>CM022303.1:645240096-645675267 GCA_011799875.1 Thinopyrum elongatum | reverse complement strand
TGCCCTTTGCCGTAGTTTGTTCAGCCGGATGTGGTGCCGTCTGCTGGCTGACGGCAAAGGCCTTTGCCGTCGACCATGCATGCCTTTGCCGTCAGCCATGGCAGACGGCAAAGTGCCTGATTCCTGTAGTGTAATGATGTAGTTGGAGCAGACCGGCCATGCCGTTCCTCCGCTTCATCTTTGTAGTTGGTCTTTGCGCCAATGGCGCAATGGGTCATCTAGTCGATCTTGTAGTTTGAGAAGGTGGGCATCATCTACAACACTTTGAAAAACTTTCTCCACTTGGGAGAAATTATGGTCGTCAAAAACCACATTACATGATTCTTCAACACATTCAATGGATTTGTCATAGCCATTACCGGTGTGAGAGTTTGACCCATATCCAAAAATACGCCATCAATAGGCTTAGCTCAAATTTAGCTATTCGTGATTTATTGTTAAGAATGAAACACCCACAACTAAATACTTAAATGTATTTGATGTTTAGCTTGTTCCCGGTTAGTATCTGATATGGGGTCTTGTCAATATGTTCCGAGATAGAGCCAGTTTGATACATGACACATGGTGATGATGGCTTCATCCCAAAAGTGTATGGAGATTTATATTCATCCAACATTTGCCTAGCCATCTCCACAAGAGTGTGTTTTTTCCTCTTCGCCAGACCATTTTGTTGATGTGTGTAAGTGTTGGGAAACATAGTAGAAAACAAAAAAATTTGCGCCTACGCACACCCAAGATCAATATGAAGATGCATAACGGGTTGAGATCACGATCGTTACCGTCACCAAGTTGCAGCGGAAGAAGAACCTATCGGTGTAGATCGTACTTGGATTCCCTCCAACCATCGATGAACTATCCCTTGTACCGCCCACGAATAGTCCCTCAAACCAAAGACTGAAAGCACGACCTCTCTACTTGGTTGCAAACGTGCAACCTTTATGATCCGGCAGCGCTTCGCCGATCAATGCTAATTGTCGCCGGAGAATTTAGAGAGAGGAGATTAGAACCACATGCGGCTTCTAATTATGAGGACAAGAGGATTAGCCTAGCTCTAATTAGATAACTAGGACCAACTAGAACTAGGGCTACAACAACTTGTGGAGGCTCCAAAACTTGTACCTCCAAAAGAGCACATATCCTCATGTATATATAGGATAGAGGGGAGAGGCAGGTCTGCCATAAAGGGGGAAATTTCCCCCCTTGGGCCGGCCAGGGGGTGAGGAGTCTGACTCCTCACATGCTCACTATACCGACATCCTCTTTATCAGTTTTGTTCTTCTTTCTCGTTATTATGTTCCGGCATCCCCGTGACGAAGTCACCTGTGTCTGGCCAGACAATGATTGATGCCGTCACACCGAGAAGGCCCTAAGAATATCTCTCCATCGTCGGAGGAGCAAATCCCACTCTCGAGCTATCTAGTCCCTTGTCAAACTTTGATGAACCTGTAAGTTGTCGTTGTGATCACCATGTTACAGGTGACGTTTGAGCAACTACAAAGTTCGCCGTATGGTAAGAAGTGACTACGATACTCTCATGGTCTAAGAAGCAAAATCACACGTTAACACTCCATGTTATTACAATTGATTACAGACGATATTAACTCAATTCATAACAGACAGGATTGAGTCGATTCAATATGATCGTTCTTCCAACGCCAGAAGCTCAATGTTGTTTTAGGACTATCATTTAACACTTAACGATATCCTAAGATCCTGAAAACGTGATCACCAACAACACTTGAGCTAGTCCCAGAGGCAAGACTATGAACTTTTCATTTAACCGTTTATCATTCTACATGTGCATATGAGTTTTCCACTGAATTGCGTATTCCAGGATCATAGCAGTTATAGCATAGAATATAAACTCTTTAATTATGAATACGGAAATATAATAATACAAATATTATTGCCTCTAGGGCATATTTCCAACAGTAAGATGGGTAGAATTCGTGCACAATCCCACATCTCCGAAGAATTCCTTAACAGTGTAGTTCTTGAACTTGGTGCCATTGTCACTTCGTCTTGCCAAGATATCCACTTAGAATTGACGTTGGTTACTTGGAAAAATTCTTGAATGTCTCTTGAGTCTACATTTGGACCGAAGAAAAAACATTGAAGTGTATCTTCAAAAGTCATCCACAATGACAAGACCATACATCTCCCGACAAGGCTATCATAAGATCGAGGCCAAAAGTTATACATATGGAAGGGGCTCCAAAGGCCTAGTAATTGTGATAATGCTCTTTGAGAGGGTGCTTATTTCCATGTTACTTTTCTGACAATTAATGCAAGCACTACAAACATGATATTTCTCAAATGAATTGTCGGTTAGTCTAATGATGTGCTTGCTCTTTACGCGATCTTTAAGATTCCTCATGCTGATGTGCTAGCCTACAATATCATAACCATCCCACATTGGCCTTGTCCATTAGACATGTCTCAAGTCGAGTGCTATTTTTTGAGAAATCAACAATGTAAAGGTTGACTTCAACATGCCCAAGAAATAATACTCTGAGATTATCTCTTCTAAATACCATCTCACATGTTAGTGAAAACAAAACATCTTAACCAACACTACATTAAGTAGACAAAAAAAAATCCAGTTGAGATGAAATTTGATTCGTATGTTGCAAACTCATCAATCTAATAGTCTACCAAATCGGGTGCCGTTTGGTTCAACAATTTGAGAGCAACAGATAGATTAGCAGATGGGACAGATCTACGTGAACTAAGTTTTTTTTTGTTGTCTTGCCAATTGTGGGTTGCTGCTGCCTCGGGTTGGCAAGGTCCCGAGGGTATTTTAAATCTCTTGAGAGATTGTGTACCCATTGATTCTCATAGTGAAAGTTGTGTCGACTGGTTTGTCCGTGCCTGTATTTTTACTGTCATTTTGTGGAGGTTCTTCCACGTAAAACGATCGCATCATTTGAACATATTGTTACGTTAATCCATTGCTTGATGACTAAAACTATCTCAAAGTTCACTATAAACTGAGTTGCATGCTAAGGGGGTGATATTATGCATATTTAAGTAACATGTCGATGAATTAGTACTCCCTCCGATCCTTTTTAGTCTGCATATAAGATTTGTCTGAAGTCAAAGTTCATAAAGTTTAACCAACTTTATTGGAAAGTATATCAACATTCAGAATATGAAATCAATATCATTAGATGCATCATTAATTTAATTTTCATATTGTGTAACTTTAGTATTGTACATGTTGATATTTTTTCATATAAATGTGGTCAAACTAAACTTTATGACATTTGACTACAAATCTTAAATACAGACTAAAAAGCATCTGAGGGAGTACATTGCTTTGTCGCTGTTTAGCCCCCTCCGGTCCTTTTTAACATGGGAAAAACAAAACACTTCCACCAACTATCTAATGTGGTGTTCTGATCATAATTATGTTAAGCATAATGCTCAAGATCCAACACCTACATGAAGTCCACCTCAAACATATGCATGCTGTTGTTGGCTTGGTTGCTGCCATTGGTGTTGTTGTTGTTCTGGTCGGAGACCCGGCCGTTGGCCACCGCCGCCGACGGCATCGTGCTGAAGCACATGGAGGAACATGACAGGATGTTGCTGTTGTTGACGTTGTTGTGCAGGAGGGAGGTGATGAAGTGCTGCTGCTCCCGTTGGTGGTGGAGCTGCATGGCATTGCTTAGCTGCTGCTGGCGGCGGTCCTTCTCCAGCGGCACGCCCAGGGTGAGCGTCATCCGCCTGGCCGCCGCTACCCTGGCCTGGCCCTGCTGAAGGCAGCTGGTCGCGCTCGTGTTGGACGAGATGGTCGACATAGTCGCGCTCAAAGCTGATCGACGATCGTACATACATACATACAAATTAGCTCCGATAAATGATGACCAGTTGCACTACTAGATAGGTTGCAATTAGTTAAAGCAAAGGTGCCGGCTTACTGTTACTGTTGGCGGCGTAGGGGCTGGAGATGCCGCTGGCGTTGGGTTGCTTGGAAGGCGGCGTCGCGCTGCCGGCCACCGGTTTCCTCCGGCGACGGTTGTGCTCTGCGAGCTGCTTCCGGCAGCTCCTCTTGGCCTCGTCGAACTCCGTGAGCACATGGGACCTAAAGCCAATCCAGAGTATAAGAACAGCTCAGGCTAAGCTAAACCGAGTACCAGAATCCTTCAAGTTGTAGTACGTACCTATAACAAAAGTTAAAATTCTAGCTAGCTAAACAAGTCATGCATGCATGTGAATCCAATGTTGAACATAACAACATTGGTCAATGCGAAAAAAGTAGGAGCAGAGATTGGCCAGGGCAAAAGGCTGCCACAGGATCAACCGCTCGTTGCAGCACGAAGCAGTCTGAAGTCTGAAAACTAGCCCAAAAAACGCTGCTTTTTGCATCGCTTTATCATTTCGTGATCCTGTCTCCATCGATCGATCCCCAGGACCGGAAAACGCCATGGAAAAGCTCATGTCTGTGGTACATGGAGTTGAGTTTTGTGTTGTCTTTTTTATTGGATAACGCTAACGCCCACACGTGTGGTGGGAGTCAAACCCGCCCACACGCCCTATAACACACAGACTGCGCCACGTCACCGCATGCATGCATGTAGTAATCTTTTTGGATTTTCAGTTTTTAAAATGTTTTATCTCTTAAATAAAAAATCCGATTGAAGATTCGTTTTCACCATTAAATCCCTCGCGACGAGATCTTCGAAACTAGATCTCATACAATATATTTCGATGAATTTTTTTTGGGTTAAAAGTTGCCATGTCTATTGCATATGAATTGTCATGATGTTTACACTGAAGTTGCCATGATATGTTTCAGCTATTTTCTCCTACATTTAAAAGTAAATTTTGACATATTATAAAACGGGGAATTAAGAAACTAGACTTGCCATGAACCATAAACTAAAATTGCCATGATACATGCACTTAAAATTGCCATGGTTTATACAAAAAATAATTTTCATGGTCAAAGTACTGGAATTGCCATCATTAAAAAACTAAAATTGGCATGCTCTACAAACTAAAATTGTCACATGGCAACTTTAGTTTAAGCACTATGGTAACTACAGTGTAAACATCATGGCAACTTTTGGGCAAATTTTTTTTTCGTCGAAACATATCAACATGGGGTCTAGTTTTGAAGATCTTGTCGAGACGGATTTAATGGTGAAAACGGATTTTTAATTAGGAGATAAAACATTTTTAAGCCGAAAACCAAAAAGATTCCTGTTGATGTCATCTGTTCATACGTGGCAAAATGAGTGGTGATGAAGACGTGTGAGCGATGTGCAAGATGCTACACGTGTGGGCGTTAGTTTTTTCGTTTTTATTTGACATGACTGGTCGTCGCTTAGACTGTGACATGCTTTTGCAACATGGGCGCCGCAACGGACCAAAAACTGAGCGAAGACTGAAAAGGCAAGCAGTTTGCGCTGGCCCTAGCCTAGCAAAGCTGCAACCTAGGTAAGCTATACGTACCGTAAATATGCGAGAACATCAGTTCTCTCGTTTCGACGGAGAGAGACATACTGTAACGTTCACGTTCCTAGAGAGAGATGGACAGTGGAGTGGGTGGGGTCTGACTCTGACCTGCTGCATTGCTGGCAGAAGCGCTGCTGCTTGCCGGCGGCGGAGACGAGGGAGGCCTTGGCGTGGTACTCGCACACCTTATGGCGCCGGTGGTAGTGCTTGGCGCCAGAGAGGTCCGCCTTGCAGTACTCCACCTGGCACCGAGGTGGCTGGCAGTGGGCGCGGCCGAATCCCAGGCCGAACACGCTGCCGAGACGGGACCGCATCAGCATCCGGTCCACCGCCATCATGTCGCCGGTGGGGAAGTAGGTCCGCCGGCCGTGGTTCAAGCCGATCCTCCCCTCGTCTCCGGCGCCGACCTCGTGCTATTCATAACGGGTAAATGTTCCAAAAATTCACATATATACCCCCAGAAGAGACATGCATGGACACTTGTCTACTGGTTTTTCTTCTTTTAGTTTCTTTTCTGTGTAAACCGAAATGGAGGACACTTTTACGTGCAGTATTTGCATGCATATGCCTTTTTTGTGATTTTCGATCTTTAGACCGAGTGGATCTCTTGAGTTCTTATGATTTATTTTGCTATTTTTACAGTAAGAATTTTGTTACGGGATTGCTAATTCTCAATCGATTGAGAATTAGTTAAATCACAGAGTGCCGCCGTTATGGCATTGTGATGCGTGAGACATACAGTTTTTTTTTCTTGAGCTCTCGAAACAAACTATGGTTTTAACATTAGTTAATTCTCAGTAGACTTAGAGCTAGTTGCTCCTCAAAATTTACTTTTGCTAAGTTGGCCACAAAATAAGGCCACACGCGACTTTCAAAATGTGCAACCGCTAGGATTTTGCTAGATTTTTTTTAAATGCATTTTATTAACTTATAATGATTTATGAATGTGATACACAACACTATGTGCATACATCCGGCCTCTGCATAGTTCGTATGGACACGATCAACATGAACACACATGCACAGAGGATCCACCGGTAAAGAGCAAAGTCCTAGAAGACCAACCACGCTATGCCTAGGCAGATGAAAAACAAATAGAAAAAAAGAGCAACATTGATCTTCGTCGAGCAGTTTGCGGCCATCGAAAATGATGTAAGCGCAGATGCTTCAGACGTGATATCTAAACCACGCACACACCAAGCAAATAGCCAGTCACAGAGGCATTGTTCGCACGCGCGAGAATATACATGGTCTAATACGTTTTTTGAGGTAGTCTTCGATGAATGATAAAAGTATTAATATATGAGATGTATGACATGAAAATTATATAATTAGAAACTCCCTTCACATACGAATTTGATGGTACGTTTTGTGTAACATGTATGTCATATATTATTGTGCTAACCCGTGGTAAAAGGTAACCTCAAAAAATGTATTAGGCCATATAATAGGAGTCATTTTACAGTGCATCCGGTCGATATGGACTGTCCGTCGGAGCGAATTCGACGGTCCAGATCCGATGCAATACGCTGATGTCACGTGTATTATACCAGACCCCGAGGGGCATTTTCGGGAGAATTTTTTTCAAACGGAGTGGATTTTCCCTCCCAAATATTTCGAGGGTATTCTCGATACGAATTTTAGGGCTATTTTCGGTTCAATTTTTATCCCATTCGCTAGGGTTTTACTCCCTCGCCACGGCAAGATGTTGCGGCAAGATCCTCGCCGGCGGGGAGGGTCCGCGGCAAGATCCCTCGCCGATGGTAGGGTTTTATCCCCGCGATAGGATCTTGCCGCGCGTCGCGGCCCCTCCCTCCCTCCACCCGAATTCCCTCACGCTCTCGCGCCTCCTCTTCACCGACGAACATGATAGGACGATGACTGCCCTCCCCGCGGCAGCCGCCGGCGAAGATTCGGCGCCATCCCACCTCCCAATCCTCTATGAGGGTTCCTATAGCCACGAGGTGAGTCTCTACCTCTTTCCCACTCCCCACGCGGTTGTTTCCGTCCTTAGACTCACCTCTTCGCCATGGCCGCAGCTTGATCTGGCCATGCATCTCGTCCGAAGGCAGCTTGATCTGGCGGGGTACTGCGTGACTGGATGAAGCCGGCCGGCCTCGACGGCTAGTCCCATTCATCCGACCTCATCCACATGACGGCAAGATCTACGAATGTTGCATATGTATTCTTATACATTTAATTCATGCTCTGTTCTTTCAGTTTGGCTGATAGGTCAGACGTTGGATTTGGAGATCAGGAGAGATGATAATCTATTAATTCTGAAATGTACTATAGACAATTCATAGCTTATGTTGCTCAATATTTAGGATGCTCGCTGCTGATTATGCAATTGCTGCACTGGGATCAACAGACTTGGCATCTGCTTTATAATTTTTTTAGATTCACATGGGATATCCACCAGTTGAAGATTAGTGTAAATTCTTATTATGATGTTTTAGCCTTGTTAAAGAGAGAGTAATGATCCTCGCATAAAGCAGAGAGAAAGGAATGAGCATTCTATTCTTGAATATGTTGCATTTCATTCTTCCGTGTTTAGTTATGTGCAACGTTTGTTAGCTGGACACATTTGACAAGGTGAGTACAAGTAGTAATTTTTCCTCTGTTTTGCAGGGTTATGACACAACATGCTATGTGATTCCCTGAGGCAGGATGGATGTACCATGGCCACCCCACTGTGCTCCTGAAGGTGCATACAAACCCGGAGATCCCTTCAAGTCAGCGCACGCCCTACCATGCCATACCATGGTCGTTGCTAAACCTACAAAGGCCCCCTATGGTACGTACTTTACTCTTGTTATCCTATGCTCTTTTTTATTGGCTTTGTGGCCTGCCTACGAGACATTGGCTGTGCCATTTCCTGGGATAGCTCAGATTGCGTGTTGATTCATGCAGTATTTTTCATTCTGTTGTGAGGCTATGCTCATGCTCGTACCTTTTTCTCTCGTATGAAAATAAACATATCATATTCCATTATTCTTCTAGGGTTGGTCGTGCACTGTAATTGGTCTAAATCTTGTCCAGGCACTGTTACTGTCACATGGTTGTAAAAAGCAAATATAGATTTCTATGAGCTCCCGTAGATACCAAATTTATTTCAAGCAAAGTATTGTAACCAATATTATTGAGGTTTTACAACTTGACTCATCTGCAATGGACTAAGAACACGGCTAGGAAACCTTCTTCGGTACTAAAACCCAACCACACCCTACTCTATCACTTTATGGCCAAGTGTACACTCCACATGTAAGAATGAACCAATGCTGGACTAATTGCTTGCATCTTCATCGTCTTCAACCGCAGGTGCATCCGATAGCGTAGCATGGTAATGCTTGAACCTTTTCCTGTATTTCATTTTGTTGTAGGGTGAATCGACAAGCACAATAGCTAGCTCTCTTCTGAATTTGTTGATGTAGGCCTGCATGCGAGGATATGTTAGTATCATTCCATAAGTTTCAGAAAATGACAGAATTTTAGGTGTTACTATACGTACTTGATCATATTGCAGCCTCAGTTTTTCTCCCGTAAATAATTCGATGTTCTTCAGCATGTACAGTGCACAACAAGAACTACAACATTTTATTTTGTTAGATTAGCATTTCACGTATTAACAATCAAAAACAAAAACAAAAGCTAATATTGTTGACTGACGTCTCATCGGCTTTTGGCACTTTAATAAGCTTTACTGGCCATTGCGTCACGTTAATGTCTTCCCATGCATTGCTTTCTATCCCATTGACTCGCATCGCTGCTCTCAGATGTGCTTCCATCCCACGTACCTGCAACCCCAATGGGATGATAAGTTGCCTATGACTAATACTTACATACGATGTAGTTCCTTTCTTATAATTAAATATGTTGAAATTCTCACCATGTTATTTACTTCTCTGGGTACCATACAGTGGAAAAGTGAATCAAGAACCTGAATCTCCTTCCTTCTGGGGTTTACGACCACAAGGAACCAGTGGATGTTTAAACTGTTTGTAGGTAGGAAAATCTGGAGTGCACAGATAATTAGATCAACGTGTATAGTAATAAAAATAAAATCTGTTCTACGTCGTGGTTAAAATACCATATCATGTTTCAGGTAGTTGGTGCCTTGTGTTGTTCCAGGAATTCCTGCCAAAGCGTCCTCGTGGCACTCCTCTATCCTACCATCTCTTTCGAGCTTAGCGACACCGGCCACCCTCTCAATGTAAACCACTTTCCCGTCCCTTGTGTCAATTGGTTCATCATGACGCATGAGCTGAATCGCAGCATCAACCACCTAAAACAAAAATCAAGTTAATTGTATTGTACAAAAATAAAACTTGATAAACTAATTTGTGAAATATCTTACTTCGTCACCCAACCATATGCCATCTTCAGATTCATCTTTTTGGGTGAGGCATTGCAAATGCTTCGATAGCACGAGAATGTCATCAACTAAGACCATTTGTTTTTCACGATTTGTAGTGTTGATCAGTGACGCCACGAAATCCTGTCGAACCACGTCTAGCTCGTCCCTCTTCCATAAAGGAACTTCTGACCTCTTTTTTAAGTTGCTAGAGCCAATTTTCCTCTTTTTATTTTTCGTGTCCTCGGAATCATTTGTAGACTCTGATGGAGTCTTGTTTTTCCTTTTTTCCTTCTCAGAATCGTACGAAACGTACTTGTCATTCCTAAATAATTCCAATACCACCCTTTTCCTTTCGCCCCCAAGATTTGGTGGCCTCGATTCAACCACACTTACTTCTTGCTGCTTTCGAAAGGATTCATCATGGCTGTCGTCATTTGTGAAGGCACGGGGTTCTTCAGGCTCCCGCGATCCCGTAGCCTTCACAGAGTGGTGCTTACTCCGTCTCTTGAACGGATTCTGTCATACAAAATAAACCGCGTGTTAGCCTTTAGCAGATTCTTGCTCAATTATAGGTAAAATGTGCAAAACCTGGAAAGCTTCAAGGCTTGTGGTGGCTTTGGAATGCATTTGCGTATCCAAACTAGGAGCACACTGTATATCATCCACCTCTTTAAAAAGCTTATGAACACCCCTGAGATCCTCTTCGATTTTTACAGCAGCTCTTTCGAATGCTTCATCCTGTACGTGGAAGAGCACATGTTATTTCTGAAACGAAAATGATTGTTTCATAATTAAGTTAACATGCGTACGTCAAAATCTTCATCAAGGTTCTTCATGGGGGGCTCCATGTCATCCTTTTTTATTCCCTGATTAGAATGGTGCTTAGCAGCGACCTCTGTGACATCCTTTTGTTTCCCCTGGTCAGAAGCATGCTCAGCATTCTCAACAGAGGCCTCCATTGGGTGTGAAGGTGCCCCGAGGTCAGAAAGATGTATGTCTTCCACTCCTGGAAATATTCCATCGCATTTTTTCTTAAAAAAACATGTTAGTCTGGGGTGTTTTCATAGTAAACTAATTTAGAAAAAACCTTATACACGTAAATTTCCAATTATATATACGAATCTCATAATTCTATGCTTACGTTCAATTCTTTGATGAGGTCCTCCGTGAGCTTGCCATTTGTAAGGGTACGCCTAAGGCACTCATCCATTTTTCTTTTCAAGGGTTCACATCCTATCGACTTGTTGTGCATCGGCCTCCCGTACGAGGGAGGCAACTTCTTGCAAATTAGTCAATACATGTCCGACGAGTACCTTAATCTGAGACTTTGAAACAGTTAGAATCATATAACTTCATAATAGTTGCAATGTTACAATATATATTTGTGCCTGATGTAACTCATTTACCTGAGCGCCAGTCTTCGCTTTGGCCAGCGTACCATCTGGTGGTGGGATGGAAGGCCGCATCTGGTCCTCAACATACTGCAGTTTAGTGTTGTTAGTATGATTCAGAAAATATGTTACATAATCCAGGCAATGTGCTGACATTTTACCTCTCCAACTCCCAGGTAATTTTTCTGGATTATATTGTCAACCTTTTTTGCCTTCTCCTTACTCCAGTTTTGGATCAGCGGCCTTAACCTTGATTCATACGAGATGCTAGATTCCAATTGGTGCACTCTGAACTTCTCGTAGTACCATGTCTGCACGACAACAAAAGCAGTTTACAAACATTGTCATAGATTATGTAATGTATGTTAGGTAACTAATAATTGTACTACTGCGAATTACCTGCAGTAGTGGTAGGTTCCCCTCCAGATTTGCCTCACCATTTACAAAATTCTTGATGCTATCCATAAGATAGTCAAGTGTTAGCTGTTCAAGATTTGTGCCCTTTATCGTCTCAACGTTTCTAACAATCCCAATATATTTGTTATCCACATACTCATCTTTTGTCCGGCATACATATTTGCCTATGGTGTACAAGACAAATGGTCTGACAAAATTTGGTGTGCTGTCGCCTTTCATCTTGGCTAGCAATCCTTTGAAAGTTATTTTGGTGTCATTACGGTCTTTCAGTTTCTTCCACAACGTCATAGTATCATCAAGATTTGAAGGGACGTGCTTCTTCCCCTCACAGGGCATGCCTCTTATATGCGCTACATCTTCTAGTGTGATCCTACATGGTCTCCCATTAATGGTAAAGGCATCCTGCTCTGCATCATATGAATTAGCGATGGCCTGGCATATTACACGTCTAATTTTGATGCTAGGTGTCTTGAGAAGTCCACCCAGTCCTATCAACTAGATGTACATCCTTTGCTTCGTGTTTAATCTGTTTATGAACTCCTCATATGGCGGCAAAGAAGCATCCTGGGTTCAATGTATGTGCAAGTGTGATTAGATTCAGCATGGTATACAATTGAAACACTCATACAGATGACTACAGCTTATATATACCAACATGAAAATTGTGCTCTACGCTACTGCATGAGTAATTTGTTTACAAGCATGCTGAGTTCCATGAATGTGCAAATACTGTCATTAGATTCAGCTTGGTTACGTTTGAACACTCATATAAGGTCATCTCCGTTGCAAGGCGCTTATCTGAAATAAAATAAAGATTGGAAAATAAAAAACTATCCAACCGTGGTCTCCTCAACTCTAGGCGCTAATCATGGTCAGTAGTATGGAATTAAAACATGGGCCAGCGATGCCTTCCATAACTCGTGCGGAAGGAAAAAGAAGTGCTCCTTGCCACTGCACTAATTGGCATCGACAAGACCAGACGCTGGGAATTAGCCGGGAGTTAATCAATCAACTGCCAATCTGGTAGGAAACAAATCCTAGCGCCCGCCCCTAATGCCCCCAACTTAATTTGTTTTAAAACATGCTGAATTACATGAATATGCAAACAACGAGTGGGGTTGCAGCAAGAGATCATGGGAGGAAGATCGTGGCACGAAAAAAAGCAGGGGTTGCAACAGGAGATCATGGCGAGTTACCAGCGGATTCATGTTTGGCTCCGTCGTTCGGTCTTGCTAGATTCCTGGGTTGCTCTGTCCTTCGGTCTTGCTGGTTTGGGCGGCGCAGAAGGACGAACTATGGTCTACGAGGTTTCAAAGGATCCCTATTTATAGGGATCGTAACAACCCAGGCATATACCTACATATCGATTTTTTCGATTGGAGGAAATCAAGGGAGGGGACCCACCTGGTTGAATATTAGGGGGGGCGTGGAGAGTTTAGCTAAGGTAAGTTATGGTGTAAAAAAATAGCTAAGGTAAGTTGTGTAAAAACACGTAGGTCTCTTGAGAATCACGATTGTCAAAAAAAATATAGTTCGTGTTTCTTGAAAAATCAGCCAAAAGAACTGGACCGCTTTTATTATTGGTTCTAAGTCAATCACTGGACCTCTTTTAGGATGAAAACTGGTTCTAAGTCAACTAGGATTGAGTGTTCACACATGAAGTATTTTACTCTCTCTTGTGAAGCTATTTTATTGCCCATCTGATCTTGCATATGCTCATACATTTTTTTCCTCGTATATGTGAGACCAAATTTTGTTGATAATACTGAATCATGTCTGGTGCTGCTCAAGATGGCACGACACCATGGTTTTCACTTTCGATGAGATTTCGATGAAATTCACTGAATTTCATTCATTTCAGCACTCACTGCAATATTTGCCTTTCGGCCAAAATATTTCAGCCTCACTGAATTTCGGCCAAAATATTTCAGCACTCGCTGAAATTTTTCTAAAACTGAAAACCTTGCACGACACTTCCAACTAGCGATAGAAAAATTGAATAAACCCACACGACTTCATCTAGGTTTGCTCGTGCACTATGTAATTGTTCTGAATCTTGTCCAGACTCTGACGAAACTTAACTATAAATTTAAGAATTCAGTCAACCTTCCTAACCTTCAAAGGTAAAGTTCTGGTTGAAAAAAGCAAATATATGTTTCAGCGTCTCCCATGCAGACGAAATTTATTTCAAGGACAGTATTTGGAACCAGTACTGTGAAGTATTACAACTTGATTAATCCGCACTGGACTAAGAACATGGCTAGGAAACCTTCTTGGGGACTAAAACCAAACCACACCCTACTCTACCGCTTCATAACCAAGTGTACACTCCATATCTAAGAATCAACCACTGCTGGACTAACTGCTTGCATCTTCTTGATCTTCAACCGCAGCTGCATCCAATAGGCTAGCATTGTACGTCTTCAGCCTTTTCATGGATTTCAATTTGTTGTAGGGCGAATTAAGAAGGACAACAGGCGGCTCTCTTCTGTAATTGTCGATGTAGGCCTGCATGGGAGGATATGTTAGTATCGTTCCATACGTTTACAAAATTGACAGAATTTTAGGTGTTACTCTACGTACTTGTTCATAATGTAGTGTAAGATCTTCTCCCGTAAAGAATTCGATGTTCTTCAGCATGTAGAGTTCACAAGAAGAACTACAACATTTAATTCTGTTAGCAGCATTTCACGTATTAACAATGAAAAACATAATTAGAAGCTAATATTGTTGACTGACGTGTCATCTTGTCTTGGCACAGGAACAAGCTTTACTGTCCATTGGGTCACGTTAATGTCTTGCCATGCATGGCTTTGTGGTCCATTGATTCGCAGTGATGCTCTCAGATGTGCTTCCACCCCACGTATCTGCAAGTCCATGGGATGAGAAGTTGCTCACGGTTCATGGTTAGGTATGATGCTAAATCCTGTGTTATATTGAAAGACGTTTAAAATCTCACCACGTGATTCACTTGTGTGCGTACTACGTAGCTGAAAAGTGAATCAAGAATCTGAATCTCCCTCCTTTTGGGGTTTACGACCACAAGGAACCAGTGGGTGTTCACCATGTTCGTAAGTAGGAAAACCTGGAAAGCAAAGATGATTACATCGACATGCATAATAATTAGAAAAATAAATGTGTTTATGTCATGGTTAGATGTCACCAGATCATGTCTGAGGTAGTTGTCTCCTTTTGTTGTTCCATGACTGCCCGCCAAAGCGGCCTCGTGGCAGTTCTCTACCTTACCATCTCTTTCGAGCATAGTGACGCCGGCCACCCTCTCAATTTAAACCAGTTGCCCATCCCTTATGTCCTTAGGATGATCATGACGCATGATCTGAATCACAACATCAACCACCTAAAACAAAATTCAAGTTAATTGTACTATGCAAAAGAAAATTGATAAACTAATTTGGCAAATATCTTACTTCGTCACCCAACCATTTGTCATCTTCGCCTCCATCTATCATGGTGAGGCATTGCAAATGCTTCTGTAGCAGAACAATGTCTTCAATTACCACCAATTGTTTATCAAGATCTGAGGTGTTGACAATTTCGGCCACGTAATTCTGTCGAAACTTGTCAAGGTCGGTCTCTAGCCTCAAAGCACCTGTGTCTGTATCTTTTAAATTGCTTGCACGGTTTTTCCTCTTTGTATTCTTTGTGTCCTTGGAATTGTTGGTAGACTCCGATGGAGTCCTATTTTTCTTTCTCTTCTTATCACTGTCGTACAGAACATAATCTTCATTGTTCAATAATGAAGATACCACTCTTTTCCGGCTACTCGCACGAGTTGGTAGCATGGATTCAACCACACTATCTTGTCGCTGCTTTGCTAAAGAATCATCATAGTTGTCCTCATCAATTGGGAAGACATGGGGTTCTTCCGGCTCCCTTGTTCCCTTAGCCTTGGTAGACCGGTGCTTTCTTTTGGTACCTGCCTCTCCCCCCACCTCAATACTGACATCTTCGTCATCTTGATTTGTTCTTTCTTCAGCCTTTCGCACATTCTTATTGTGCCTCAAATTCAGAGGATCCTGTGGTTCGAAATAAAGCACTTGTTAGCTAGCAATCTGCGCAAAATAAAAAAACAAAACCAGTTAAATGTAAAATGTGCATCACCTGGAAAGCTTCAAGGCTTGTGGTGGCTTTGGAATGCTTTCACGAATCCAAACTCGGAGCACCCTGCGAAGCATCAACCTCTTTATAAAGTTGTGAAACATTCTTGAGACTCTCCTTGCAAGCTGCAGCAACAGCTCTATCTTCTTCATCCTGAACGTGGAAGATCATATGTTAGCTACGAATCTGCGTTAACTTAAAACAAAATCAGTTAGATGTAAAATGTGTATCACCATGAAAGCTTCAAGGGTAGTGGTGGTTTTGGAATGCTTTCGCGAATGCAAACTAGGAGCAGGCTGCAAATCTTCCGCTACGTTCTTAATGGGGGCATCCGTGTAATCTTTTTGTATTCCCTTAGCAGAAATGCCTTTGGTAGTGACCTCTGTGTCATCTTTTTGTTTTTGCTGGTGAGTAGTATTCTCTCCTGGGACCTCCATTGGGTCCGCAGGTACTCCCAGGTCAGATAGCTGTATGTCCTCGACTCCTGGGTGATCATCATCAAATATTCCATAGCGGTGGTTCTTTAAAAAAAATGTGTTAGTGTGGAGAGTATTGATAGTAAAATTATTTATAGAAAATCATAACGGTATACTTACATTGAATTCTGTGATGAGGTCATCCGTACGTCTGCCGTTCGCAAGGGTACGCCTAAGGCGCTCGTCCATTTTTTTTCAAGGGTGCACATCCTATCGAATTGTTGTGCACTGGTCTCCCACACAATGGAGGCAACTTCTTTCAAATCAGCCAATACACGGCCGATGAGTGCCTTATCCTGCAAATTACAAGCAGCTAGAAGCATATAACTTTGATTGTACTTGCAAAGTTACAATATATATTTGTGCCTGATGTTCATCATTTACCTGACCTTCAGTCTTCGGTTTGACCGGCGTCCCAACTGGTGGTGGATTGAAAGGCCGCGGCAGGTCATCGACATACTGCATGTTAGTGTCGTTAGTATCATTCAAAATATATGGTAGATAATCCAGGCACACAGTACTAACACTTTACCTCTCCAACCCCTATATAATTTTTGTTGATTATGTTGTCAACATTGTGTGCCTTCTCGTCACTCTAGTTTTGGATCAGCGGCTTTAACCTTGATGCATACGAGATGCTAGAGTCCAATTGGTGCACCCTCCACTTCTCGTAGTACCACGTCTGCATTACAACAAAAGCAACTTAGAAATTTTTCCATAAAATTAAATGTATGGTATGTAAATAATGATTGTATTACCTGCATCAGTGGTAGGTTCCCCTCCAGATTTGCTCCACCATTTACAAATTTCTTGACGCTAGCCATAAGATGGTCAAGCGTAAGCTGTCCAAAATTGGTGCTCTTTATCATCTCAACGTTTCTAACAATCCCAAGGTATCTGTTGTCCACATACTGCTGTGTTATCGGGCATACATATTTGCCTATGGTGTACAAGACAAATGGCCTGAAAAAATTAGGTGTGCTGTTGCCTTTCATCTTGGCTAGCAATCCTTTCACAGTTACTTTTGTGTCATTGGGGTCTTTCTGTTCCTTCCACAACTCCAAAGTATCACTACTAGGAAATACCTTATAGATAGATGCTTAGCAGTAGCGAGGGGTATAAACCCCATGCTACTACTAATTAGTAGTAGCGCGGGTTATAAACCCACGCTACTACTAAGTTGATAGTAGTAGCGCGGGGTATAAAACCCACGCTACTACTAAATGGTCTGTACCGTGCCCTCCGGGACAGGCCGTAGTAGTAGCGTGGGGTATAAACCCAACGCTACTACTATCATGTATACACATAGCGCGCAGAGGCCCAAACTGAAACCCACACTCTCTTGATTCCCCTTCTCCCTCCCATGCGCGATGCCCTTCCTCACCCATCGCTACTGCCAGCCTTGCACCTCGACGTCTCCCCCAAATCCGGTGACCTCCTCTCCCACCACAGCCCTCTCCCCTACACCTCCTTCCTCCTCCTTCTCCGCTGCTGGAAGGAGATGGAGATCCAGCAGAGCGCCGTCCATGGCGATGGCTAGATCTTCCATGGACGCAACCACTTGCACTTCCTCATCGGGACAGGGCCTCGTGAGGATATGAGGTCCCAGGAAAAGCAGTAGCAGGTGACCGGGCGTCGGCTCCAACTCTGGCGGCCATCGGTGAGTTGCTCCTCCTACTCCTCTCTATCTCTATCTTCCTCTTCTAATCATTTTCTCTTTTTTTGTAGAAGCAGCAGAGGAGAGGTGCGGGGAAGAGTTGGATGGGGAAGCACCGTCACCATGGATGACTTCATCACCTCCAGGACCAGCATCAGCCATAGATGGAGAGGACGATGACGCCCAGGAGAAGCAGCCATGGATGGAATTTATTTTTTTAATTCCTAATTGGTTAGTAGTAGCGAGGGGTCCAGACCCACGCTACAGATAACTAGTAGTAGCACGGGTGCCACCCGCGCTACTACTAAAGGACGTAGTAGTAGCGCGGGTGGCACCCGCGCTACTACTACCAGTTAGCTGTAGCGCCGTAGTCCTTTACGCCACACTACTACTAGTCCTTTACCCCGCGCTACTACTAGTCCTTTACCCTGCGCTACTACTAGGCTTTTTCCTAGTAGTGTATCGTTGTGATTTGAAGAGACGTGATTCTTCCCCATGCAGGGCAGGCCTGTTATATGCTCCACATCTTTTAGTGTGATCCTACATGGTCTCCCATTAATTATAAAGGCATCCTGCTCTGCATCATATGAATAAGCGATGGCCTGGCACAGTAGACGTCTCATTTTCATGCCAGGAGTCTTGAGAAGTTCACCCAGTCCAATCAACTGGATGTACGTCCGTTGCTGTGTGTTTAATTCTTTTATGAACTTCTCATATTGCAGCAAAGAAACAACCTGAGTTCCCTGAATGTACAAATAATGTGATTAGATTCTGTATGGTATTCATTTAAACACGCATAGAACCGACTAGATCTAATCTATGCCAATATCAAATTTGTGCTCTACAGTATTGCATGAAATCATAGAGCTTCTCGGCCATATAATGAACACCAGACATTGAAAAACAAGCTATCTCTGTCGGCAAATTGACTGATAATAGTATAGATTTTTAGTAGAAAGAGCAGACTTTGGTCTATGTACACTACTAAAGTTCAGGCACCACACTTACGAAAACAATTGCCTACATGATCAGAAGATCAATAGTTTATAAATAATCTCAAAAAAATAATGTAGCAGTTCCATTGCAAGCATTCAAGAGCACATACTCCTTTGTTCCCATCAGCTTAAAAAAAATCAATTACCATTTTTTACTACTAAAGTACACGAGAGCAAATGTTCAATCAAATTAACTGCTATATATGGTGACCTAAGGATATAATTACAAGAAAATATTATAGTATGCAAAATTAAGGGCAATCACCAACAGTTTCATTGACTAGAGACTAAGAACTCGCATAAGTCGAATAAATATGATGTTCTCCAGTCAACTTGAACGTCATTTAGAAAGCCTATGACAAAAAATTAGATATTTCCAATTTTTAAGGCATATAAACAGAGACGATAACCATGATGTCCAGTAAACATGACCATAGTAGTGACTCGAGCAACCAAAAACACAACTAAGCATCATCAAGCAGCCTAAAATTGTTGATATGGACCGAAACATGTGAGCCTAAAATTTAATATAGTACATAAATTTGATGTTCTCAATGCCAATTAAGTGAGGCGTGTTCATATTTCTGCATGTTTTTACTAAATCATGTACATTGTGACCGTTGAAACGCGCAGAACTCACAAGTTGGCCCAGTTACCAAAGATTCACAGTGAACAAATTAGCTACAAACACTAGTCTTGAATTTATAGACATTTAGTGTAAAACATGCCAATCAACAAAAAGAGAAAACAACTTACGTACAAAACTATTTTGTATTCTGTCTACTGCGTATTTGATCAGCCATTTAGGAGTACTTCGATTATTTTGTTGATTCGGTAGGTGGTTTTAAACAAAGTTAAATTACTAGTCCCTGCTTTCCATATCGTTATGCGTAGTACTTTCCAGCATGAAAATTAGCGCAAGTTTCATTACAGAGAGAGGCATTCAGGACTAAAAACTAAGAGAGGAAGGCATCCATGATCTCCCTTCCAGTAAAATAGGGATAGTTCTTTATGGCTGTAACTAAATGAGATCAAAAGGAAGGTGTGCCATAAATTATGGGATTGCATGCAAAAAATTAGACTTGGGAAGGAGGGAGTATACAAAATAGAAGGATCTCGCTCGTTACCGGAGGATTCTCTCGATGGCGACCTACTCCATTGCTGTTCTCTTTCATCTTTTGCTTCGCCGGCTTCTCCGACGTGCCCTTCTCTTTCGTCGGCTTCTTTGACGTGCCCTTCTCTTTCATCTCAGGAATCGCCGACGCAGGCTTCAAAGGTGACGGCTCTGTCGGCTTCTCCGACCTGGGAGCTACTTTGGGCGGTGTGGGGTGGTAATTCGGTGTAGTCATGGAAGGCTAGGTCTGGGAGGCGTGGGGTGAAGTATACGATCTATGCCGTGAAAAGCTTTGTATTTATAGGGGATTCTCTAACAACCGACCACAAGGAAATATTGGGATTTTGGGATCTCACAAAGAGGTAGTTTTTGATCACGTAGATATCTCACGAAGAGGTAGTTTTAGATCACGTAATGTTTTTTTAGCAAGTTTAGATCAGTAATCTCAACCGTGAAGCGTTTGGGCTTCTTGTGCTTTCTTATATGGGCCCATTATAATGGGATGAGCCCATTTTAAATGAAAACATGAGAAAGGAAAGCGAGGACTCCAACAGGTGGGACGAGTCCCGTCACAATTATTTAGGACGGGCATGCGCGAGGGCGCTTCGTCCTCACTGCCACGACTCTCAAAAAACGGTTCCTCTACCTCTGCATCCACTCGATTCCCTCTTCCTCTGTGTCGCCCACTCTCCCAACAATCTGGCTTCTGGAACGGTGAGTTCTCCTTCCTGTCAATTTTGTTAGTAGTTCTCCAGTAGCAACACATGCGATGGCCTTCTTCTTGTCAATTTCTTGTTCTCCTGCTTCTTTATTTTGTGCGCACAGATTCATCTGCATGCAACATGTAGTCCGTTGCCTTATGAGAATTTTGCACACAGATTCATCTGCATGCAACATCTAGTCCGTTGTCTTGTCAATTTCTTGTTTTTCTCCTGCTTCTTTAGTTTGTACACACATGTTCATTCTTGATTATTGATGCAGTTGTTTAGATAAATATTTCAACAGCGTAAATTTTGATTGTTAATTCGCATATACTCCCTCTGCAAGGAAATATATCAACTTTTGGTTCACTACTTTAGTGATCTAAAAGATCTTAAATTTCTTTACAGAGGGAGTACATGTTTAGTATAAATTGTTCATGCACTTGTTTAGATAAACTTTCAATAGCGCCAAAATTACTATACTATCTGCCGTCATATTCATCTCGGCTTTCTGTTATCATGTTCTTGTCATGCTTCATGTCTTATACTGGTTTCATCAATTACAGTCCTTCGGCATGGCGTTCGTGAAAGATTATGCTGTCAGGGCAGATGGCAATATCGAAATTTTTGTGAAGTACACGAACAAGGCTAGCTGTGTTGAGTACTGCATTCGCAGATTCAAGTACTGGCTGGAGAACGATGACCAGAAGATAGTTGAACTAGATATGGAGTTCACCTGTCCTCGTGGTCCGACACAGATGGCTGCCGTGGTCCAGTTATGCGTTGGCATCTACGTCCTCCTGTACCACATAAGCGTTGCTGATGAGCACTGCGGCCTGCTGGCCGCCTTCCTGCTCGACGAGGAGTACACCTTTGTTGGGGTGGACATCAACAATGACCAGAAAAAACTCAAGCGTGTTGGTCTGGTGGTACGAAACTTTGTGGATATCCAGAGTATGTGGAGAGTGCCTGATCCAGTGACGATTAAGGCAAAGTAAGGCTTGTCTGACTACGTTGGTTCCATCATCGACCACAGCTACAACAAGATGAAGGATGCTATCACAGAAGATGACCACCATATATGGGCAGAAGCGCCCTTGCCCTTGAAGAAAATCTATTATGCTTCCAGGGACGCGTATGCCACCTACAATGTATACAGGCGCTTGGTGAACTTCCAGAAGGGGTTCGAGAGCCAGTGCCAGCATCTCGCCAAACCATCTAGGCAGTCGAGGAAGTCCGGAAGGAAGAATGAGTCAACCTAAAATGTTTCTTCTTTTTATCTAGCTGATAGTCTGTAAACTTTATTATACTGCTAGTAAGTCGTAAGTTCAAATTTCCTGCAAGTTGAATCATCCTTTATTCTAGCTGTCTTCCCTAATTTGATCCACGTTCACGAGATATTATACTTAAGACGTTTATTTTGTTTTGGTTTCGCTAGCTATGATACATAATGTGATAGCCATTTTTACCAAAAGATTATTTCAGATTTATCATAAATACTGTTCTCAACTGGGGTTGAATAGAGAAAGTTCATATTTTTTATTGAATAGAGAAAGTTCTTTTTTTAATCAAAAGAAGGGTCGCCCACTCTGATTTTCTATTAACAGAAACCACATGGTCTTTCAAGCCCCTGATGCAAACTACAGCTAGAAACTAAAGTAATCAGCTAGCAGCACAAATCATACATGGTAGCAAGACCAGCCAGACTTAATATCAAGGTCCACAAAATAAAACTACGGTAGAGGACAGCAAATATAGCTAAGAGAAGCGCAGGCGACACCGCAGTACGCTGTGACTCCACACTTGCAATGATCTGTACAATTCACCTGCTACATGCTCTAGCAGCTTTGCTCCCAACATCAGCACCTCTTTGTTTGCCACCTTCATCTGCAATATAGACCATCCCACGATCCACAAGGAAATTAGCTAAACAAGAATCATAAGATCACTATATACCATTTATTTTGTAATCTCACATTATTCCTGCATTACCAAAGAGTCAAGAACAAAACTGATGCCCTTCTCGCATCTCCTACGAAAACACTCATAGGTAGTTCTACCATCTTAACTCCATGATTTAAATTATTAATAAAACCCCCTTAACAATTCTATTTGCATTACCATCATTCATGATTATAGCCAGGGAAACAGCAGCCAATAAAGCAACCACCTGTGTAAGCCCTATTTTGAGTCATGAATAGGGCCCAATCCTAGCATTTACTCTAACTACAACATGTCGTCCTCTCATAGTCATCGTCACCCAAGACAGAATGAAGACGTAACCCCATAGATGCATAACTGCTATCAACATAGTTTTCGCACTATACCTAGTGTAAAGGACACTCTTGCGTTGTTGTGCTACATTTGTGGCTCCTCGGTCAGTGTCGGGGCCGGATTTCGGGGACACAACATATCCCAGAAATTAACCCCTCGTGTCATCACCAGCCCAGGATTACCGTTACTGGTGGACACGTCCTTGTTACAGATTACCAAGCTATTACAAGAATTGGGTACAAGACCATAAAGGTCTAATGATACAACAGTGATTCTGGTGGTGGATGACGGAATTGTCTCGCAGTTCTTCAACGTCGATGGGGCTCCATTCCCACAGGAACGGCTGACCTGGATAATTCCTATCCCGCATGGCTGCCATCCTAGGCTCCGCACGGACATTGCTGTGGTACTCCTTGTAGAAATCCTGACCTGGCCAAGTAAATAGCCAGGGACAAGCCTGTGAGTACGTTTGAATGTACTGGCAAACATCAGGGACAAAAGATATACCGAATGCAACAATTAAATTATATGATCATGATGAACCACACTATATGCGTATGCTCATGATGGACTTAAATGCCTACTGACAGGAATTAAATCATGGCATGATAGAATATTAGCATATGCAAACATATAAAATTGTTAGTGATAAACAAGGAAAGTCAAAGGAAACAAAATAAAAGAAATGCCGGTCGGATGTCAAGTGACACCACGGTAGGTCTTGAAGAGAAATGCCAATCAGGTGTCTAAAAGAGAAATCGGACGAGATAGGACCATCTGAGAACTCAGGCGACGCCACGAGAGGTCTTGAAAAGAAATGCCAGTCGGGTGTCAAGTGACACCTCGGTCGGACTTGAAAAGAAATGCCAATCGGGTATCCACAAGAGTAGTGGCGTGATAAACCGCCTGATAACTCGAGGGACGCCACGAAGAGGTCTTGAAAATAAATGCCAATCGGGTGTCCACAAGAGTAGTGGCGTGACAGACCGCCTAATAACTCAAGGGACACCACAGAGAGGTCTTAAAAATAAAATTGAGTGCCCGGGGTAGTCTAGCCAGCCCCTAAGAAACTCAGGAATATAAAATAAGAGAAACGGGTTAGTCCACAATAATATGTATAACCACAGTATTATTAACAAGCATAGCAAAATATTAATGATAGCATCAGGGTGACAATAAATATTCAGCAAAAACAATTCGGGCACATTTTAAGTATTTTCTCCGAAGACCGACGCTAAGACCGACACTTGACCAACCCAGACTGTAATCCTTGACCGCGGACACGGCTATTCGACTAGGTTTAAACTCTGCAGAGGGTGTACTCTTTACCCACAAGTAAAGGATTTCTTTAGTCAGTACCGTGACACTGACTAATTCCCATTACGGTCTTTGGGTTGAAAACACACCTGACCAGCACACACCAGATTAACTTTCCGGATGCCAGGAATCACCCAAAGCATCGTTCAAGAAAAACTCTGAGACGGAGAGACCAACGTCCTGCATGGGATCACTATTAATACGCGCGGATTCCAAGGGGTGCCCCCCTCTCAGTCACAACTGGAAACACCCATGCCCCCTGACCCGATGATAGGATTTAGTCCCGGATCCCTGGGAAACCCTCATCGTGGCCCTCTGTACGGTGTGTGCATGGAAAGGGGTTATCAACTTACTGAACCATACCCTACCTGTGGCAGCACGAAACAAGTATGGGGGTTACCGAAACAAGACTCGATCTATGGTCGACTCAGGAGGCATTTAAGTTTCCTGCAACAGTTAGCACAACAAGGTATTCCTTCAACAGCAATCCCAACAGGGCCACAACCCTTTGATGCTCCAACATGCACAACAAACAAGGCATGATCACGCTCCAACGTGATCATCCTCCTGCCGGTAACGATATTTTTCTGATGCCTGCTCCTGCAAGTTAGTCATGGCAACACACGATGCATGGTACGATGAAACATGCCAACACTACACACATGCAAAATTAGCCATATGCCAGTTTTATTTGAATTCAACTTAGTCATGATCAAATTATTCTAGAAAATAAACTACCATGCATTCACCATATCAAGTGTTCAAGATGCTTGCCTTGAGCATGCAGAAATATTGGGTGCACTTCAAAAGTTTGAAAACTTTATCTTCCCTCCATTTCCTATTTTCAAAAATATTTGAATTACCACATAATTCAAAAATAGTGGCAAAAATTGTTTCAATTTTTTTTGAAATAAATACTATAATAAACTAGACAAAAAATTAGAAATACCAGAAAAGAATTAAATTATTTGGAGTTCATATGATTTACTAATGAAATATCTAATTTGGAATAGTTAGAGAAATAGAATATTTAAAATATCCAGTGGAAATAGAGTTTGGGAAAAAATGTTCACCTAGGCTGGAATAAAAGATCATGATTTTAGGAATCTACAGAAATTTAAATCATTAGTTTTGGATTTGAATTGGTGGCTGTGGAATTATTTGGAGTTTACTGAAAAAGAAAAGGAAAAGAGCAGGGGCGCGCCGTGAGTGCGGTTTAGCCGCTCGACGCCACTGGGCCGACCCAGCCAATCGGCTACGCGGGCGAGCTGCCAACGTCGAAGACACATTCGCCGAAATACGCCTTCCTCGCGCAAAGGCGGCTTCAGGGAAGAATCCGTCTTCACTTAAACGGCGGGGCCCGCGGCCTGAGAGGCTGGCGCGCGGGTCCCACGCACTCCCTCTCTCCTCCCCTCTTCTTCTCTTCGTCCTCCCGACGCGGGAAACAGAGGAGGTTTGGCCTCGTTGGCGCTGGCGACTGGGAGCACGGCGGCCTTGGGCGACGGCGGGGATGGATCCGCCGCTCCATCCCGCGCCCGTGGGCGGTGAAATTGGGACCGGGGGTGGCCGGAGCGAAGCACGATGTCGCGGCACAGAGGCGGCCGGAGTTGGATCGGGGCGAGGCCATGGCCATCCCCGAGGCTAGCTAGGACTTGGGAGGGCCTCGTGGTGGTGGTGAGGGTAGGCCAGGGTGGCTAGATGGAGCAGGGAGGCATGGAGGTGGTCGAATCGACCGAGGCCGAGGCTGAGGCCATGGTTGCCGGAGAAGGAAAAAGGCGACCGTTCCAGGTCGTCCTGCTGCTCGGGGAGGCTCATAGGGAGCAAGGGAGAAGTGATGATCAGCGGAGCGAGCTTGGGGGGGGGGGGCTTTTATAGTTCGACTACGTCGGTTCGGCAGTTCGCTGTTTCACTGACTCAGGCGGCAGCCATTAATGGAGATAAGGTGGTTGGGGAAGGCGGTGAGCGTGGACGGCGGGGTCGGTGGGGAGTTGGCGGACCGGAGTTAAGGCGGGGACGCTCTGGCATCTGCGGATTGGGCCACGCGTTGTTGGCGGCGGTGACAGCGATGTGCGGCGGCTGTGGCCAGTGCTGGCCGGTGGAGGACGGCGCTAGAGGCCAGGGGAGGATGTCTGCGAGCGTTGGGCTGGACGTGCTGATCTAGAGAAGGACTAGAATGAGAGGGGGAGGCAGCAGGGAGGCGGCAGGACTCGATGCCAGAGCTTGCACAACAGGCGCTCTGCACGCGCTCCCGACATGCACGCTAGGCACTCGACGAAATGCCAGGGGTCCTAGACGGGTCTATTGGAAATGAAACTTAACAGGATTATGCACTTGGTTATGGGGAAGCTAATAGACAAGCTGGTTTGCTTAGATGATCAAGTTCCCAATGCAGGCTTAGGACCTTGCCAAAATCTAACATGCACATAGTGTGCTTGATGAAATGCTAGAGCCATCTAGAAGATTTGGTTGGATGTGAAAATTAACAGTATGGTGTCTCTCTAGATGATAAAGATGATGGTGGAGTTTTTTTTGTGAAAAGGAGTAACTTGCTAGTGCAAGTTTTACTAAAATTGGACAGAAGCTAAAGGGGAATATTTGGTGAACTAAAAAGATTCCAATGGAGCTAAACTTTTGGACTTGAGGGTTTGGTTGGAAGGACTATAAGTGGGAAAAATTTCAGGATTTTTGGAGTAAATAAAAATGGGGTTGCAGTTGAAACTAAAAAATAAGACAGAAATGAATGGAGGTTGTTTCACTCAAAATTTCCAAAAGACCAAGTTGGGTTTTTGTAAAAAAGTGATCTGTGGACATCACATGACCTCCCATAATTTTTGTGGAATTTTAAAAGAATTATTTAAAATAGTTGTAGTGCAACAGAAGCATTTAAAGTGTTGTAAATGCTATTAAAAGAATTGTTTGGGCAATTTTTATTATGAAAATAATTCTTACTGTTATTAAAATGTAATTGAAATGATTTGAGAAAACTACCAAAGCCACAATATTATTTCCAAAAAAATTTATATGGAGGGAAGGATTTTGAAAAACAGAAACAGAAAATGGTTCTGAAATTAATAAAAGACCTAGTAAAAATTCAAAATTTTATTACTAGCCAAATTTTTATTTAGTAAAAACATGATTAAATTTTTGGGGTGTTACAGTCAGCATGTTCATAACCACCTTGATCTGAAGATCTTCACGGGTGGTGGTCTTGAAACCGAAAAGAACGGCTTTATGAATCTTGAGCTCTTCACTGTTAACAAAATCACTCCATCCCTTGCCGAAGATGATGCGTCCATCATCACACTTGTGGTACTTGACCGGCATGAAACTGTCCTTGCACAGCCGAATGCCAGCAAGCCCATCTCCCGGTATCTCCCCATCTCCTGGGGTCTTCAGGGCGTCGACAAGTTTCGCCGGTAATCTCTGTATGCACCATCATAGGAAGAAAAATTATCAAATATGTGAAGGAACAGTAAACAAAAGTATCTTCAGCTACATCTACATATATTACATAATGATCTTCAGTTATGGGAAACAAAAGGATATGCAAAAACACCCATCAGTGTATTCACTGGTTTTAGCTACAATAGCATATCATTAATCTTTCTCTCCATGAAAAAACAAAGAAAATTGCATACAAAATAGAAAATACTAATACACCAAAAACATACCATCGTCTTTCCTGCTATGTTCGACTTGGTGAAGCAGTGGACAAAAAATGCACCTATATTACCTTTCTTCATTGCCAAAAGGTCATGTAGGTTCAGCTCCTCTTGCTTCATCAGATTAATTCCCTTCGTTATGACAGCTGATTCTAGAGGATCTTTATGCTCTTCGTTTTGATCGCAAGTCCTTGGCAGGTTGCAGAAGTACACCATAGGAATGTCTTCAGTCAAATCGAAGGAGACAAGGTCGCCTTATCGCAGGTCGAAGTCTTCAACAAACCTGCACCAGTTTTCACCACCGATGATCGCCCTTGAATTCCCTTTGTACACGCCAAAATCATATGTGCGGCTCCCTCTTGCTTGAAAAAGCAATGAACTGTCTGGGATGGCGCTGAACGGGTGCCATGCGTAGCATGGCACGATATGTAGATGTAGAATTTAATTGCTATTTATTTCCTACATTTTTTTGATCTTCAAAGTAGAGGGGAACAAACACAATACATTTAAAAATTGACATGCTTATTTATACCACAGCTGAAGTGTCCCCATATAGCCTGATGGTAAATGTCAACCCAGTGGCATTGGGCTTGTTGCAGTCCTGTCGATAGGTTATGCACACCACCTGTGTAAACAAAATAAAATGAAGAAAAGCAAAGGATGAGAATTTAAGAAAAGGGCTTATAGAGCATGTAAACACACTAGGCAACAATCATACAGTATAATCAACAAAGGTACTGCATCAGTAATCAACAATCACACACTTGAACTGAGCGGGTGGCTCGCCCTCCACTCCTCATAACCCCGCAACACAGCGCGTGCCCGCCGCACCACAGCTTGTTCAGACATGTCCTTCTCCCGATCCTCGACCGGCAGCATGGGCTCATCCCGAGCTTCGACGCGCGACATTGGCTCCTCCTCCTCTACAGCACAACTAAGGTAGTGTCTGAGACTGAGCAGTAATGTCTGAGAAAAGTCTTATCAAAACAAAAATCCTACTAGTGCTGTTACTCGGCCCACCCGAATGTACACATGCACACCTTCAACATACAGCCCATCTACATACATCCGCATCCAACTATCTGTTCCTGGAAAAAGAAAAGAAAATTTGTTCTGGAAGGACGAAGGATCGTCAGGGTAACCAACTCAATTAGCCACTTGTCTGTCATATTGGAGAAAATGAACTTACTTCACTTTTTCCTGGTACTACATAAGCACACAAAATAAAGATTAAAATAATTCCTAAAAACTCTGATATATTGTACGCCCTCACATTTATAATCTTTAAAATATGAACTTAGTATGGGCAACATAATTAAGAGGTTATTGTTATTTCCCTAGAAAGATATAAATATTTGGATCAAAATTGCATATTCTGCAAAAAAAACAAAAACTACAGTAAATATTATTCTGAGAAATGTTTAGTGGACTTGCAATCTAGGACTAGAAGTTAATGGCTGCCTTACTAAACCCAACCTAATTTCGGCCTAAAAAGAAATTTAGTACACTAGCCCAGCGTATAAGTTTTGAGCCCACCCTCCGGTTTCTTCCTGGATTCGCCACTGCACAAGGCCAGTTTTTTTAAGTTTTTAAAGGACTGTTTGCTAATATTGCGTTAGGCATCTGCACTTGCTCATTGTTATGAAAACCCTGGAATACCGAAACCCTAGAAAAAAATACCAAGCAAGCCACTGATGTAGAAAACTTCCTTCAATCTCTGCATCGCCTTCCATCTAACCTCCGATTTAAAAATCCTAACAATCTAGTCTCCGACTTTGAAAACCATATCCAACTCCCGAAATGGCAACACAACAAGGAACAAAGAAGTCAAAGATTACAAGTTAGGGTTTCTCACCTCACCTAGTTGCCGGTAGTCGCTAGGTGCTTGCTGGCGGCCTCCCAATCTCATTCCGCACTCTTCTGCTCCAACCGTCGAGAGCGACCAGGCGAGTAGGCGGCAGGGTCGCGGCGGGGTGGTGTGTGGGGAGGAGGGGGGAGGGAGGCGGGGGTGTGTGGGCGATGGGTGTGATGAAACGGACCCTCTCCGTGTCAAGCACAGAAAATAACGGCCCGTGGGTCCAGTTCGTAAAGAAACAACCAAACAGGCACACAGGCTGCTTACAAGTCACAAAGTAAAACCCTCTGTTACTAATAAAAAAACATAAAGGAAAACCCTTTTGTCTAAAAAACAAAAACAAAGGAAAACCATAAAAAATAGGGAAATTCTCAACTAACCATTTATTTAGCTACTGCGTGGAGGTTGGCCCCCCCCGTGTGGAGATTCGATCGACCTCTGCTTATTTTTTGGTTGAGTTCAACGTGAACGTGATGGTGAGAGGCTCAAGGAGGAGTTTTGTGCGTTTACAACACCTTTGTTTTAGAGAAAAAAAATGCACCTTACAATAAGAAATTATAAAATTGTTATTAATAAGTGCTAAAAATTCCTTATTTATAAAAAAATGTTTGTCTTGCCAGAAAACATAAACTTCAATTATGGGGTTAGTTAATTGCATGGCCTTTCTCGCCCCCTCCCTCCCTCGCATATTCGGGCCATTTACCGCATTTCTATGGTTTTAACCTCGAAAGTTCAAGATCTTACGCGGCCACATGAAATCATAGCATGGAATGGGATGAATGCCCCATGTTAAGGTCTTTGGTCCATATATGCACCATATGCTACCAACGGGAGGCGTGGCCTCGACGCCATTCTCTATGGCTATGATGCCCGTCTGCTGTCGTTATAGTCAATGCAAATTCAAGAGGGGCTAAAAATTCACGGGACCTGGCACGGTTTATCATACAACCCCTAGAGGGTGTGGTAAAACATCGAGAGCGGCATGCATCGGCCCTCACATAGGCTGTGTACAAACACGACCATATCGCATGTAGGATCAAGCCATCGAGAGAGAATGCGTCCGACCTGTGAAGGGAGTGCGGGGCCCGTTCCTTCATTTGCCTCAAATCTCGATGCCAGGTGATGTTAGACCTTGTAACCAAGGCATGTCCCGTGCATCGCACTCAGCTGGACCCACAACATGCATGCACAGATGTCCACGTATGAGTCTAGACGGCGGGGGATGCATGGTTCGGGGACTGGCGTAAGTGGTGTGAGTCATGTGTCTACATGCTGCTCCACGTGGGTCTAGACGGTGGGGGTGCATGGTTTGGATCTAGCTACCGAGAGGTAACGTGTCCGGTTTGTGCCTAGGCGGTGCTTCATGGGGCCTGGCGTGGTCTCATCGTATGACCCATGAAGGGTGTGGTCAAACACCGAGAGCGGCATGCATAAGCCCTCACGCGGGCTATGTGGAAATGAGGCCATATTGCATGATGGATCTAGCCAATGGGAGGGAACGAGTTCGGCATGCGGACGGAGTGCGGGACCCGTTCCTTCATTTTCCTCAAAATTCGGTGCCACTTCATGTGGGCCCTAGCCAAAAAGGCCCGTCCAGTGCAACGCACTCAGCTGGATTCACACCATGCATGCACACTTGGCCACGTAGACACCCACCGTAAACCTTTAGCCAAGTTGACCCTCACCATCCATCCACCCTTGACCCCACCTCGGTTCGTTGGATCTCCGACGAGTCCCTTCCCTCGGTATGCCAAGCATGTTAAAACGACAAACGGCTACACGTCTTGCACATCGAGATTGGCGCATCATGCACTAGTGCCAACAAACATGTCTAGCTGAGCATCTTTGCCCATGGTCTGGATCGAGGCGGCCAGCGGTGCATGTTGTCGGCCCGGTTGGCTAGGGGTGCATGATATGTGTTGACATGAATCGCATCGCATCAGATCAAGATTCCCCTCTCCTGTACCGGACGCCGGAGCAGCACACGTGCATGGTAGAAGAATCTGCGCGGTTGATGCCGGAGCTTGGATGAGACGCCATGGGATAGGTGCATGCTGAAATTCAATATTTAGGAATTGATAACAAATGAAAACAACAATTCAATTGTTTGTACAGGTGTACAACATGTTTTAAGGAAAATGTGAAATATGACACGTTCACATGCATTTTGGCAACAAGTGCACTTTTGGAGGAAAAAAAACAGATAGCCCCCGTGCCTCCCACGATTTTTGTTCCATGTATTTCGCCACAAATATTGGAGGAAAAAAGAAGAATGTATTTTCCCCTCAAAAAACGACTTGGGAAGAAAAACTCAAGTAACCATATTTAGCTACTCCGTGGAGGTTGCCCCCCGTGGGGAGATTAGATCGACCTCTCCTTGATTTTAGGGTGAGTTCAACGTGAACGTGATGGTGAGAGGCTGAAGGAGGAGTTTTGTGCGTTTACATCAACCTTTGTTTTAGAACTGTAATAATAAATAAAAGAGAATATGTGAAAAACAAAAAAGAAAAAGGATATGCATACAAGATGGGCCAGCCCAACCATCTACACGGACGCATGGTCCAGCACGCGGGTGAGGCTCGCCTGGGACAGCCCAACAAAATTTGGCCCAACGCTGAGCCGCACCGGGCGCAGCTGACGGGTGGTGGGAGTTTAGTCCCACCTCGCCAAGCGAGACGCGCACGCACCTGCTTATATACGTGGCTGAGAGAGCATTTGCATGAGCCTCTCTCACTGAAACAACATGTTCTCTATCCAGCTCCGTGTATGACCTGTGGGACCTACTAGCAAGAGAAATGAATATCCCACGGGCCTGCATCCTGGCCCATATGGTTGGGTTTCTAGACGTATGCAGGCCATGGGGTCTGAAATCTCTTGTTAGAGGTGGGATTTTCTTTTGTATATGGTCACATGTTTATTTTTGGACCATCTCCAAATCACCCACTTTTTTTTACATTGTCACATACATGTAATAAACATGATTATCAAAGAAATTTCAACAATAATGAAGTTTACACTGTCCCCTTAAGGTAAAGTCAGAGGTATGTACCTGAGTTTCACTAAGCCACTATAAATTATATAAAATTCTAAAAAATGGAAAACTTTCATATTCTGTCTATGTTAATGAAAGAGATCATGTGTACAAAATTTGCGGTGATTTGGATGTGGTCGAAAAAACCACCTTGTTAGAAAATCTCGCTCAAGTGAGACCAAACGGTCCGTCTGTAATGAAGTGATTTTTTTGACCATCTCCAAATAACCCCAAATTTGTTGTACGTGGTGCCATAAATGTAACAAACAGGATATCCAAAAATAAAACTAAATTCTTTTAAGTTTACACTGTCCCCTTATGTAAAAATTCGTGGTAAGGCAAGTGAGGTAGCTCATGACCATAGCCATGGCATACATTATTCAAATGGCCTCAAACCGTTCCCCTTTAGCCAAGTTGACCCACACCATCCATCCACCCTTGACCCCACCTCTGTTCGTTAGTTCTCCAACGAGTCCCTCCCTCGGTATGCTAAGCATGTCAAAGCGACACACACGGCTATCCATCTTGCACACCGAGATTGGGCATCATGCACTAGTGCCAGCAAACATGTCCAACTGAGCATCTTTACCCATCGTGGACACTACCGCATGGTCTAGATCGAGGTGGCTAGCGGTGCATGTTGTCGGCCCGGTTGCCTAAGGGTGCATGATATGGGTCAACATGAATTGTATTGCATCACATCCAGATTCCCCTCTCCCGTACCGGACGCCAGAGCAGCACATGCATGGTACAAGAATCTGCATGGTCGCTGGCGGAGCTTGGATAAGACAAATTTGACCTAACCGCCATGGGGTAGGTGCATGCTGAAATTCAATATTCAGGAATTGTTACCAAAATAAAAACGACAATTCAATTGTTTGTACATGTTCACATGCAGTATGGCAACAAGTGCACATTTGGAGGGAATAAAACAGGTGCACTCGTTCCACCGTGCCTCCCACGATTTTTCTTCCGTGTATTTCGCCACAATATTGGAGGAAAAAAGAAGAATGTGATTTTGCCTCAAAAAACGACTTGGTGAGAAATTCTCAACTAAACATATTTAGCTACTAGGTGGAGGTTGCCCCCCGTGGGGAGATTCGATCTACCTCTCCTTGATTTTAGGGTGAGTTCAACGTGAACGTGATGGTGAGAGGCTCAATGAGGAGCTTTGTGCGTTTACAACACCTTTGTTTTAGGAAAAAAAGCACCTTACAATGTGAAATTATAAAATCCTTCTTAAAATATTCTAAAAATCCTTATTTAAAAAAACTTGTTTGTCTTGCCAGATAAAACAAACTTAAATTATGGGGGTCGTTTATTGCATGGCCTTTCTCGCCCCCCCGCTCCCATATTCGGGACATTTACCGCATTTGTATGGTTGTAACCTCGAAAGTTAAAGATCTACGGCGGCCACATGAAATCATAGCAAGGATTGGGATGAAAGCCCCATGTTAAGCTCTTTGGTCCATATATGCACCATATGCTACCAAAGGGAGGGGTGGCCTCGACGCAGTTCTCTAGGATATGATGCTCGTTTGCTGCCGTTATAATCCATGCAAATTCGCGAGGGGCCGAAAATTCACAAGACCTGGCGCGGTGTAATCATACGACCCCTAGAGGGTGTGGTAAAACATCGAGAGCGGCATGCATAGGCCCTCACGTAGGCTGTGCGCAACCGGGGCCATATCGCATGCCGGATCAAGCCATCGAGTGGGAATGCGTCTGGCCTGTGAAGGGAGTGCGGGGCCCGTTCCTTCATTTGCCTCAAATCTCGTTGCCGCGTGATGTTAGACCTAGTAACCAAGGACCGTCCCGTGAATCGCACTCAGCTGGAACCACAACATGCATGCACACACGTCCACATAGGAGGCTAGACAGCGGGGATGCATGGTTCGGGGGCTGGCGTAAGTGTCGCGGGTCATGTGTCTTGGTGCTACTCCACTTGGGTCTAAACGGCGGGGGTGCATGGTTTGGATCTAGCTACCGAGAGGTAACGCGTGCGGTTTGTGCCTAGGCGGTGCTTCACGGGGCCTGGCGCGGTCTCATTGTATGACCCATGAAGGGTGTGGTCAAACACCGAGAGCGGCATGCATAAACCCTCACGCGGGCTAAGTGTAAACGAGGCCATATCGCATGATGGATCTTGCCAATGGGAGGGAACAAGTCCAGCATGCGTACGGAGTGCGGGGCCCGTTCCTTCAATTTCATCAAACTCGGTGCCGCTTGATGTGGGCCCTAACCACAAAGGCCCGTCTAGTGCATTGCACTCAGCTGGATTCACACCATGCATGCACACTTGGCCATGTAGACACCCACCGTAAACCTTTAGCCAAGTTGACCCACACCATCCATCCACCCTTGAACCCACCTCGGTTCGTTGGATCTCCGACGAGTCCCTTCCTTCGGTATGCCAAGCATGTTAAAACGATACGCGGCTACACGTCTTGCACACCGAGAATGGTGCATCATGCACAAGTGCCAACAAACATGTCCAGCTGAGCATCTTTGCCCATGGTCTGGATAGTGGTGCGGTGCATGTTGTCGGCCCGGTTGGCTAGGGGTGCATGATATGGGTCGACATGAATCGCATCGCATCGGATCAAGATTCCCCTCTCCTGTACCGGACGCCGGAGCAGCACACCTGCATGGTAGAAGAATCTGCGCGGTTGATCCGGTGGTTGGATGAGACGCCATGGGATAGGTGCATGCTGAAATTCAATATTTAGGAATTGATAACAAATGAAAACGACAATTCAATTGTTCGTACAGGTGTACAACATGTTTTAAGGAAAATGTGAAATATGACACGTTCACATGCATTTTGGCGACAAGTGCACTTTTGGAGGGGAAAAAAACAGGTAGCCCCCGTGCCTCCCACGATTTTTGTTCCATGTATTTCGCCACAAATATTGGAGGAAAAAAGAAGAATGTATTTTCCCCTCAAAAAACGACTTGGGAAGAAAATCTCAAGTAACCATATTTAGCTACTCCGTGGAGGTTGCCCCCGTGGGGAGATTAGATCGACCGCTCCTTGATTTTAGGGTGAGTTCAACGTGAACGTGGTGGTGAGAGGCTAAAGGAGGAGTTTTCTGCGTTTACAACAACCTTTGTTTTATAATTGTAATAATAAATAAAAGAGAATATGTGAAAAACAAAAAAGAAAAAGGATATGCATACAAGATGGGCTAGCCCAACCATATACACGGATGCGTGGTCCAGCACGCGGGTGAGGCTCGCCTGGGACAACCCAACAAAATTTGGCCCAACGCTGAGCCGCACCGGGAGCAGCTGACAGGTGGTGGGAGTTTAGTCCCACCTCTCCAAGCGAGACGCGCACGCACCTGCTTATATACGTGGCTGAGAGAGCATTTGCATGAGCCTCTCTCACTGAAACAACATGTTCTCTATCCAGCTCCGTGTATGGCCTGTGGGACCTACTAGCAGGAGAAATGAATATCCCACGGGCCTGCATCCTGGCCCATATGACTGGGTTTCTAGTCGTATGCAGGCCGTGGAGTCTGAAATATCCTGTTAGAGGTGGGCTTTTCTTTTGTATATGGTCACATGTTTATTTTTGGACCATCTGCAAATCACCCACTTTTTTTTTACATTGTGACATACATGTAATAAACATGATTATCAAAGAAATTTCAACAATAATGAAGTTTACACTGTCCCCTTAAGGTAAAGTCAGAGGTATGTACCTGAGTTTCACTGAGCCACTATAAATTATATAAAATTCTAAAAAATGGAAAACTTTCATATTTTATCTATGTTTATGAAAGAGATCATGTGTACAAAATTTGAGGTGATTTGGATGTTGTCGAAAAAACCACCTTGTTAGAAAAACCACCTATTCGACCATCTCCAAATAACCCCAAATTTGTTGTACATGGTGCCATAAATATAACAAATAGGATATCCAAAAATAAAACTCTGAAATTTTAAGTATACACTTTCCCCTTATGTAAAATTTCGTGGTAAGGCAAGTGAGGTAGCTCATGACCATAGCCATGGCATACATTGTTCAAATGGCCTCAAACCGTTCCCCTTTAGCCAAGTTGACCCACACCATCTATCCACCCTTGACCCCACCTCGGTTCGTTAGTTCTCCACTCCCTCAGTATGCCAAGCATGTCAAAGCGACACACGGCTACCCGTCTTGCACACCGAGATTGGGCATCATGCACTCGTGCCAGCAAACATGTCCAGCTGAGCATCTTTGCCCATCATGGACACTACCGCATGGTCTAGATCGAGGTGGCTAGTGGTGCATGTTGTCGGCCCGGTTGGCTAAGGGTGCATGATATGGGTCAACATGAATTGTATTGCATCACATCCAGATTCCCCTCTCCGGTACCGGACGCTGGAGCAGCACGTGCATCGTACAAGAATCTGCAAGGTCGCTGGCTGAGCTTGGATAAGACAAATTTGACCTAACCGCCATGGGGTAGGTGCATGCTGAAATTCAATATTTAGGAATTGTTAACAAAATAAAAACGACAATTCAATTGTTTGTACATGTTCACATGCAATATGGCAACAAGTGCACATTTGGAGGGAATAAAACAGGTGCACTCGTTCCACCGTGCCTCCCACAATTTTTCTTCCATGTATTTCACCACAATATTGGAGGAAAAAAGAAGAATGTGATTTTGCCTCAAAAAGCAACTTGGGGAGAAATTCTCAACTAACCATATTTAGCTACTAGGTGGAGGTTGCCCCCCGTGGGGAGATTCGATCTACCTCTCCTTGATTTTAGGGTGCGTTCAACGTGAACGTGGTGGTGAGAGGCTCAATGAGGAGCTTTGTGCGTTTACAACACCTTTGTTTTAGGGAAAAAAAGCACCTTATAATGTGAAATTATAAAATCCTTATTAAAACATGATAAAAATCCTTATTTAAAAAAACTTGTTTGTCTTGCCAGATAAAACAAACTTAAATTATAGGGGTAGTTTATTGTGTGTCCTTTCTGGCCCCCCTCCCTCCCATATTCGGGACATTTACCGTATTTCTAGTGTTGTAACCTCGAAAGTTCAAGATCTACGGCAGCCACATGAAATCATAGCAAGGATTGGGATGAAAGCCCCATGTTAAGCTCTTTGGTCCATATATGCACCATATGCTACCAAAGGGAGGGTTGCCTCGACGCCGTTCTCTAGGCTATGATGCTCGTCTGCTGCCGTTATAATCCATGCAAATTCGCGAGGGGCTGAAAATTCACGGGACCTGGCGCTGTGTTGTCATACGACCCCTAGAGGGTGTGGTAAAACATCGAGAGCGGCATGCATAGGCCCTCACGTAGGCTGTGTGCAACCGGCGCCATATCGCATGCCAGATCAAGCCATAGACTGGGAATGCGCCCGGCCTGTGAAGGGAGTGCGGGGCCCGTTTCTTCATTTGCCTCAAATCTCGTTGCCGCATGATGTTAGACCTAGTAACCAAGCACCGTCCCATGCATCGCACTCTGCTGGAACCAGGACATGCATGCACACATGTCCACGTATGAGTCTACATGGCGGGGATGCATGGTTCGGGGGCTGGTGTAAGTGTCGCGGGTCATGTGTCTAGGTGCTACTCCACGTGGGTCTAGACGGTGGGGGTGCATGGTTTGGATCTGGCTACCGAGAGGCAATGCATGCGGTTTGTGCCTAGGCGGTGCTTCACGGGGCCTGGCGCGGTCTGATCGTATGACCCATGAAGGGTGTGGTCAAACACCGAGAGCGGCATGCATAAACCCTCACGCGGGCTAAGTGTAAACGAGGCCATATCGCATGATGGATCTAGACAATGGGAGGGAACAAGTCTGGCATGCGGATGGAGTGCGGGGCTCGTTCCTTCACTATCCTCAAAACTCGGTGCTGCTTTATGTGGGCCCTAACCACAAAGGCCCGTCCCGTGCATCACACTCACCTGGACCCACACCGTGCAAGCACACTTGGCCATGTAGACACACACCGATAAACCTTGACAATAGCTAGGGTTTAATAATTATCCATTCACTTTGCCTAATCGGTACAACATAGCTAGCGACAAACAAAAAAGCCTAGATGCCACGAGAAATTAAATGTGCCAATTGTCCCTTCTAGTATTTTTTTGAGTAGTTGTTCCCTTCTAGTATTTAGTAGTACTGCGCAAAACAAAAAAAACTGTCCCTCCTATTTTGGTGTTCGGTTTATGTTGCCACGTTTGTGGACCGACAATGTGCACTTTTCTTTTGCTTGGTTGGTTGATTGGTTGGTTCGGGCAAATCTCTAGGTGTGCACGATCGGCCGTATACGTGCATGTTTCTACCTAAAATTCAAAAGTGACGAAGTGTGCACGGCCTTGACCTCTCTCTCCCAAACAAATTGAATTTTCACTCCCCAAATCTCCCTCCCGCCTCCAGCGTTCGATTGCCTCTGCCTATCCACCCACGTCTCACCACCGCCAAAAAGCCCACATTCTTGCCGGCGAGGATGATCCTACCTGGCGGAGGAGGAGGTGTGGCTGGTGCGCTCCATGCGGCGGATGTGGACCCCATGCAGGAACTGGTCGACAAGGACGTCGTCGCCGCCGATTCGCAGCCGCAGCTGGTCCAACACAGCACCAACAACGATGAATCGGTTAGTGTCTACAGAGATTAACCCTAGAATTTGCCTTCTCGAGGTTAACCCTAGAAATTGCTCTCTTGTTATTCCTCGCTAGTCGTACAGACAATCATACTGTTTGCTTTTTTGATTAATCGTACGGTCATCAGTCCTAGGGTTTGCAAATTTAGATGAATGGATCATTTGTATTCCATTTTATGCCTGTCTTTCATATAACCAAAGTTTTAGAAAACCAATACAAAGAAAAAACAATCCATTTATGCCTGCCTTTGATATAATGTACAATTCGCTGGCATGAGATTTTTTTTCTTCTAATACCAGATTGCAGATTTGGAAGAATGGGACAACTACCTACAGCTGAGGGAAGCTTTCAGAAAGAAAATCTTCAAGTGGCTCATGGCTGCAAAGATTGTGTACCGGCGCAACGGTCGCTATAAATGCCCATTCTGCAGGAAAGAGAGCCAGCATTCCAAAACCACAGCAATTGCAGCTTACAGAAAGAGGTGGCATCTTAAGGCAAAACCTGCTGAGTTGGCCAACAAATTGGGGAGGGTGAAGACCTAAAAGCATATAGTCATGTTTTTTTTGTGTTATGTCGACACCAAATGTACAAAAAATATGGGCCCACATGAACAAGTATCAATCTTATCTCCTTCGACAGTCAGTGCCACATTGGCCAACATGAACAAGTGTTGATCTCATTGGACTCACATCCTGGCAAAATATGGTGTCATTCTAAACCTGCTTCACCGGAGGCCTTTCGGGTAGGACGGGAATGGTCCGTCTCGAAGCATGTTTTTTCGACATCCTTGAAGTGGACCAAATTTTTTTCTACAGCCTTGTACCAACATGACTAGCATCCTTGCCAAGTTTCGTAGCTTTTTGACGTTGTAAGGATTTTCTAGGGTTTTCACGTCGATAAAATCATTCTTACGTTGGTTTTTTTGCGCATGGTTTTTTTCTGCGCTCGAGGGTGGGCTGCCATGCATGCGCGCCGTTGGGCTGTGTAAAGAAGCCCACCTGTTGGACCGAGCGATGTCCGCCGCCGTTGCATGGGCCCGAGCGAGCCTACATTGCATGCAGTTGCATGCATGCGCCCGCTTCAGCCTACGTTGCATGCGTGCACATACGTGAAGGAGCATGCACCGCAGAGCCGTCCCCGCTTGATCCGACCGACGGCACATCGAGCAGCACTTAAACGCCGCATTTTGATTCAGACTACAGTTTCCCACGCGTGTACACTCCCGATGCCGCGGTGGGTGGAAAAACTTGTTTACGTTTGACCCCATTACTGCCACACGGTGGCTATTTAAGCCACCTATCATCTGCCTCTTCCTCTCACACCCTTCATCCATCTCCCATACTCTCCCACCTGCATTTTGCGTACGCCCTTCTTCTTCTTCTTCTTCACCAAAAACAGCCCCAAGAACCAGCCCGCCGCAGCCATGCAGTACACCGGGCCAACCTACTGCTCCCCCCATGCCGGAGATGCTCTACCCCGCCGGGGTGTACGTCGAGAGCACCCTCCGTGTGTGGGCGATATCAAGGTGGAGGGGCGCAAGGGAGTTCACCGACTTCTTCCTTGGGGCCGGCTACCGCCACCTCCCCCGGGGATCTCCAAGGATGTACCGAGTCCAGGAGGTCATCCACAACGGGGTTGTGGTTGCTATCCTTGCCCACTTCACCAACCCCTTCGACGCGTTCTACCTCCTCGGCTGCGTGTTTTGGTGTCGCTGTGAGTTCATTGCTTTCACCACCCATAACATCTTCACGGACTACAACAACATCTTCCCCACTGCGGAGCACATGCACACTCTGCCGTGCCCCATCTACAACACCCCGGAGGAGCAGTGAAGGGCACCCGAAGGAGGAGCGAGGAGGAGCCTGGTGGAGAAGGTGGCGATCATCTATCTATCTATCTATCTATCTATCTATCTATCTATCTATCTATCTATCTATCTATCTATCTATCTATCTATCTATCTATCTATGTTTTTTAGCTAAATCTATCTATCTATATTTGTCTTGGTGTTATTAAGTTGTAAGCGTACTATATCTCATGCTGTGGGCTTTGGTTGGCACGAACTATCTATATTTATTATAGAAGTTTTATAGTGGTTGGGCTTTTTTGGAACCGTTCGTTGCTCTCAATCTAACGGCACACAAATACCTAGTACTGGGTAGTATTCAGATGAAAGTATTCGAAAGTACTACAACTTGTGGGGTCGGTACTAATGATATTGTGGGGACACATTTTACTCTAGGGGCATTTTATCACGCGCCGCCCCTCTCATCCAATGCAGAACCACCACCGCCAGGGTCCTCTCCTCTTCCATCACCATTACACAACCGCAGGCATCTCCTCCCTCTCCTGCATTCCAAATCCATGGCAGCCATATCCTCCTTCTCGCTGCCGCAACTTTGCTCGTCTCCTCTTCCACATCCACCCCCCCTCTTGATGGAGCAGCAGATTGACCAGATCACCGGCAGTGACCAGCGCAAGATGGCCAGGTTGACCGAGATCCTTTCTTGGTTTGACAACACACGGCAGATGTGCTGGACGGCGATGGCCACTATGAAGGAAATGACAAAGAAAGAAAATAACAAGCTTTACCCCTCGTCCGCACAACCGATCAACAAGATCGAGATCCTCCTCTGGGCGATGGAGCAGGCCGATTCACCCAACACGTGGTCAGGCGAAGGTGGTGGGCGTTCAAATCCAGGGTAGAGCATCCACTGGATCAGGAAGCCACCGTGCACGAGGTGCCGTTGCAGATTGTGCAGCCTCCAACCGAGTCACCGGAGACTTCGAAGCGCAAGAGGAGGACAGTGGTCGCAACCTCGCTTCTCCGCCGTTCTCCACGCTTCCCATGCCGCTCTCCTGGTTTGAACGGCAGCAATACTGTTGTTTAGAGTAAGCTTCCCCAGTCCTAATCTTCCTACTGCTCGTGCTTATAGTCGTGGTGGTAGTGATGATAATAGTTTAGAGAGGGAATGCTAGATGGCATTTTAATCTCAATAAATTGTATGAAGATTTGAGGACATGCTTTTGGGGGCTGGATTATGATGTATATGAACCCTAGGCAAAATTTGTACTGTTGTAGTGGTAGAATTTGATGTTCACCTGCACTTCTACTTCAAAAATTTGTTATGTGTCTTTCTATTATTAAGTTCTTGCTACTATATTTGAACCTTTTTTTTGAGTTGTTGATTGCTTTTTGGTAGAGCTACCAGCTCTTATGGAGATGCTCATGTTGTATGTCTTGTTCTCCATGATTTGTACTAGCATTCTGTGCAATTAAATGCCATGACAAGCCATGTAGCATATTTATTTATTGCCTCCAACATGCCATCATTTTAACTCTGTGCATCTCAGCAAATATAAATCTGTCAGCTATAAAACTTTGTGAATTTGCTTGATGGTTCCCACTAAACTATAAACCCCCCTTTTGTTTTTAGAGTAAGCCACTGACATCTGGGTCCCACGACAGTCACACACACAAACGCTCCTAGCCATGTGGCCCCTGGCCCACTGGTCATCCTCGATGGCTAGCCAACCTCAGTGTGCCTCTACCAATTCCAGCCCCTCTGTCTGTTATAAAACTATGCAACTTTGCTTGAAGGTTGCCACTAAAAATATAACACCTATGGCCATGCTTCCTAAACATTATTTGCATTATGTTGTCAATACTTTCATGCCATGCCTTTTGTTGCTATGACAAGTTTATGTTGCATGGTAAAATCTTGCTCTAAAGTGGTCATGTTAATATAATTGTTTGATGTTAAAAGTAAGTTGCAACTTGTGATCTTGGTTTTGTTTGCTTGTTGTAACCATCATGTCAACACTGCTAGTCATTATAACTGTTTCAGCATAACTGTAATTTTCACTAAGTCCTAATCTGTAACAGCAACTTTGCCATTCATGTTTCGCAGGAAAAAACCTGGAGTTCACAAGGCTGGAGACCTGGAGTTGTGAGGCTAGGAGGCTGATGGCGCTGCTGCTGGCTGATCTTTCTTCTTCCAGCTTTTGTTCCTCCTTTTGTCTCTACTCGTTGGATTCCTGGGCTACATCCCTATGTGCTGTTAATGTATTAAGTTGATCCTTTGAATTTGTAGTATTAGGTTTCATGTGGAAGTACCTTAATCTCTACGAAAAAGATGTTGGTTCTATGACTGATAGTTTGGTATTTGAAATCGCGGGGGGGGGGGGGGGGGGGCTATTTTGCAAGTTTTAGTTTGAGATAACAAATTTTGTGAACTGTTGGATGTGGCGCACAGTGAAACGCCTCTACCATTGATACTAGTTGTACATGTCGGTCCAATTAGCAACATCGGGTACGAGAAGATCTTTTCATGCCTAGGAATAGAACATGACAGACCTAGGCGTGCATGATATGGGTCCAGATGCAACGCATGACAGCGGGCATATGGCAGATGAATACCGTGGTTGCCGATGAAGCTTGGATGCCATCTGTTAGGTGCATGCTGAAATTCAATATTTAGGGATTATTAACATATGAAAACAATAATTCAATCGTCTATGGAAAGGTGTATAACATAATTTTCAAGATAAATTGAAACATGACACGTGCACATGCAATTTGCCAACAAGTCCACTTGTCGTAGAAAAAGACAGCATGTGCACGTATCCAACCGTGCCTCCTACGATTTTGTTCCATGCTTTTGTCGCCACATGTCTTGGGAAGTAAAAAAATATAAGGTGATTTTCCCATAATACACCGTTTTGGAGAGAAATTTGCAACCAACCAAAAATATCTACTGCGTGGAACTTGGCCCCCGTGGGGAGATTGGATCGACCTCTCCTAGATTATAGGGTGAGGCCATCGTGAATGTGATCGTGAGAGGGTCACGAAGGATTCTTTTTTTTTGAGGGAAGGTAGGAATTTTGTGTGGTTACAAAATGGAATGCACCCCTTTTTGAGGGACAAAAATGCACCTTGTGATGTGTAATTAAGGAAATTATTATTTAACAGAAACCTTGCTATTTTCAAGCCATTATAAAACAACTTACTTGTTTTGGCAAAAAAAAGTTGATTATGGGTTAGTTCATTTTGTGGACACTTACGTGTAGTGGTGCATGCTGTGGGCCCAGGTAGCTCTAGTTGCATGCAGTGTATCATGCTGGCTAGGGGTGCACATGGTAGTAACCTCGTGAATCGGGGTGAAAGTCTTGTGCTAATTCTATTTTGCGGTGTGCGACATATGAGTCTACCCGGGGGGAATGCTTGGCTTGGGGGCCGGCGTAAGTGGTGTGGGTCTAGTGCCTAAGTGGTGCGCCACGTGGGTCTAGACGACGGGGCACTACTAGGGAAAAGCTTAGCAGTAGCGCGGATCTAAGGGCTATTAGTAGCGCGGGGCACCGCGCTACTGATACGGCGCTACAGCTAACATTTAGCAGTAGCGCGTTTCTGCACGCGCTACTGCTATAGCTACTTAGCAGTAGCCCTGTCCATACCAGCGCTACTGCTAAGTGGCTTAGCAGTAGCATTTTCCTGTTCAGCGCTAAAGAGTGCTACTACTATATTTTCACATATATATTTTTTGCTTTGTATTTGCGATGTTTTTGTACAGATTTTATACAGTATTGAAACATATCATAAACTGGCAATATGCTCATCATATCATACACATAATAGTCTCATCATATCATCCAACACAAATCATGTCGTCACATCATAATCAGGACATAGCTATAGAAGTTACATGACATGTCTCATCATACATAATGTAGTACTTCTTGAGGCACCAGTTCGTATCCCTCTCTCGCACTAGCGTGAACCTAAGCTAACTACTTTCCGCTTTGGCTCTGCTATCGAACCCTCTCTGGCTGTCGCTCGGAAACCGGTACACCTGGGCCTGACACTCCGGTCACTCATCGTATACTCCTAGCATAGCACTTCTTCACCATCGATGATCTATGTACCTGCATCGTCACATGAATCGATAATATGCAACATATATAGTTGAGCAACAGAAAGAGACAGACTTGGCAAAAATAGAAGCAACATATCATAAGCATAAATAACAAAGTTCATCGTACCGAAAATGCCCTAACTAGAGCGATCTTCGCTAGTTCAGGAGGACGGTTTAATTACATCACAAATAAAGTTTCGTCGTGCATAACTCAAAGTTTCGTCATAGAGAAAGTTTGGACTAAACGGACACTTTGTCATATATCGTCAATCACTCCAACATGTCGTGCCATCCATCCAAGTCAGGGAGATAGTCCCCGAGCGTAGTGAAAGGCTTCAGGTCGAGACGCTGAGCCGATACGCGTGTTCGGACATCTTCCTGCGACATTTGCCCTTCTTCGTAGAACATCCCTGTTTTTTCGACGACCTCCTTCATGATGATTTGGGCAAGTTCACGCTGGATGTGATAGAACTCAGCTCAAAGTCGATGATCTGGGATATCTCCTAGGTTCTTTGCCCATTGCAGAATATGGGCATCGCCGGATCTAGGTGACATGCGAAGGTTCTGCTGATCCCATCTATACTCCAGCATGTGGTGGAGGACATAGAATCCATCACTGAGAGTACCACTCGGTTGCTGGATGCAGCAGAAGTCGGTCTTATGGCCGAAGGCGGGCGTGCGGTTCCTTGTCTTCTTGAGCATGATCTCTCCACCCCGTAGGCCGTAGCTAAAGATAGCACTGTCAAGAACAGACTTGATGTCGGTGTAATCCTTTTTCTAAATGTTCTTTGACGAGTCCAAGTAAAGAGTGTGGGAGAATCGGGGGTAAAGGATGATGAGGACGGCGCGCCCGTTGCTGTGCAAAATAAGTACACCTCAAATTAGCCTCCATGCGTGCAAATGAATGATTGAAATCGAAGGAAGGATATCCGCGCGGATGACTTACATGGGATGATAAGGCACGAGAATCGTATCCTTGTCCTTATTGCGGACCATGAAATCGGCGATGTGGTTACTCGAGTATTCATGGTGCTTTGGGCAGACTGCCAATAAGCCCTCATGCATGAAGTACGGGTCAGCGACACATATATAAGGTATCTGCTCAATCCTGATGATGTAGTTCATGTACAAGGCAAAAAGGCGGACAAACGTAAAATCCAGCTTTTTCAAGTGAAACATGTCGAAGATGTAATCGAATCGAAGGAAGAACTTCTCCGCAGGGAATGTGTCGACGTACAACCTTTGTTGCGGCACGTTAACCACGTAGAGCGGGTATCCTGGATTTTTTGAGGCGATCAGGCTTTTCTCTCTCGGCAGCACATCGTCATGAAGTCTCCTTAGATCGCCGTATATGGCCTCCACCGCTGCCTTAAGTAGGATCGGATTACCGGGGATATGACATTTTGCCACACCGAGGATAGGTATACGGTCTTGAACCCGAGGCAGCTGGATCATAGAAGCAGCTTTGTTGCCTTTCCTCGGTCTCTTCCTATGCTTCTTTGCTACTGGAAGTGAGCCTATAATACGTTCATCCTCTGGCAATTCAGGCACTGACTCATCACGCTCAAACCCTGAGTACTCATACTGCTGAGCCATCAATCCTTCGTCGTCAGAGGCGCCGGTATTGAGATACTATAGAGGGTCATCGTCATCCTCGTCGATGGCATCATGCATTGCTTATTCGACGGCGGCGACGTCATCAGCCACTAATGGAGCCTCTTCCTCACCCGGCATGACAGACGATGCTAATTGGGTAGGTGGGGTGTTGGTGTTGATAGCTTGCTGAGGCTGCTTGGTCGTGGGTGTGCTTCCGGCCGCCTCCAGACGAAGCAGACTCTTCGGCCACAACAGGACCCAACGCTTGCAATCGCCAAGCCGCCGCAGGGTCTCATCGTCATCTCCCCCTAGTGCTACCGGAGGAGCCAAATTCTCGTGGCCCGGTTCAACACCGGACACGGAAACCTTGAAGACGTCAGGGGGGATTGGCCAGCTGTGGAACAATTGTTCCTTCGGCTTCACTATCGTCGCCTTTCCCACGTCCACCTTCTCGCCGTCGATGGTGTACAATATGGTGCACGGGGTTACGTCGACCTGCAAAGACATGTCTGCGACGTGAGAAATCTGAAAGGTAACAGAAATGGGAGATTATACATATATTGAAGAGGGCCGGTGTGACAGGTACCGTGAGGGCGTCGAGCTCAGCCAAAGACGAAGCCCCACTGAGCACGCCAGAGACGAAGGACGGGCTACTAGCGGGTGCGGGAGCAGGTGCGGTAAACGAGCTGCTCCCGAAGAAGTTGGAAAGGGGAAAGTCTGCTGCCTCTTTATCTGGATTTTGCTTTGTCCAACTGACGATAGCGGAACGAAGACACTATACGAAGCTGCCATCTCCTCTTTTGCGGCAGCTACCGCTGCTTTGACTGTCTCAGTTGATTTCTTATCAACCGCAATCTCAACCTTCTTGTCGATGTTTTCTTCATTTAACCTCCGTCTTTCCTTTCTCTCCTCCGTGGTCTCACAGTAGTACTTCTTCCATGTGGCGCCGTCTTCGACGCCGTGCACGCGTCCATACGACGGCCGAGTGTCCACCGGGAGTCCTTTCAATATGTTCAAGGCCGGGTTGAATGGGGTGTCCAACTTGGGCCTCGCCAATGCCTCAGACGGCGAGTCGCTTTCGGCCGCAATCCTGTGTTGCTCTTTCTGCAAAAGGAACGTGGATCGTTTACAAATGTGACTAAATGTGCAGTCGAATTGATCAGAAGCTAAAATTAGGGGGTAAATTAATAATTACCATCAGTCTCATGAACTCATTCGTGACCGCGTCCATATCAAAAACCTTGTTGACTGGGTCTCAACGGTACCGGGCCCTGATGACATCACGCTCCCGCGGGATGGTGAACTCCGCCAAGGGGTCTGGGACCCCCAGACTTTCACGTTCCGCATCCTCCTTGGCCCATATGGGCCTCTTCCCCGCGTAACCATGACTTCTGAGGTGGTGGCACCCCATGTTCATCTCTTGGAGCCCCTTCATGTACTCCAAGTTTTCTTTGGCATCTTCGGCAATGCAAGCCTTCTTGAATATTTCGAACTGCTCTTTCGTAATTGTCGGATTATCCTTTACAATCTCGGAGTAGGGTTCCTTTTTGGAAATGATCCGATGTTTCACCCTTACTTTCCAGGCAGACAACGCGCCGCTAAACTTGCCCATGGCACGTTTGTTTATCTTCTTCATTGCTGGGTCTTGCCACGGTCGAGTATATTTGATTTCATCCCGGCCCGGGAACAAGAATACCTGGTGCAGCTTAGTTAGGAGGGAGTGCTCCATATCTGGTATCTTCTTTAGTTTCTCATCATTGATGGTGGCGGTTGCCCGTAGGATGCAGCCTATTTGATTGACGTAGCACGCGTGCGCTTCCGCAGGCTCTTTGGGCTCAAAATTGCCGGAGTCCACCTTCGTAACCACCAGTCTAGTAGTGATGAGCTAGTTTGGGCACCGCATCCTCTTCCGTTTTGGTTCTATACCGGCTTCGCTAGTCTCGGCGCCGGTCTCGGCGCCGATCTCAGTCTCAGCGCTGCTCTCGGTGCCGGTCTCGATGTCGGCCTCAGTCTCGGATGTGACAGGTGGGCCCTGCAACAACCGTTGCTCGTCGAGAAGGTTCAAATAGGCGTCTGCCGCCTCGTAGATGTTGCAATCACCAGAACCCTGTCCTAAATCGTTGCTAGCTATGTTTCCTACGATTAAATCTAATCAATTAATTCTAAACCTAATAAAATGAATAATGACAAAAAAGGCCTATGTTTTGCAGGAATGTTGATTCATTGCCGTTGCGGCAAATCCCGAGCACTCGATATGTCCTAGTTTGTAGCACAAGTCATGTCGAAATTCACGGAAAATTTCGGCATGACCTTTGCTACAAAGTGGACAAATCGAGTGCCTGAAATTTGCCGGAACGGAAATGAATCAACATTCCGGCAAAACATAAGCCACTCGGCTTCATTCTCTGTAAACAACAAAAGGCCACTTGGGCACAATCGAACCACTTCAATGAAAAGATATAACATGACCACTTCAATGAAAAAATATAATCAACAATAATGGAATACGCAAATGAACATCAATGACATATTTCATATAACATCAATCTTGTTTTTCGTTTATATAGCAACAATTACTTTAACCTTTGCAAAATGACCTCACTAAACACTTCTCTGCCTAGGACAGAACCCAAATTCTGTTCTAGCTATTCCTCTCTCACACACACACACATTATTTTCTTTTCATCCAAATTTTTTTAGAGAAAATATTCCAACAATACTTGACCTTATTAGAAATTGCAAAGGAACTCCATTTTCTCAAACCCTTCTGACCTCACCAAAATTTCCACAGCAAGACCATAGTACCTACACCCAATTTCTTCAAAAATATTCAAGTCCATAGTCCAAATAATTCAAATTTCATTTGAATGAAATTTGGACCAGATTCAGGTCCACAGTCCAAATAATTCAAATAGTCCAAATAATTTTTTATAGCTAAATGCTACTGTTTTTTGTTTATAGCCTCTATTAATTTAAAGCTAAATGATACTATTATTTATATACCCTCTGTTAATTTAAAGCTAAATGGAATTACTGTTAGGCATTTTCATAAAAATTTGCCCTGGCTAATTTCCTAAAAAAAATTGCTAATCTTTTTTCCTAAATGCTAAAAAAGTGCCTACTGCCCTAAACAAATCTAGGGTTCATATGAACATCATCACAGCAGCAACATATGAATTGCCCTAGCAGAGAGAGAGAGAGAGAGAGAGAGAGAGAGAGAGAGAGGAGGGTAGGGGAGAGGAGAGGGAGAGCTTTACGGTCAGCGGCGAGGGCGGGCTCAGGCTTGGGCAGCGGCGGTGTGGCCGAGGGCGGCGACGGTGAGGTCGAGGGCGGCCTCGGGCGCCGGCGGTGAGGTCGAGGGCGGCCTCGGGCGGCGGCCGGTGTCGAGGGCGTGCTCGATCGGGCAAGGCGATCGACGGCGGTGACAGAGGAGTTGGGGGCTAGGGGGGAGAGGGGGGAAAGGACTTAGCAAAATTTTTAGCCCGCGCGGGGTTAAGTCAAAATAGAAGTAGCGCTGGTAGGCAAAAAGCGCTATAGCTAAGTAAGCTATAGCGCTTTCTACCAAAACGTGCTACTGCTATAGGAAGTAGTTATTTATTTTCCTTCTTCTTTTCCTTTTATCTAAGGAACGTAGCTATAGCGCGTGCGTACAAAACGCGCTACTGCTAGAGTAACTATAGCGCTTTGTGAGAACAAGCGCTACTGTTATGCCTTTCTCCTTTATTTTTATTTTTCTTTACATTTTCTTTTTTTCATTTCTCCTTTTTCTACTTCTTTCATTTTCATTTACTTTTCTATTTATTTTTTATTTTATTTTATTTTTTTAGCAGTAGCGCTTTATACAAAAAACACGCTACTACAAGGCACTTAGCGGTAGCGTGCTTTTCGCAGGATCGCTACTACTATTCCTAGCCTACCGGCAACAGTGTGAGAATTATAGTAGTAGCACTTTTACCTGCAGACACGCTGCTGCTACAACCATAGCTATAGCGCGCTACTACTACGTAGCAGAAGCACTTTGTTCTGACCAGCGCTACTACTATACCTCTGTGTATAAGGTTTTCCCTAGTAGTGGGGGTGCATGGTTTGGATCTAGCTACCTTGAGGTAACGCGTCCGGTTTGCGCACTGAGTGCGGGCCCGTTCCTCCGTTTTCATCGGTGCTTTCTCTCAGGTCAACGGAGAACAATCCAAACACGCATGCTAGGCCCCGGCCTTTCTTGGGTCCCGCGTGCCATATTCGGGACATTTGCCGCATTTCTAGGGTAGTATCCTCGGGAATTCACAATCTAGACAGCGGCCACATGAAATCATAGTAGGGAATGGGGTAACAATCGCATGCTAAGCTCTTTGGCCCATATATATGTGCCATGTGCCACGAAAGAGAAGGGCGCCTCGGAGCCATTGTCCATTGAGAGGGAACGAGTCTGGCCTACGAACGGTGTGCGGGGCCTGCCCCTTCATCTGCTTCAGAACTCTGTGCCGCAAGATGTGGACCCTAGCAACCAAGGCCCGTCCCGTGCGCTGCACGCTAACTGGACCCACACCATGCATGCACGAGTGGCGAAGTAGACACCCACCGGTCAACCTTGACAATGTACACAAGACGCATGCGCACTCATTAGCCATCTAGCCCCCAGCCATGCACACCTAGCCACCTACACTCAAACCGTGCATTGTTTGCCAGGTTGACCCACACCATCCATCCACCATTGACCCCACCTCGGTTCGCTGGACCTCCGACGAGTCCCTTCCCTCGGCATGCCAGGCATGTCAAAGCAACACGCGACTACACATATTGCACACCGAGATACGACATCATTCACTAGTGCCAGCAAACCTGTGCACCTGAGCATCTCTACTCATGGTGGACACTAGCACATGGTTAGGATCGAGAAGCCTAGCGGCACATGTTGTCGGCCCGGTTGGCTAGGGGTGCATGACATGGGTCCAGATGAAACGCATGGCATCGCGTGGATCCACATTCCCCTGCCCGGTACGGTACAGCGGGTATATGCTAGACGAATCCAAGTGGTCGCCGACGAAGCTTGGATGCCATGTGTTATGTGCATGCGGAAATTCAATATTTAGGATTTATTAACATATGAAAACAATAATGCAAGCATCTATGTAAAGGTGTACAACATAATTTTCAAGAAAAAATGAAACATGACACGTGCACATGCAATTTACCAACAAGTGCACTTGTAGTACAAAAAGACAGCATGTGCACGTATCCCACCATGCCTCCTACAATTTTGTTCCATGTTTTTTCGCCACATATCTTTGGAAGGAAAAACAAAAGAATGTGATTTTCCCATAATAAACCGTTTTGGAGAGATATTTGCAACGAACCAAGATAGATAGTGCGTGGAAGTTGTCCCCCATGGGGAGATTGGATCGACCACTCCTAGATTATAGGGCGAGGCCACCGTGAACGTGATTGTCAGAGGGTGAAGAAGGATTCATTTTTTCGAGGGAAGGAAGCAATTTTGTGGGTTTACAAAAAGGAATGCACCCCTTTTTGAGGGACAAAAAATGCACCTTATAATGTGTAATTAATGAAATTACAATTTTACAGAAACCTTGCTATTTTCAAGTAATTTAAAAACAACTTACTTGTTTTGGCAAAAAAATGTTGATAATGGGATAGTCCATTTTGTGCACACTTACGTGAAGTGGTGCATGTTGTGGAAATCATAGCAGGGATTGGGGGGATAGTCCCATGCTAAGCTCTGGTCCATATATGGGCCATGTGCTACCAATCGGAAGGGCCGCCTTAGAGCCATTGTCAAGGGCAAAAATACTAGCGTGTCGTCTGCCGCCGCTATAATCCGTGCAAATTCACAAGGGATCGGAATTTCTTGGGACCTGTCGCGGTGTGGGTGTGGTTGAACATCAAGAGCGGCACGCATAAGCCTTCATGTAGGTTGTGTGTAAACGATACCAAAACGCATCCCGGAGCTAGCCATCGAGAGGGAACGAGTCCGGCCTGTGGACGGAAAGCGGGGCCCACCCCTTCATCTGCTTCATAACTCTATGCCGCAAGATGTGGGCCCTAGCCACCAAGGCACGTCCCGTGCGCTGCACACCAACTGGACCCACACCATGCATGCACGCATGGCCACGTAGACACCCACCGTTCAACCTTGACAATGTACAGATGACGCATGTGCACTCATTAGCCATCTAGCCCCCAGCCATGCACACCTGGCCACCTACACTCAAACCATGCACTGTTAGCCAGGTTGACCCACGCCATACATCCACCATTGACCCCACCGCGGTTTGTTGGACCTTCGACGAGTCCCTCCCTTCGGTATGCCAAGCATGCCAAAGCGACAAGCGGCTACACATATTGCACACCGAGATCCGACGTCATTCACTAGTTCTAGCAAACCTGTCCACATGAGCATCTCTGCCCATGGTGGACACTAGCGCATGGTTTGGATCAAGAAGGCTAGCGGCGCATGTTGTCCTCCCGGTAGGCTAGGGGTGCATGATATGGGTCCAGATGAAACGCATGGCATCACGTGTATCAACATTCCCCTCCTCGGTACTGGACATCGGGCATATGGCAAACGAATCCTCGTGGTTGCCGATGAAGTTTTGTCACATCCATTTGCCATTCCATTGTTTGTAAAGTTTTACAACATATTTTCGGACAAATATAAAACATGACACATGCACATGAAACAAGCCTACAAATGCAGTTGTCCCACTATATGACTTTGTTCTGTGTAATGAGGGAGCAGTTGCATTACACATTTTTTTGAAGGGAAGTTGCATTACTCCTAAATGATGGCTGTGCATGATCGGGCCATTCATTTTAGTGAGAAGTTGCGTTTTGACGTTGCAGACGTGGTGGTGTGAACAACGCACGGGGAGGTGTGAACGTCGCAACAATTGTGTTTGACTAGCCAAGGACTAAAGCCGGCCGATCCACTTCCCCATAGCATTAATCTCATTGCCGCCCCCTCGTCCTCTTCTCCATCCACAAATCCACAAATAGCCACAATCGAGGGTTTTCTCCTCCCACGCCTCACCACTCGCCGTGCACTTCCCACCACTTCACCCTTCCCGCCGCTGCACCTCCGCCGTTGAGATGCCCAAGCGCACCATGGGAGGGAGGGGCGACGCCGGGGCCGACGCCCTGGCGTACGAAGCATCCAACCCCCGTGCGAAGCAGGACATGGAGAAACCCGTCGCCGCCAGCGAGGGGTCAAGCGGGCAGCAGGGCGGACTAGACGTCCTCGACGACATCCGGGCTCTTCATCCGGAGCAGGTGGCTCCTCTGCCGGAGCAGGTGATTCCTCTGCCACGCCATCTGCCTCCTCTGCCGCAGCCCGTGGTCTACGTCGACGGCGACGAGGAGGGAGAAGTGGTCAGTCATCTAACTCCTATTTTTGGTAATATCCTAGGTTTCCTTGTTCAGTCCTTTCTCTATTTTTGGGCATGGCTAGGCTTTCTGCTGTTCCTCCATCTATCTATGAAATCCGTACCTAGATTCTTTAGATCCGTTAGGTTCCAGGGCGGATCCACATGGGTGCATGGGTGTGGGGATCGGCTCCTCATTGTATAGGTTATGTTGTTTTTAAGACCTACCAACCACTCCGATCCCATGGCTCTCGTGCATCCAAAATGTGTTGATGCCAAATTTGATAGCTGCAGCACCGATACAGTAGTGCACCCGAATTTTTTGGCAGAAATTTCTTTTATATGGTCTTTTATTGGTAAATGGACTAAAAGTGGTGTATTTTTTGCACTAAACTTCATGTCAATTCGTATAAAACTAGCCTCTAACGCTTAATCCAGCAGACACAAATTTTGTCGTTCAATTTGCTCAACACCAATTGCTTGATTCCTGGAGTCCAATTACCATAGGGTGTAATATTTTAGACTTGTTATCATCCCTATTTGAAATATATTTTTTGGTTGCTTATTTTTAGCATAATATTTTCTGCAAGTAAAGGATAACAACACCATGCCTTGTTTATGAAAATGTCATACCGTATGGTCATGTAGTAAATAATCTTAATTTTCTGTCATTCATGTTAGTACTGTCAGTATGATGGAAAAAGAATATTTTCACATGAACATTTTAGATATTACTCCTAACTCTTTCATTTCTTGAGTAACAGAAGTAGAGGCAGAAGAATGCCTTCTCGATTCAAAAGCCAACTTGATCTCAGCCGTTTTAAAAATATTGTTGTGATTTTAGTTTGCAATATAAATTTTTGAACACCCAACTGTGAAATCCTGGATCCGAAGCTGTGTCGCTAGGTTACATTAGTTGAGGCATGTATATGACATTTTTTGATCTATATAAAATATTCTGCTATTTATGTGGGCCTAGGTAGCTGCTTTGGCTAATCAGACGGAGCAAGTGTCTCCTCTACCGCGGGTGATGGCTCCTGTGCCCGAGCCTGTGGTTGTCGGCGACGTCAACAAAGAAGACGTTAGTCATCTATCTCCTTTAATTTTTTGTAAAATCCTAGGTGTTCTCTGGTCAGTCCTTTTCTCTATTTTTGGGGAAGGCTAGGGTTTCTTTTTATCTTTGATCGATGGACTCCATATCAATATTCTATAGATGCGTTAGGTAACTAGCTAGGTTACATGTGTTGAGCCCTGTATAGATCATATTTTGATCTAGATAAATTATTCTGCTAATAAATTTAGCTAGGGTTGGTGATTGTGCTAATACAAATATGTAGCTGGACCTTGGAATTGAATTGCCTACGTAGGTGATTGTGAAAATATTTTCTGCAACTTAAGGATAACAACATCATGCCTTGTTTATGAAAATGTCATATTGTATGGCCATGAAGTAAATAATCTTCATTTTCTGTCATTCATGTCAGTACTGTCTTTATGGTGGAAAAAGAATCTTTTCACGTGAACAATTTAGATATTACTCCATTTGAAAAATGTTGTTGTGGTTTTAGTTTGCAATATAAATTTTTGAACACCCAAGTATGAAATCCTAGATCCGCAGCCGTGTAGCTAGATTACATTTGTTGAGGCATGTATATGTCAGTTTTTGATCTATATAAATTATTCTGCTAATAATCAAGAACAGGTAGCTCCTCTAGCTTCTCTGCCGAAGTAGGTGGCTCCTCAGCCTCAGCCGGTTGCTCGTCTGCCACGGGTGTTTCCTCCTCTGCCCCAGCCTGTGGTCGTCGGCGACGTGAATGAAGAAGACGTTAGTCATCTATCCCCTTTAATTATTTATTTATTTATTTTGTAATATCCTAGTTTTTCTCTGGTCAGTACAAGGCAAATAAGGTATTAAAATGTTGAGTACATGTTTGGCTGGTTTTGTTCTATGTGCACTTGATCGATCTTTGGTTTAAATGTTCCATAAGTAGCTGTGGCAATGATTTTAAACATTGATTATCTCTAAGCAATGGCTATTTTAGAAAGAGATTGGATATCGTCAATGTTTTACTTGAGTTGTCTTAATTAGTTTTTTTTGTAAGTACAACATTTGGGATCACTTATTGTCAGAATACATAATAACTACTTTACCTAGAACGTTGAATAGTTCAGTAACATTGATGGGTGGGGTATCGATCAATAGGGGAATCTTCCATGACAATAACATGGGGACTTTCAATATCCATGATCATAAGCACACAAAATTCTAACCCTAAATAGATACAGCTCACTAGCTATTTTATCTAGTCCTGCACCAGTGGCACATCAGAAAGTCATGCATGTAAGTTATAAGTCATTTTTTTGCATTAGTACACCTGTATGCTGCTCTGCCATTTACATCATCAGTTCATGCATTTTTACGTAATAAGTGAATTTTGTTGCACTATAAGTTGTTTGCTCTCTTCGACATGGTATCTGTGTTCGGGGCTTGGAACATACATGTATGGTTGATCCTTCATTTTTTTACTATATGGTACTATCCCATTTAGTTGCTTATGTAGCAACTAATAAGTTATGCATTTATTTTTTCAAGATCATTTGAAGATATTTTACGCTGTCATCTATTATATTATGTTTCATAGACTCTGTGCCTGCTGAATTCTCATATTAAATATACTTACGCAACATTTTGTACTACAAGTAGGTACTATCTGACGATGTCGATAGCGACCCAGAAACCCAGAGGATCTACAGGAGGCGCAAGACGAGGGAGCTTGACAATGGGTTGCACGAAAAACATGTCAGGCCTAGAATCAGAAGGCCGGGCTACGGATGCCCTTTCTGCAACAAGTTGATGAAAGGCGACCTGACGAGTGTCATTCAACATGCACTCAGAGCATCCCGTGGCTCCCTCAAGAATGGCCACGCTTTCAGGGTGGCGCACACCGCGTACGCCGAGTACTTGATGAGGCTTTAGGGCAGTGCGCACCCTCACGGCTAGAATTGATGCTCTTTTGGTTTTAACTATGCTAAGTACTACCCTAGGCTATTCTATGTTGGTGAACGTTTCTGGTTGAACTATGTGCACCAGTACTGTTAAGTGGTGTGTGGTTTTGTATATATGGAAGCGTTGAACTAAGGTAGACATATGTTAATTGGTGTGCGGTTTGGCATCTAAGGTACTAGTGCAATGCAATTGCAGCCTTCAGTAGAGGGGTCAACGAGCTACTCTACTTGTTAAACTCGTGCTCGTTAATCATCGGCTCGTTGAGATTAACTAGCATAAAACCCTGATTGGCTAGGTTCGTTTGAAGCTAGTTAAGCTCGCGAGCGCTCGTTAACAGATTCTGATGTGTTACGGTTTACATGATGAGTGTGTAGATGTGGTTTTCAAGAAGGAAGATGGTGACTCAAAAAGGAAATGCACTAGTTTGCTGCCTCCTATCTAGATTAGATTGAATAGATGGGCTGAGGTGCCTAAAAAAATTGTCGCATAAGATGATAATTGGTGTTATGTTGTTACTAACGAGCTACTCGTGAAACTCGTTAGCTCGTTCACTAAGAAGCAAGCAATGTGCCCGTGCGTTGCAACAGATCCAAAGTAGAATAATACATGGTCACAAACTTGAAAGAAAACACTAGTTTTGGTATATATATGACTAAAAATATAATCGTATTAAGTTTCACTCAAAATATATTCCTCGTGACTGTCTTGATGAGGTGGGGAAGGGATGTGATTGGTCTGAAGATACTAAGGGGTTTCTGCAAATTGGAGCAAAGAAGTGGGGTCTTGTTCCAAAAATGTCACAGCTTACATCACAGTCGTTAGATGCAGATCTGATGATCAGAAATGACGGATGACATGCACACCACCATCACAAACTGAGTGTTTTATAAGAGTAGAGAAAAATAAACTTAAATTACCCGGTGGGAGGGGGATAGTTCATTGCGTGGCCTTATCGCTCCGCTACCATATTCGGGACATTTATAGCATTTCTAGGGTTGTAACCTCAAAAAATCAAGATCTAGATCACGACCACATGAAACGGGACCATATTGCATGCCGGATCAAGCCATCGAGAGGGAACGAGTCTGGCCTGTGGAGGGAGTGCGGGGCCCGATCCTTCATTTGCCTCAAAACTCGGTGCCGCTTTATGTGGTCTCTAGCCACCAAGGCCCGCCCCATGCACCGCACGCCTGCTGGACCAACACGATGCATGCACACATGGCCACGTATACACCCATCGGTCAACCTTGACAACGTGGACATGATGCAGGCACACTTATTAGTCATCTAGCCACCAACCATGCACACCTAGCCAGCTATACTCAAATCGTGCACCGCTAGCCAACTGCACATATTGCACACCGAGATTGGGCATCAAGCACTATTTTGCCATAAAATGTGTCTAGTTGAGCAGCGTGTTGCCCATGGTGGACATGAGGGCATGGTTCAGATCGAGGTGGCTAGCAGTGCATGTTGCCGGTCGGGTTGGCTAGGGGTACATGATATGGGTCGGTATGAACGCTGTCGCATCGCACCGCATCTGATTCCCCTCGACGGTACCATATGCCGTAACGACATGCATATGGTAGACGAATCCGCACGATGAGACAAATTTGAACTAACCGCCATGGTTTAGGTGCATGTTGAAATTCAATATTTAGGAATTAACAAATAAATACAACAAATCAATTGTTTTTACATCAAAGCCGATGACCACTAGTTAATGCTGAATTTTTGTAACTTTTCATTTGCCATTGCTTTGTTTCTGAAGTTTTACAACATATTTTCAGAAAAACAATACAGCATGACACGTGCATTACTCCTAAATTCTGGCTGTGCACGATCGTGCCCATCTTAAACCTGCCTAGCAGATCAGGGGCGGTGTGAACAACTCACGGGGTGGTGTGAACGTGGCTAAAGTAGTACTAATTAAGTCTTCCCAAACTCTAGAGCCGGCCGCTCCGCTTCTCCCTTATCAATCTCATTGTCGTCCGCCTCGTCCTCTTCCCCATCCACAAATCCATAGATAGGTACAAACGAGGGTTTTCTCCTCCCACGCCTCACCGCTTGCCATGCACCCTTCCTGCCGCTGCACCTCTGCCGTCGAGACGCCGCGCACCTCCGCCGTCGAGATGCCACGCACCATGGGAGGGATGGACCACGCCGGGGGCGACGCCCGGGCGGACGAAGCATCCAAACCCCGTATGAAACTGGACCTGGAGAAACCCGTTGCCGCTGTAGAGGGGTCGAGCGGGCAGCAGGGCCGTCTTAACATCCTTGCCGCCATCTTGGATCTTCATCCGGAGCTGGTGGCTCCATCACCGGAGCAGGAGACTCTCCTGCCGCGGCTGCTGACTCCTCTGCCCGAGCCCGTGGTCGACGGCGACGACGACGGAGAAGAGGTCAGTCATTTATCTTCCATTTTGGGCCAAATCCAAAGTTTTCTCTAGTCAGTGCTTTCCTCCTTTTTTGGGGAAGACTAGGGTTTCTGTTTTCCTTTAGTCGAAGAAATCCCTGCCTATATTCTATAGATCTAGGTTCAGGGGTAGGACCACATGGGTGCATGGGTGTACATCTGTACACCCCAATTTTTTGGCAGAAAATTAATGAAGGTGTATGCAAGGTAAAAGGACTAAAAGTGGTGTACTTTGTTCACTAAACTTCATGCCAATTCGTATAAAACTGCTTGATTCGTGGAGCCCAATTACCATTGATTTCATTGTATGGTCATGTAGTACGTAATCCTCATTTTCTGTCATTCATGTCAGTACTATCATTATGATGGAATAGAAATTATTTTCACATGAACATTTCGGATATTACTCCCTCTGTATCAAAATTATTTGTGGGTTTTTTGTTTATGATATAAATTTTTGAACACCCTAGTGTGAAATCCTGGATCGGCTACTGTCTAGCTAGGTTACATTTGTTGAGCCATGTATACGTCATTTTTTGATCTATATAAGTTATTGTGCTAATAATCAGGCGCGGGCAGGCTTGATGTCCTTGCTGCCTTCCAGGTTCTTTGGTCGCAGCAGGTGGCTCCTCAGCCAGAGCAGGTGGCTCCTCTGCCGCAGTCCGTGCCTCCTCTGCCGTTGGTTCCTCCTATGCCCGAGCCTGTGGTCATCGTCGACGTCAACGAAGAAGACGTTAGTCATCTATCTCCTTTATTATTATTGTAAAATCCTAGGTTTTCTCTGGTCTGTCCTTTTCTCTATTTTTGGTGAAGGCCAGGGTTTCTTTTTTCTTTAATCGATGAAATGCCTATGTAGATTCTGTAGATGCGTTAGGTAACTTGCTAAGTTACATGTGTTGAGCCCTTTAGAGGTTGTTTTTTGATCTATATAAATTGTTCTGCTAATAACCCGGCTAGGGTTGGTTATTGTGCTTATACTAGTTCATAGCTGCACTTTGGAATTGAATTTCCTAAGCAGATGATTGTGATAATAACATAAAGATTGATTTGCACTAAGCACGAGTTATGCACTAGGCAAATAAGGTCTTAAAATGTTGAGTATATGTTTTGCTACTTTTGTTCTTTGAGCACTGATCTTTGGTTTTAATTTAATGATCTACCTAAGTGATTGTGACAATGATTTTAAACATTGATTATCTCTAAGCAGCAGCTAATGCATTAAGAAACTGGATTTCATCACTGTTTTACATGAGCTTTGTTAATTAGTTTCTTTGTAAATACAAAATTTTGGATCGCTTCTTGTCAGAATTCATAATAACTACTTAGCTAGAATGTTGAATAGTTAAGGACCATTGACGGCCAGGGTATCAACAGGGGAATCTGCCACGACTATAACATGGGGACTTTCAATATCCATGACCCTAAACACACAAAATCTATATGTTCCTAGATACAGGGTGGCTCTTTTATGACAATGGACTGGTTGCAAGAAAGCAACAAAATGGTCTTATTTATATAGCAATTTGCGGTTAGCTAAGGAGATCCATAAAATATACAACTGGCGGTATCTTTAAGATAGAGAACTAGAAAATAGTAGCTGGATATGGTAGTCAAATCTTACTACTTGACTAGCAAATATATCAGTGATCAAGGGCGGTGTGTTGGAAGCTTGGAGAATACATATGTAGTTAATTTTTTACTATTCTAGAGACGACTCTCTTTTCCTATATTGCTAAATATATACAACTCACTACCTATTTTTATCGAGTCATGCACCAGTGACACATTAGCAAGTCATCCATGTAAGTTTTAAGTATTGTTTTTGCATTGGTACATCTTTACGCAGCTCTGCCATGGTACAGCATCAGTTCATGCATTTTACATCATGAGTGAATTTTTTTTGCATTAAGTTGTGTGCTCTCATCGTCATGGTAACTGTGTTGGTTGCTTGGCACATACATGTATGGTTGATCCTTCATTATTTTATATTATATGTTATCCCATTGGTTGTTTATGTATCACCTAATAAATAACACACTTCTTTCATCAATGTCATTTAGGGTTTCGGGTTTACGCTATCATCTATAATATTATGTTTCATAGACTTTGTGCCTGCTGAATTCCCATTATTTACACAACATTTTTTACTACATGTAGATACTATCTGAAGACATCGATAGTGACGAAGAAGGACAGATGATATATAGGAGGCGCAAGGGGAGGGAGCTTGTTGGGGGTGTGCATGCCAGGCATGTCAGGCCTAGTGCTGGGGGCTACGGATGCCCTTTCTGCAACCACAAGGTTAATAACACCCGTACGAGTGTTATCCAGCATGCACTCGGACGAGCCGCTAGCCACGCCCATGGCCATGCTTCCAGGATGGCACACGCCACGCTTGCTGAGTACTTGGAGAGGGTTTAGGGCAGTGCGCGCACCCTGGCAGCTAGAATGGAAGCTCTTTTGGCCTGAACCAGGTTAAGTACTACCTTAGTTTGTGGTATGTTGGCGAGACTTTATGGATGAACTATGTTAAGAAGTACCCTATGCTTACTGTTGAACTATGGTACAACTATGCATGTTAAGTTGTGTGCCGACTATATCTAACGTACCAGGGCAATGCAATTGCAGCCTTGAGCTGCAATCAGCTTGGTAGATGGAAATCCAAGCTTCTCTTATAGCAACTAGGATTGAAATATTGATGCTTCCGTATTTTCTTGTTGTTTTTTCGAATTATTGTCACACGCTTGTTAGTTTTTGACATCACGTGATGACATTGATAGCATCGCAAATGCATGTGAGACGTGACTACTATCGATGCATGGCTTGAGGGTCTAGGCGGCCAACGGTGCATGGTGTGATGTCTAGATGGCCACAGGGACCATCATGTTGGTTGTGGTGTGGCTACATGATGATCACAAAGTCTCGGTCCAAGTAATACTAGAATGGACTCTGCATACACTTCTTTCTCAGTTTGAAATTTTTAGATCACTCGATTACAATTTGATCTCATGTTTCACAAGTCTTGAGCACTAGGGTTTATGTACAAAATTTTCAATCCCCAACCCATCCACCCCGGACACGATCTTTGGATTGCATCACGTAGATGGACACGACGGGTATGCAAGGGCTCCTCTTTCTTTTTGTATTATTATATAATATAATAATTCAATATAACGAAACCTTATGTAAGGGTAACTCCAACGCCGACCAATCAATTTTTTCACAAGTCTTGCCTTTTTGGTTAGTCAATATTTCCGCTATAGTAGGTAACTACCAATTACTCCCCGCATCTCTCCCCCTAGGGTAAGCTCTAAAACCAACGCCACCGCTCACACGCCCGCCTCCCTGCCGCCGGATATGAAATCCACTCATGGAGGTCGATTGGCCGTCGTGACAGATCGTGGCCATGGACGTGCGGTGCCTGTCATGGACGCCGTCATGACAGATCGTGGACGTGCGGGGCCAACCACCGACGTCGTCGTCCATCGCATGGATCAGGATCCCTACGAGAAAGCTTTGGACTACTCGGTGTCCGACCCAGAGAAGCATCATGTCCACGAGGAGGTGCACTACTCCATCGTCGATCACAAGCAGCAACACATGAACGGCATGGACTGGAATTCCATTACAGTAATTTTATTTTTTTAACCCTAGATCTGTCTTCAAGTTTAAGGTTAGGTTAATCATTAAACCATCAAGATGTTGTTGAATTGGCATAATGGAATCTAGCTCTAAATATACTGTTGATCATCGGTACATAACGATCATTATTTATTCAATCAATCTTTGAGAAATTAATGGTTCATCCACTCCACAATTTAGTGCGTTTGGTTTTATGCTAAAAGCCAGACATCATAAAGGTTGTCCATGTTTATTGACAATTTTTTTTAAAAGTACATCATATGATTTATGCTTTCATATGGATTTGATATTGCTTTTTTCTCCTTAAATTTTCAAAGTTAATAAATATTTATATTAAAAATAATTTATAGGCACTACAGTATGGAACTTAGGGACTATTAGGTACTGTAAATAATGGTGCCTCTTATATCATACATAATTTAAACTTGCAGCCTTATTCTGATGATTATGCGGACATTTCGGAAAGAGAGATGGATGCACACACTTAGAAAACCCTTGAAGAATTACATAATGGACAGTGCAAGGTGCTTAAGCGTATGGCGTATCGTTGCGCGTTCTGTGGCAAATATCTGGACCCGGCTTTCATTAGTATTCTTGAGCACGCCGAAGGCGTTGCCAAAGGCTACCAAATGAAGCATGGTGTGAGGGCGAAACACAAGGCACTAGCCCAATATCTCAGGAATTTGTCAGACAAAGAGAAGGCCCGAAGAAGGCGTGATGAGAACCAGCATGCCAAAGAGTAGACGAATAGTCGAAACCCTCAAGAAGTTCTGGTTGGCATAAGTAGTTATTTGCGGTTGTTTTTTTTTTGAAAATACCAATGAATATTTTAATTATCACAGTTTTTGCAAAAATGTTACATTTATTAAATTTAATCATAAAAATGCATACTATTCAATTATTGATTTTTTCAAATATTTTTAACCTTACCTCTAATAGTTTACCATTTTATCGGTTAACCATTATTTTCATATATATATATATATATATTGTAGAGTGCTTAAAATTATTCAAGATCAATTGGTGTACTGAAAAACTCTTGCACATGCAATATGAACATCACTGTATTTTTAGGGTTTCTTTAAAAGCACACCTGTGGTGGTCCTACTGGCCTGGTCATGCTGATCTTTTCTGTTTGGCCAGAATTGGTAAGCTGCCAAATCTGCATCTGATCCGGCCCAAAACTGTGTTCCTTTTGTGGGCCTGTACAAGTGGGAGGCAGAGAGAAAAGCGAGCGATGGCCCCAACCCCAAGCCCACCCCCATTCCCAATCCCACCACACTTCGTTCTTTGCAGAGATAGAGAGGTGACGCGGAGGGCGACGGCTAGGGTTTACCTAGCCATCACCTTCGCTGCCCCCGTCGTCGTCAAATCGGCCGGATCCGCGAGGCCACCCACTTCCCCTAACTCCGGCCACGATTCTCCACTGCTTCATCGACAACAAGGTCCGACAACGGCACCTCTTCTCCCCAATCCCTGGCCGCGCTGCCCGAAGCTCTGGTGGTGCCAGCTTCGAACAAGTCTACTCCATCCCCATCTGGTACCACTTCGCAGGTAAGATTGATCTTCCCTGCCCTTCGCATGTCGATCTGACTTTCATTTTACGATCTAGCAGCACCGCCCAAGTTAAAATATGACACTTGCTTGTGAGCATGTTTCGGGTATATGCAGATTTACTGTCAACTAGTAGGTCATATTGCAACAAGTAATTTTACAGCAAGATAATCTAACAATGTACTGCATAATAATGGTTTTACTTGTTCGTATGGGTAGTAATGGGTAAACACTTTCCTAGCAAGTAAGAGAAAAGGGTGGGTGTTGGTCAGCATACCTTGCTCGTCGACATAGCCTTCACTATGCTATCATCTTGCTTGACAGATGCTATCGAGTACTTTTTCTCCCTCGAAAATGATCCCCCACTGCTAGATATAAAAAAAGTATATTTACAGGAGCATACACATGTTTTGGTTTGTTGGGATAGTTTGAAGACTGTGTATATGTATTTGCCGATGCTTAATTAAAAACTAAAAGGCGAGCACAGAAATAGTCCATGAGGAAATTTGTAATGATGGAATGAGGATCAGTTATAGTTTCATGTATTACTCGATGGTAGTATAATGATTAGTGCATATTTTGAAGGATTTGTTATGTATAGACGGCTACTGATTGGTGCATGTTTTTGATGATATGTGCACACATGTAACATTTATCGTTAGTGCATATTTTTGATGATTCTTGTTACTACTTACTTCAATTATGTCAACCTATCTCCATGATATGGTATGGGCTTGTTGGGGTCAATGAAGATTTGCTGTGGGCTAGTAGTTCATATTGCAACAAATTCCTCACTGTTGGATTTTCTGCCATTATACTTCATAATCATGATTTTACTTGTTTGTATGGGTAGTAATGAGTAAATACATACCAAGGTATGCAAAAGGGTGACTGTTGGTCAGCATATCGTGCTCGTTCTCCTAGCCTTCACTATGCTGTCATCTTGCTTGAGAGATGCTATCATGTCCTTATTCTCACTGGAAAATTAACCTCCACAGCTACCTCTAAAAATGTTATGTACAGGAGCAAATGCATTAGTTGTTTTGTTGGGACAATTTGAAGACTTTGTATTTATTAGCTGATGGTACCACACAACAGCCCATCAGGAAATTTGCAGTGATTGAAGGCAGATCAGTTATAGTTTCACGTATTACTCGATGAGAGCAGTCAATCATGGTTCATTTTTTGAATGATTTGTTAAGTATGCAAGCCTACTAATTTGTGCATACCTTTGATGAAATGATTTGTTAAGTGATTGGTTGGCTACCAATCATGGTGTAACAATTATGGTTGGTTTATATTTTTGATGATTCTTTTTACTGCTTGTTCGAATTATGAGCGAAATTGATTTGATGCCAAAAATACATGGCTACTAATTGGTTGGTTACCAAGTTTTCTTGTCCAGCTCACATAAAGTTGCCAATATTTGGCAATGCCAACATTGGTAGAAAGCCAATCATGATCTATCAACATGAATGGTTCGATACCAAAATTTGGCATGCCAATATCTGGCAAAATGCCAAATGTTGGCTAGTGATTAGTTGGCTACCAACTATTTTTGCCAATGTCACAAAAATATGCCAAATTTTTGTAACTTTGAAATATCCTAATTGGTTATGTCTGCCCAATGATTATGAGTCTAATCGCTAGTCTTGACTAGTCGTGCGAATAGTCTAGTAGTGTCAATCTGGTTGTCGACTAGCTTTTTCGTGTAGATGTTTGTACATGAACTACGTACTTAGCAAGAAGTATGCGAAAAGATTATTCACATTGTATATGGTACTAACAAGTCCTAATGTAAGACTGATTTCATATATCAATAACTACCATATGTTCATTGCAATGCATGCAACAGGTTTGAATGGCAAGTTAAACCATCCTCATCAATAGTGAAGAGAGTGATCACCGGACCACCTCAAATGATGCTTCAGAAGGCACTTCACATGGGAGTGGTGGCTATAGCGGTGATGACGACACCTCTAGCGACTATGACACTGATGATAGTTCTGATGGAGATGGATATGTCGACCACGATCCCATCATGGCACACAGGGGTAAAGTTCTATATGGCTAGTCAGATATTAAATGAGCTGTGAACTATATAAAGTTGAGGTTTGAGTAACACTTGATTACCACACATTACTCTGTTTGGGTTCTAGATGACCTTGTTGCTTTGTTTCCAAATCAACATTGACTGAACTAGAGCTTAAATAGAGCAGTGTTTAGTTGTTAGTTTAAATAAATCAAATATTCAATTTGACCATGTTTCTACGAGATATTGCTGGGTGGATGTGATTGGGTTATCTATGTCCTTCATTTCTTGATGATTGAAGTAGGCATTGATCATCAACCCAGTGCTGATGTTCTAGATCTTATGTATGAAATTATTTACTACTCTGTCATCTTAATTTTTTTTATACAGGTCCGGGATACCCGGGGAGAAGAGGAAGTTTCGAGGATCGCATTGTCTACGGCAACCATGTATCGGTAAACCAGAATTGGTGGGACAGTCTCAAATCCATAGTAAAGCAGTGCAAACCTCCCATACCATACTATGTCACCACCGTCACTCGCTCGACAGTCATCAGAGGGAAGAGCAAGATGGTAAACACTTGGACTTTTATTTGTGCAAATCATACTTCACAAGTGAAAATGCCATCATGCAGAGACAGAGAGGAGGATAGGCATGGTTGTGCAAATCATACTTACTTTTTTGTGTGCAAATCATACTTAATTTTTTATGTAACATTATTTATTTCCTTGTGCAATCAGTGCTTCTCAAAGAATTACAATGAGGCCTACCTCAAAGATTATCTGCGAAAGCCCATGGTTGTGTGTGTCACCAACGAACATTTTGAAGGTTCTAAAAAGGTCTTGTTCAAGATGGGCAAGAAGGACGGGCGTGCGATCATGATGAAGAACTAGAGAGAAGTCGTTGAGGGCGCAAAAATGAAAGAAGATCATATGTCTATCTTCAGGTTCATGGAAAGGAGGGGAGGTGGGCTTAAGGTGAACATGGCCAGTGGCATGAAGATTCGTTGACCCATGTGAAGAACCATGACTGAATGGCATAGTTTGACGCTAGTTGTTATAATATGTATGTACTAGCCAGTAACTAGAAGTTGGTAGTATCAGCTTTTGGGTCCAGGAAGTGGAACTTACTAGTAATTGGTACTTGGTAGTAACTGGTACTTTGGTAGTATAACTTTTGGGTCCGACTGGATATGAAGATCGTCCAGTAAGTGGAACTTGGCAGTAACTAGTTGGTGGTAGTATGAACTTATGTGGCGTAATGTACTTGCTATGCAAGACTATATCTAACGCACCCTGGTACCCTCCTTGATATCATTACCTTTATGGACTGCAATGACATTTCCTATTTTTTGCCATAGTTTTAAAGTGATGCTAGTATTTTTAAAATCAAATCTAACCGGGTTTCATATGGATTAGATGCTACTTTCATATTTAGAACGAGGTTTCTGTGTTGGCTAGTATGAGTTATTTTGAAAATGAGGTTTGTATGTGTTGCACAAAAAATCGCAATGCAAAAACAAAAACTTGCAGGTCGAAGCTTTCATATTTAAAAAATGATGTTTCTGTTATTTCGGAAATGACATGCTATTTTAAAAAACAGAGCAAACCAGCATGTTATTTTTAAAAAATTTAAAACAGTATACTAAAAAAAACATGCTATTTTTAAAACAGCGTACTTAAAAAAAATGCTATTTTCAAAATCGGCATGCTACTTCAAAACAGCATATTTAAAAAAGCATGCAATTTTTGAAATCAGCATGCTATTTTAGAAACAGCATATTGAAAACAGCGTTATATTTTTAAAATCAGGATGTTATTTTGAAATCAGCATGCTATTTTGAAATCAGCATGCTATTTTTAAAAACAACATATTCAAATCAGCATGCTATTTTAAAAATAGCATATTGAAAAGGGCATTATATTTTTAAAAGCAGCATGCTATTTTTAAAATCAGCATGCTTATTTTAAAAATAGCATATTGAAAACAACATTATATTTTTAAAATCAACATGCTATTTTTAAAATAGCATGGTATTTTAAAAACAGCATATTGAAAACAGTATTATATTTTTAAAATCAGCATGATATTTTTAAAATAGCATGGTATTTTAAAAGCAGCAATTCAAAGCAGCATGCTATTTTTAAATCCGCATATTCGTGCTATTTTCAATCCAACATGCTTTTTTCAATGAATCATTGCTATTTTTAAAATACCAGTATGCTTATTTTCTATTTCAAAATAAACATTTTTCAAGATTATTTGAAAACGAGGTTTCTATTTTGATACAAATTTGAAATTTTGTGCTCATAATAATAGGTTTATGAGGAAATCCAATGTTCTATTTTCGTATCTATAGAATTTTTCGGTTTCTATTTTATATTTCAAGTATGAAATTTGACTACACTTTGAACAAATTTTAGCAATATTTTATGTAAAAAAATGAAAAAAAATACAGAAAACCAACTTCACTAAAAATGCATTGTTTGATCGATGTTGATAAATCATAACTAGCCTACCATCTCGACCTGTCCATAATAAAATGAGGGTACCAATCAAACGAGGAATTCAGAAAATTAGTGGCAGTCCATCAAATAGGTGAAATACATCGGAAACAAGGTGGATCACGGCATGGAAAAATGTCTAATTCAGTTTGTTCTCAATTTTTCGACCCCAGAAATCCTTCTGTTTTCTCTGCCTGACCCTGTGTATCTAAACATCCTGTCTCGACTTCACTTTAGCTTTCCTGTATGAAACAACGTTTATTAATAGGATAGCAAAGAAGATTTGAGCATGTACATTACACGTGAACACAAAAAACACTAATTTCACCGATTTTCTCTTCATAGCTGCAGAAGCTAACTTCACAGCTCTTATTCCTACAGCCTTTGGTACATTCCTAGCAGGCCTTTTTGTCTTCATCACCCCTTTGGCCTGTTCTTTACAGCCCTTCCTAGAGTCTTTCCTGGAAAAGTTAAGAAACTTCAACACAGTACTAGCAAAGACCTGACTTGTAGAGCGGACATGTAAGTTTAGACACTAACTTCACTGGTTTTCTTCGCGCACCCTTTGCTGCAACATTCCCAACAGGCACTTCCTTATCATCTTGCTTTTTCTTCCTCCCAGCTTTGACATTTGGAGCGCACTTGCGTTTCCTACAAAAAATGAAATAGATGAATATGCAGCCAGCATTCGAAAACATGTTTAACTACGCACAATTGTGGTAATGTCCAGTTGTTTGGTTTTGCATAATCCTCTTCTGCAACCTCCAATGGTCTCTTCCTACCCTTCAGCAGCCTACCATCCTTGAATGGTCTCTTCGTACCCTTCCGCAGCCTACCATCCTTCAATGGTCTCTACCTAGCCCTCCTCAGCCCACCATCTTCTGCATGTGAATCTTCCTCTTCTTCTGCATCTGAATCTTCCTCTTCTTCTGCATCTGAATCTTCCTCTTCTTCTGTACCTGAATCTTCCTGTTCTTCTCTATCTGACTCTGTCTCTTCTTCTATCTCTGAGTCTTTCTCTTTTCGCTTCTTCCTCCTTGTGACCTTTGATTTCCCCGATTTTTTCCTGCGTAAATTGAAGAAACATGTGAACACTCTCCCAAAGAACAAATTAACACTATAAGCATGCATGGAAATGAACAATGAGATAAACGTGTGCACTAACTTCGTTGCTTTTTTCCCTCTCATCCGCTCGAGCCTGGATTTAATCCTCTTGTTCGATTCTTCGGTAGTGAGTCTCCCTTTTGGAACTATTTTGATTGGATTTTCCATGTCATCAGTGCAGCATTCGCGAGCAGCAGAGAAGTATTCCGGCAAAGGAACAAACGATTTCTGGCCTTCATCCAAATCAGTTTTTTCTCCATCAACCAATATACTCCGGAGGAGCTCCATCACCTGTTCTGACTGTGAATCGCTAGCTGCGGCTGTGAATAAAGCGTCTCTAGCCATGTTGCATAGTTGATGATACTTATTCATGTGATCAGACCATTCATGACTATTCGCAGTCCTCGAAGAAGGGAACGCTGGCTTGGCATGCATTGTCCATCTTTTCTTCACAATTTTTTTTGGAAATGTGCGTACACCAAGGTGATCCAGAACACAGAATATATGTGCGCATGGGTAATCCTCACTTTCCAACTTTTTACATTTACAAGCTGCAGCATCCAGTCTTGCTCCTGTAAATAGACTAGTCTTGTGATATCTAACATCCACAGACTTAGCATCCACGCCTTGTGCATCCAACTTTTTTGCATCCAACTCCTCACTGTCCTTACCTTCCAAGTCATTGGGATCCTTACCATCCAGGTTTTTTGCATCGAAGTCCACACCATCCTTGCCTTCCAAGTCATTGGGATCCTCGGCACCCAAGTTTTTTGCATGCAAGTCCTCACCATCCTTACCTTCCAAGTCTGTAGGAACCTTAGCATCCGAGTCCTTACCATCCTTACCTTGCAATTCTCTAGCATCCCTGCCATATGGGACTTTATCATATGGGACTTTGCGCAAAACTCCAAACACGACCAAAGCATCACACGCTACCCGGTCTGCGACCTGCCAATTTGTTCCTTCGACAACCTGACGCTTTACCAGTGGATGTGCTTTACCAGTGGAAACATCACAGTTGTATAAATATAAGAGGCAGCAATCTTCAGAGGGTGTGCATTCAGCTTAGTGAAGGGTATCGTATGTGACGCTACTGCGTCTAATGCTGCTTCATTCTTACGCATTGTGGATATATAGTGCTCAACATGCTGCAACAAATCAACAAGTTGCATCTTCCTCTTCAGGTGCACATGAAGCCTTGAGTTGAGTGACTCACTCCTCTGATTATTCATCATGCCTAGGAAATATCGACCCCTTGTGTACGCCGCAGCCCATTTGTGTCGCAGCTCGTACATCCTGTTAACCCATGACGACCTCTTCCCCTTTGGTTTTATTTTGAACCGAACCTTATAAGCCTCCCATCTTTTCTCAAACTCATCAACATCCCAATGACGGTAAATGAATTCCCTAAATTCCTCAAGCTTTTTCTTGCGGAGGTGTGATGTCTACTACGCAACTTTATTCTTGTAGACTCGTGTTGGGCCTCCAAGTGCAGAGTTTTGTAGGACAGCAGCAATTTTCCCTCAAGTGGATGACCTAAGGTTTATCAATCCGTGGGAGGCGTAGGATGAAGATAGTCTCTCTCAAACAACCCTGCAACCAAATACAAGAAATCTCTTGTGTCCCCAACACACCCAATACAATGGCAAATTGTATAGGCGCACTAGTTCGGCGAAGAGATGGTGATAAAAGTGTAATATGGATGGTAGAAATATATTTTTATAATCTGAATAAATAAAAACAGCAAGGTAGCAATTGATAAAACGGAGCACAAACGGTATTGCAATGCTTGAAAATGAGGCCTAGGGTCCGTACTTTCACTAGTGCAACCTCTCAACAATGCTAATATAATTGGATCATATAACCATCCCTCAACGTGCGATGAAGAATCACCCCAAAGTTCCTATCTAGCGGAGAACATAAGAATAAATTGTTTGTAGGGTACGAAACCACCTCAAAGCTATTCTTTCCGATCGATCTATCCAAGAGTTCGTACTAAAATGACACCAAAGCAAATTCAGATTTGTAATGCTCAATCCAACACAAAGAATCTCAAAGAGTGCCCCAAGATTTCTATCGGAGAAACAAAGACAAGAACGTGCATCAACCCCTATGCATAGATTACCCCAATGTCACCTCGGGAATCCGCGAGTTGAGTGCCAAAAAATATATCAAGTGAATCAATATAATACCCCATTGTCACCACGGGTATTCGTATGCAAGACATATATCAAGTGCTCTCAAATCCATAAAAGTATTCAATCCGATAAAACAAAATCTCAAAGGGAAAACTCAATTCATCACAACAAGATAGAGAGGGAGAAAAACCATATGATCCAACTACATTAAAAAAGCTCCCAATACATCAAAATCGTACCATCAAGAACACGAGAGAGAGAGAGAGATTAAACACATAGCTACTGGTACAAGACCTCAGCCCCGAGGGTGGACTACTCCCTCCTCATCATGGTGGCCGCCGGGATGATGAAGATGACCATTGGTGATGATCTCCCCCTCCGGCAGGGTGACGGAATGGGGTCTAGATTGGATCTCGTGGATACAGAGGCCTTGTGGCGGCGGAACTTATGATCTAGGGCTATCGAGGGTTTTTGGAATATTTGACGATTTATAGGGCGAAGAGGGGGTACGGGAGGCCACCGAGGTGAGCACAACCCACCGGGGCACGCCTGGGGGCCCAGGCGCGCCCTGGTGGGTTGTGCCCCCTCGGGGCACCCCCAGGTGCTGCTCTGGCCCATTGGATGTCTTCTGGTCCATAAAAAAATCCACAAAAAGTTTAGCGGTGTTTGGACTCCGTTTGATATTGATTTCCTGCGATGTAAAAAACAAACAAAAAACATCTACTGGCACTGGGCACTGGGTCAATAGGTTAGACCCAAAAAATGATATAAAGTTGCTGTAAAATGATTGTAAAACATCCATGAATGATAATATAACAGCATGAATACTTCATAAATTATAGATACATTGGAGACGTATCAGCATCCCCAAGCTTAATTCCTCCTCGTCCTCGAGTAGGTAAATGATAAAAGAAATAATTTATGAAGTGTGAATGCTAGCAAAGTGCATAAGTTTGATCAATGATAATTTCAATCACTTTTCCTAGCATCATAACAGCAATTCTTTCTTATAAAACTTATGTTAAAGTAGCAACCAATTCACATGTTAAGGTTCAAACAATGAATTCTCTTGACACTCAACAACCTATGTTCTCAGTCACCAAACAATTGCAATTCAACTTATTCAACAGAGTCTAAGTAAGAGCTCCACATACTCAACCATCATATAGTCTTCTATGATTGCTAACACTCACCGCATACACATGAGCAAAACGTTTCAACCGGACACATAGAAAGATGGGGGCTTATAATTTCGCCTCCCAACGTATTCACCTCAAGGGTGATGTCAACAATAATAACTCATGCTACCCATATCCAGCTGGATATATGTGCCTAGATCTTTCCTCACCACATGATGCTTGCCAAAAGAGAAAAATAAAAAGGAATAGAGAGAAAAACTTGGACTCTTGCATAAAAGTAAATACATAAAAGTAAAAGATAGGCCCTTCGCAGAGGGAAGTAGAGGTTGCCATGCACTTATTTGTTTGTATGCTCAACCCCTTAGTGCAAAAGGACGTCATGTTATATTGCCCCTTATGATAGCAACCTTTATTATGCAGTCTGTCGCTTTTATTCTTTGCCATCACAAGTTCGTACAACGCTCAATTTTCTCTTACACTAAATGATCTAACACTTTTAGAAGCAATTTTTATTGCCTTGTTGCACTGATGACAACTTACTTGAAGGATCTTACTCAATCCTTAGGTAGGTATGGTGGACTCTTGAAAATAAGATTTGGGTTTAAGTGTTTTTGGATGCACAAGTAGTATCTCTACTTGGTGCGGAATTTTTGGCTAGCAAATATGGGGGGCAAGCACCACATGTTGAAGGATCTATGACAATATAACTTCTATGTGAATATGAACAAACATAAACCATTACATTGTCTTCCTTGTCCAACGTCAACAATTTTGGCATATAATATTTTGATGGGGGCTCACAATCACAAAAGATTTCCAAGATAGTGTATTTGCATGTGAAAGTTCTCTTCCTTATAGTAATCATTCATGAATTGCTTGTATGACCAATATTGTGATTGTCAAGCTTCAAAATATTTCACTTTCTAAACCCAATGTGAAGGTACCACTAGGCATGATATGAACATATGAAGCACATATAATTTCAACTTGAGGATATTCAATTCATTCAATAATTTACTCATAGGATATAAGTGAAGCACGAGAGTAAATGACAAACTACTCCAAAAAGATATAAGTGAAGATCAAACGAGTAGTCATGTAAATGGGTAGCTATTTGAGAACTCTCACAACTCAAGTGAAGAAGCAAAAACTTAGGCTCAACCGACACTAACCGATAATTGTTGATGAAGAAAGGTGGGATGCCTACCAGGGCATCCCCAAGCTTAGATGCTTGAGACTTCTTGAAATATTATCTTGGGGTGCCTTGGGCATCCCCAAGCTTGAGCTTTTGCGTCTCCTTAATTCCTTTTATATCACGGTTTCCCTAAATCTTAAAAACTTCATACGCACAAAACTCAACAAGAACTCGTGAGATAAGTTAGTATAAACCAATGCAAAAACCTTATCATTCTCTACTGTAGCAAATCACAAAAATTATAATTTAACATTGCATACTAAATGCCTCTGCATGTTTAATAGTCCTATCCTCAAATAGAATCATTAAACAAGCAAAGATATGCAAACAATGCAAACATATAAGCAATCTGCCAAAACAGGACAGTCTGTAAAGAATACAGGAGTATTCATACTTATCTAACTCCAAAAATTCTGAAAATTTAGCAAACTGTAGAAAATTTATCAGAGCTTACTTTGCAAAAAGTTTCAACATTTTATCACAATCTGACTTTTCTAGAGAATCTTTTTCAATAGCAATAAACTTTCTGTTTTGAAACAGCAACATGTAGACTTGCAAAATAAGCATGGCAAGTGCTATCATTGCCACTTTTATTAAAAAAAAATGCAAAAAATTATTATAAATAACAGAAAGCAAATCCTAACAAAATAAATTGATGCTCCAAGTAAAACACATATCATGTGACGAATGAAAACATAGCTCCAAGTGAGGTTACCGATAATGTTGGACACGAAAGAGGGGATGCCTTCCGGGGCATCCCCAAGCTTAGTTGCTTGGATCTTCCTTGAATATTACCTTGGGGGTGCCATGGGAATCCCCAAGCTTAGCGTCTTGTCAATCCTTATTCTCCTCATATCGATATCTCACCCAAAACTTGAAAACTTCAATCACACAAAACTTAACGGAACTTCGTGAGATGGGTTAGTATAATAAAGGCAAATCATTCACTTTGGTACTGTCAAAGACAAGATTCATAATTATTTCCACACAATTCCGACTGTATCATATCATTTCCACAATTTATATTGAGCAATATAAGCCATAGAAACTAGGAAACAAGCAAACTATGCATTGAAAATAGAATCTGCCAAAAACAGAACAGTACGTAAAGATCTGAATATTAGTCATACTTCTGCACCTCCAAAAATTCTGAAAAATTAGGAAAACGTTGACAATTTGTATATCCATCAACTGTAAAACAAATCAGAGTTTTTCGACACACCAGTGAATTAAAACAATTCTGTTATTGGGCGCAAAAGTTTCTGTTTTTGCACAGAATCAAGTCAACTATCATCCACACTATCCCAAAGGCTTTACTTGGTACTTTATTGAAATAAAAGTTGTAAAACATGATTACTACAGTATCCTAATCATGTGAACACACAAAAATAGTAGGGGTAAATGTTGGGTTGTCTCCCAGCAAGCGCTTTTCTTTAATGCCTTTTAGCTAGGCATGATGATTTCAATGATGCTCGCATAAAAGATAGGAATTGAAACACAAAGAGAGCATCATGAATCATAAGTTCCTCTTTCATAATAATTTTATGTAGCATCATGAATAGATTCATCAATATAACCATCACATAAAGCATTCTTTTCATGATCCACAAGCATAGAAATTTTATTACTCTCCACATAACAAAATTTCTTCTCATTTACAATGGTGGGAGTATCATATGAAACTCGAGTACTATAAATTATTTCCACATTAAAAGAGTAATGTTCAGGAAAAGGGTAGTCATAACTATGACAAGTTTTATAAACATAATCATCACTACTTTTTAGAACATAAGTATCATCACAATAATCATCATAAGTAGCAACTTTATTCTCATCATAGATAGGAGGCATGCAACCATCATAGCAAATTTGATCATTCAAAGTAGGGGGGCTAAAAAGATCATCTTCATTAAGCATAGCATCCCCAAGCTTGGGACAAACATTAATTGCAGCAAATAAATTCTCAAACATGTCATTCTCATCAAACATAGCATCCCCAAGCTTGTGGCTTGGCATATCATAAGCATAATCACTCTCATCATTAATAGTATGAATAGCACCAACGGTATAACAATTGCTATCATCATAATTTCCCAAGTTGGTGCCAAAAAGATTTCCAAGATTATAAGAAGTATCATTATCTTCCCAATCATAATCATCACAACAAGCAATAGGCATAACAAAATCATCATCAAGTGCATCATCTTCCACAATTATTTTTGATTCATTTTCATGAGGCACAACAATAATAGCAATAAAAGTATCTCCTAACTAAATCCAAATCTGCTAACAATTTTCTCATGCCACATAACCCAAATCTGCTAACAAAAAGCTGGTACACAATCTTTTGTGTTATATACGCTCTTTGGAAACTATTGCTTCATGCAGTGCTACAATTGTTTTATTCGTCTTGTAGCAACTATTGCTGCCTACATTTGTTCATGAATTGATGCCCCATTCTGGTCCAATAACACTAGCTATTGTAGAGAACAAGAAAGTGATGACAACGTTCTTCATTTCCCCTAGAAATGGAAGCATTCTCATTGATAGATGGTCGACTGTGATGGTAATCCGTGCACATTTGAAAATTGGAGTCGATGGTATGCTCATGCTATATGAAGGCACCAAAGGCTTTTCCTGTTCATTGATGACATTTCATATTGCAAATCCTTTGCAATGCTTTCCTCAAATCCTAGTTGTTAAGTACTGTGTGTTAAGTACTTCTTCAGTAGAGATGTCAGGCTTTAACTATGCTATCGGTCTTTGTGCCAAGAGCGCAATGGATAAAACATGTTCCATCTGACTTGCTTTGCTTTTTCGATGCATTTGACCGTGTTGTTTCCCCAACGCAATCAAAACTAATTCAGTCATACTAATGCATAGGCTAACATCATGCTTTCAGATGGAGCTTGTTACTAATGGCTTGTTTACCTTTTAAGCAGCGTTCGTTAGAGTCCATTTCATATGGTTTGCTTGCCTTCTTTGTTGCTTAATCATGTGATGAACCGGACACCCTTGAATGGTACGACACAGTATGATGTTTGTTCGGCATACTATCACATAGGTTAACACTACTGGAATCAGGATCTTTGCCGTTAGCCAGCTCTTTGCCGTCTGCTAGCTGACGGCAAAGAAGGTCTTTGCCGTCAGCTTACAGAAAACTGATGGCAAAGAAAGAGCTGACGGCAAAGATCATGTTTGCCGTCAGCTAGCAGACGGCAAAGAGGGAGGGTGGCCCACTAACGAGAACCACCTAACAACCACTTTCTTTGCCGTCTGCTAGCAGAGGGCAAAGAAAGTGGCCAACCTAACGGCCGTTCCCCCCCGGCCCCACCCCACTACCTAGGTTCTTTGTCATCTACTAGCAGACGGCAAAGAGATTTGACCTAACTAAAAAACGGTCAGCGCCCCGCGCCCCACCCCTCTCTTTCTCCCCTCTCTCTCTCCCCTCACCTCACCCGCGCCGCTCCCGTGCCCGAGCCGCCGCCGCCCCGCGCCGCCCCCGTGCCCGAGCCGTCGCCGCCCCGCGCCAGCCCCGCCCCCCGGAGCCCGCCCCGTCACCGGCCGCTCGGCCGCCCCGCCCAGCGGACGCAGGCCGCGGCGGCCGCCCTGCACCGTCCCACCGCTGGAGTCGCGCCCCGCCGCCGGAGCCGCACCGTCGCCGGCCGCCCTTCCCCACGGCCTCCTCAACCCGCGCCCCCTCCCCGTGGTGAGTTTCTCTGTTTTTTTTTCTGTTTTTTTAGATTTAGTTTAGGTTTGTTTAGTTTATTTTATGTTAGTTCAGTTTAGTTTAGTTTAGTTTAGGTTAGTTTAGTTTAGTTTAGGTTAGTCTAGTTTAGGTTAGGTTAGATTTAGTTTAGTTTAGTTTAGGTTTTTTTTTTGTTTTTTAAGAATAAACAAGAAAGATGGAAAAAAAGAAGTAAAAGAAGAAGAGGAAGAGGAAGAAGAAGAAGATGAAAAAAAAGAACAATAAGTAGAAGAAGTAGAAGACGAAGAAGAAGAAGAAGAAGAAGAAGAAGAAGAAGAAGAAGAAGAAAGAAGAAGATGAAAAAAAGAAGTAGAAGTAGAAGATGAAAAAAAGAAGTAGGAAAAGTAGAAAAAGAGGGTCGCCGATGGTCGAGGGTCTCCGAGGGAAAAGAGGGTCGCCGAGTGGTCGAGGGGTCGAAGATCGAGGGGAAAAGGAGTCGAGGGTCTACGGTTGAGGATCGAGGTGTCGAGGGGTCGAGGGTCGAGGGGAAAAGGGGTCGAGGGGTCGAGGGTCTTCGAGGGGTCGAGGGGTCGAGGATTTGCCATCCCGACCCCGACACCCCGACCCCCTGACCCCGACACCCCGACACGACACCCCGACACGACACCCCGACACTGCGACCCCGACACAGCACCCCGACCCCGACACGGCACCCCCGACCCCCGAACAGCAACCCGACCCCGACACGACAACACCGACACCCGACCCCGACACGACACCCCGACACCCCGACACGGCAGCCCCCGAACCCCGGACCACAAGCACCATGACCCCGACACCGACACCACCGACACCCCGACCCACGACACGGACCCCCTGACACCCCGACATGGCACCCCCGACCCCGACACGACACCCCGACCCCCGACACCTCCTGAAAAAGGTGCTCTTCGGCGTTCCAGAGGCCGACGGGGTCATATATTTGTGAATTATGAGTTAGGTCATATTTTTTTTGATTTATTGATCCCGGAGCATATATAGACGATGAAGAGTAATATTAGTAATGTCAGGTATTCAATTATTATTATGTACATATATATATTATTAATTAGTTCATGTTATTAGGTATTCAATTTTTTATTATGTTCATGATGATGATACACACTTAAATTTTTTATTATGTTTATGTTGTACTAATTTCGTTTACTCTTTGTCATTGCAGGTGTTGACGGATGGTGGGCGCGGATCGAGAACACTCCGAGCCTCCTTCCTCAGCGCGTGCTGGGAGGGGTGCTATTATTCCACCCCAGCACCTCCGGAGAGCGCTGGTAGATAGTATGCAGACACCGGCGGGCGCTTCTTCTTCGGCCGGGAGAGGTCGGGGGAAGACGAAGAGGGGTGCTAGAGGTGGACGTGGTGGCGGGAGAGGTAGGAAGGCTGCTGCGCCTTCCTCGCCGCCACCCCCAGCTGATTCTCCCGACCACAGGAGTGCTCCGTCTCAGGTGGACTCGTATGACTTGGAACCGTCTCGGACTCCGGTCCACGAGCCTTGGGCCAACGAGCCTCGGGTCACTGAGCCTTCGTCCCACGAGACTCGGGTCACAGAATCTTCGTCCCAGGAGACTCCGGTACCAGAGTCTTCGTCCCACGTGACTCCGGAGGCTAGTGGCCATGCTGATGGTGGCGAGGACTGCTTTTCTGAGGATAGCTATAGCGAGGGCGAGCTGGTTGAGGGGGGCAAGAAGGTCTACCAGCGTGGTGCTACAAAAGCGCCCGCCCGTGCCGCCGACCCGCGATCAGAGGTGGTTGATTGAGCCTAATGGGGAGAAGTAAGTGCATTTACTCTTTTTTAACCTTTTGCCTTCATGTTTCTTCAAATTAACATCTAATGTGTTGGCCTTGTCATACTGCAGGGGTTGGAAACACGCCCCTGGTGTCCGCAGGCCCAACCAGGTCCTTGGTGTGCTTTGCCGGCACCACTTCCCGGGGTGGGTCATGTTGCCCGGTGAGGGTGAGGTTCCACAGCTAGCACTGAGCTGGGAGCTGTACATGGCTGCCCCGGCCCCGCCGGAGGAGAGGGTCGACAGTGTCTTGTGCGAGACGGTGGCTGACATTGTGATCCGGCGGTTTTGGGTAATTTCTCCTTTATAGAATTAAAAATCAACAATACCTAGTGATTGTACTAATCAATGTTGTGTTGTTTGATTGCAGACCTTCTACAGGTGTGTTGAGGAACACGAGGTGGACGCGGCTATGGTTCTCGAAGCCGAGTGCAAGCGCCTACTTCAGAACTTATGGCACGAGGCTCGGGTGCAGGCTGTTCGAGACTACTACGCCTCGACTAACATTAAGAGGGCCAAGAAGAAGTGCCGCGCCAAGTATCTGAGTAAGGAGAAGTACATGAAGGTAATTACCTATTCTTAAGGCCTTGTACTTAGTTTCCTAGATTCGATTCGTAGGCGTAGCGCTGAAATTTCTCTTTGTCTAACTTAGGTGCCCCCGAGATGGTGTGCGGATAGGATGGACTATCGGGAGGCATTGGTGGATCAGTGGTGCTCTCCCCAATGGCTAGCCGTCCACAACAAGGCCAGGGATAAGCGTGCCCAAATGCAAGGTGTGCCACACCATCAAGGGAGCTCCAACCTATTTGAGTACGGGGATCGCTGGGTATGTGGTTTGCTTCACGATTCATGCAATTTCATTCTTCATGCTAGCTTGAGCCCTTAACTAATATTTTGTTCCTCTCTTTTAGGCGCGACACAACAAGAAGGATGTGCCACCGCTGTTCGACCTCTATGCCATGGCCCATACTGCCCCGTACAAGAAGGCCAAGGCATTCTCTGAGGATGACCTCGATCATCCAGAGAGCTTCACCAACATCTCCTCCCACAACAAGCTCGTGAGGTACAAAGACGTTGGGAAGACGAGGAAAGGGGAGGACTTCAACCCGAGCCAGAGTCCTTTTGATCCAGAGATCGTGATGCTATCTGGTGGCGGGAGGTACCATGGCTCGGTAGCCATTGGGGATGGACTCATACGTTGTCCTAGAACTCTCCTGGAGATCAAGAAGCGCCAGACGAGCTCCGATACTGAGATAAGTCCTCGTCCACGGCCAATGGAGCTTGCCATCGAGGCTAGGGCCCAGGAGCTTCTGGCGGAGGCAAACAGGCAGGCAGCGGAGAGGGAGAGGGACATGGAGGAGAGGACGGCTAGTCTGTTGGAGGCGGAGAGGAACCGGAACGACGCGTCTCACCGGGCCCTATACGAGCTCCTCGTGGTAAGTTTCTCCTGCATATTAGCCAAATCATGCACATAATGTTTGTTTCATTACTAACTAATATGACTGACTCGTGAAAACAAAATGTGCAGACCGTGTGCCAGAACAACGGTCAGACCCCTCCACCGATGCCCCAGATTGGTATAGCGCCCACGGTGAGTTTCATTTGAATGGTCATTAGTTACTAGTATTCACATATGAGTTGCATCATGCTAACGAGACATTGCAAATGATCTTTGGTGCAGCATGCCTCCCGACAAGCATCGACCGATTCTTCTCCGTCTGGCACTGGCGCAACCCTGACCGGTCCTTCTCCGTCTGGCACTGGCGCAAACCCGACCGGTCCTTCACCTCCGTGATGATGGTAAGTTTTCCCAAGTGTTTTGCTTAACAAATGCATACTTAGCTTAAGAAATGACCTAGTTAGCTCCAAAATGACATATACTTAACTTCTTTTTCTCGAAAATGACATAATAACCTTACTTAGCTCCAAAATAACATATTTTACCTAGGATAGCTATAAAATGACCTATACTTAGCATTTTTTCCTCCTAAATGACTTGATATGCTTAGTTAGCTAAAAAATAGCATAACTACCTAGGATAGCTCAATAATGATCTATACTTAGCTTAGCTAGTTCATTTATGACATAATTAGCTCACTTAGGTAAAAGATGGCATAATAACCTTAGTTTAGCTCCAAAATGACCTATACTTAGCTTATTTTCCTCGAAAATGACATAATAACCTTACTTAGCTCCAAACTGACATACTTTACCTAGGATAGCTATAAAATGACTTATACTTAGCATTTTTTCCTCCTAAATGACTTAATATGCTTAGTTAGCTAAAAAAATGGCATAACTACCTAGGATAGCTCAATAATGATCTATACTTAGCTTACCTAGTTCATTTATGACATAATTAGCTTACTTAGGTAAAAAATGGCGTAATAACCTTGGTTTAGCTCCAAAATGACCTATACTTAGCTTTTTTAGTTCATTTATGACATACTTAGCATACTTAGGTAAAAAATGGCATGATAACCTTGGTTTAGCTCCAAAATGACATATACTTAGCTTATTTTCCTCCAAAATGACAAAATAACCTTACCTACCTCCAAAATGACCAATTTTAACTAGGATAGCTCTAAAATTACCTACACTTGCCATTTTGTCCTCCAAAATGAATAAATATGCTTAGTTAGCTCAAAAATGGGATAACTACCTAGGTTAGCTAAAAAGTGACCTATACTTAGTTTATTCAGTTCATTTATGACATACTTAGCATACTTAGGTAAAAAATGGCATGATAATCTTGGTTACCTCCAAAATGACGTAGACTTTGCTTATTTTCCTCGAAAATGACATAATAACATTACTAAGCTCCAAAATGACCTATTTACCTAACTTAGCTCTAAAATGACGTACACTTAGCATTTTTACCTAGCTTAGCTAAAAAATGGCATTTTTACCTACCTTAGTTAGAAGAAGAAGAAGATAAAGAAGAGGAGAGGAGAACAAGAAAGAGAAGAAAAATTCTTCTTCTTCTTCTTCTTCTTCTTCTTCTTCTAGCTAGTCTTCTTCTTCTTCTTCTAACTTTCTTCTTTCCTAATTTGCAGATTTGCTTTAAATGAGGAAGCTTGCGTTGATGGAGTTTACTCTTCTCCTTGTGCTTCCTTTTTGTTTTGATTTTGTACGATGAACAATGTGAAACTTGCGACCTATATATGTATGTATGGATGAAACCATTGTATGCTTGTTGTTGGATATGTTGGCTAGCTATATATGTTGCATATGGACTTTTGATTTGGTATGTATATATGTTGGAGGATCATATCCGTATGGCAGGGATATAATTTGGTATGTATATGTGTTGGTATGCTTGTTGAAAGTATTTTCAAATGTGTATATATATATATCTGTGAAATTGAATGAATTTAAGAAAAAGCAGAAAAAACAGGGGCTATACAGGATCTTTGCCGTCTGCTGGCAGACGGCAAAGAGCTTTGCCATCAGCCAGCAAACGGCAAAGCTGCCACATGGCAGCTACCTATACAACCTAGGGGGGCACTGGGCTGGCCTATATGGTTGCTTTGCCGTCTGCTGGCAGACGGCAAAGACCTTTGCATCTTTGCTGTCTGCCAGCAGACGACAAAGCACGCCGTTAACCCCTTAACGGACCTAAGCTGCCACGTGTGCCGTCCATGCCATTTGCCGTCTGCTGGCAGACGGCGAAGACCTTTGCATCTTTGCTGTCTGCCAACAGACGGCAACGTGCCCTTTGCCGTTGTTTGTTCAGCCGGATGTGGTGCCATCTGCTGGCTGACGGCAAAGGCTTTTGCCGTCCGCCATGCATGCCTTTGCCATCAGCCATGGCACACGGCAAAGTGCCTGATTCCTGTAGTGTAATGATGTAGTTGGAGCAGACCGGCCATGCCGTTCCTCCACTTCATCTTTGTAGTTGGTCTTTGCGCCAATGGCGCAACGGGTCATCTAGTCGATCTTGTAGTTTGAGAAGGTGGGCATCATCTACAACACTTTGAAAAACTTTCTCCACTTGGGAGAAATTATGGTCGTCAAAAACCACATTACATGATTCTTCAACACATTCAATGGATTTGTCATAGCCATTACCGGTGTGAGAGTTTGACCCATATCCAAAAATACGCCATCAATAGGCTTAGCTCAAATTTAGCTATTCGTGATTTATTGTTAAGAATGAAACACCCACAACTAAATACTTAAATGTATTTGATGTTTAGCTTGTTCCCGGTTAGTATCTGATATGGGGTCTTGTCAATACGTTCCGAGATAGAGCCAGTTTGATACATGACACATGGTGATGATGGCTTCATCCCAAAAGTGTATGGAGATTTATATTCATCCAACATCTGCCTAGCCATCTCCACAAGCGTGTGTTTTTTCCTCTTCGCCAGACCATTTTGTTGATGTGTGTATGTGTTGGGAAACATAGTAGAAAACAAAAAAAATTGCGCCTACGCACACCCAAGATCAATATGAAGATGCATAACGGGTTGAGATCACAATCGTTACCGTCACCAAGTTGCAGCGGAAGAAGAATGTGTCGGTGTAGATCATACTTGGATTCCCTCCAACCATCGATGAACGATCCCTTGTACCGCCCACGAATAGTCCCTCAAACCAAAGACCGAAAGCACGACCTCTCTACTTGGTTGCAAACGTGCAACCTTCATGATCCGGCAGCGCTTCGCCGACCAGTGCTAATTGTCGCCGGAGAATTTAGAGAGAGGTGATTAGAACCACATGTGGCTTCTAATTATGAGGACAAGAGGATTAGCCTAGCTCTAATTAGATAACTAGGACCAACTAGAACTAGGGCTAGAACAACTTGTGGAGGCTCCAAAACTTGTACCTCCAATAGAGCACATATCCTCATGTATATATAGGATAGAGGGGAGAGGCAGGTCTGCCACAAAGGGGGAAATTTCCCCCCTTGGGCCGGCCAGGGGGTGAGGAGTCTGACTCCTCACATGCTCACTATACCGACATCCTCTTTATCAGTTTTGTTCTTCTTTCTCGTTATTATGTTTCGGCATCCCTGTGACGAAGTCACCTGTGTCTGGCCAGACAATGATTGATGCCGTCACACCGAGAAGGCCCTAAGAATATCTCTCCATCGTCGGAGGAGCAAATCCCACTCTCGAGCTATCTAGTCCCTTGTCAAACTTTGATGAACCTGTAAGTTGTCGTTGTGATCACCATGTTATAGGTGATGTTTGAGCAACTCCAAAGTTCGCCGTATGGTAAGAAGTGACTACGATACTCTCATGGTCTAAGGAGCAAAATCACACGTTAACACTCCATGTTATTACAATTGATTACAGACGATATTAACTCAATTCATAACAGACAAGATCGAGTCGATTCAATATGATCGTTCTTCCAACGCCAGAAGCTCAATGTTGTTTTAGGACTATCATTTAACACTTAACGATATCCTAAGATCCTGAAAACGTGATCACCAACAACACTTGAGCTAGTCCCAGAGGCAAGACTAGGAACTTTTCATTTAACCGTTTATCATTCTACATGTGCATACGAGTTTTCCACTGAATTGCGTATTCCAGGATCATAGCAGTTATAGCATAGAATATAAACTCTTTAATTATGAATACGGAAATATAATAATACAAATATTATTGCCTCTAGGGCATATTTCCAACAGTAAGATGGATAGAATTCGTGCACAATCCCACATCTCTGAAGAATTCCTTAACAGTGTAGTTCTTGAACTTGGTGCCATTGTCACTTCGTCTTGCCAAGATATCCACTTAGAATTGACGTTGGTTACTTGGAAAAATTCTTGAATGTCTCTTGAGTCTACATTTGGACCGAAGAAAAAACATTGAAGTGTATCTTCAAAAGTCATCCACAATGACAAGACCATACATCTCCCGACAAGGCTATCATAAGATCGAGGCCAAAAGTTATACATATGAAAGGGGCTCCGAAGGCCTAGTAATTGTGATAATGCTCTTTGAGAGGGTGCTTATTTCCATGTTACTTTTCTGACAATTAATGCAAGCACTACAAACATGATATTTCTCAAATGAATTGTCGGTTAGTCTAATGATGTGCTTGCTCTTTACGCGATCTTTAAGATTCCTCATGCTGATGTGCTAGCCTACAATATCATAACCATCCCACATTGGCCTTGTCCATTAGACATGTCTCAAGTCGAGTGCTATTTTTTGAGAAATCAACAATGTAAAGGTTGACTTCAACATGCCCAAGAAATAATACTCTGAGATTATCTCTTCTAAATACCATCTCACATGTTAGTGAAAACAAAACATCATAACCAACACTACATTAAGTAGACAAAAAAAATATCCAGTTGAGATGAAATTTGATTCGTATGTTGCAAACTCATCAATCTAATAGTCTACCAAATCGCGTGCCGTTTGGTTCAACAATTTGAGAGCAACAGATAGATTAGCAGATGGGACAGATCTACGTGAACTAAGTTTTTTGTTGTTGTCTTGCCAATTGTGGGTTGCTGCTGCCTCGGGTTGGCTAGGTCCCGAGGGTATTTTAAATCTCTTGAGAGATTGTGTATCCATTGATTCTCATAGTGAAAGTTGTGTCGACTGGTTTGTCCGTGCCTGTATTTTTACTGTCATTTTGTGGAGGTTCTTCCACGTAAAACGATCGCATCATTTGAACATATTGTTACGTTAATCCATTGCTTGATGACTAAAACTATCTCAAAGTTCACTATAAACTGAGTTGCATGCTAAGGGGGTGATATTATGCATATTTAAGTAACATGTCGATGAATTAGTACTCGCTCCGATCCTTGTTAGTCTGCATATAAGATTTGTCTGAAGTCAAAGTTCATAAAGTTTGACCAACTTTATTGGAAAGTATATCAACATTCAGAATATGAAATCAATACCATTAGATGCATCATTAGTTTAATTTTCATATTGTGTAACTTTAGTATTGTACATGTTGATATTTTTTCATATAAATGTGGTCAAACTAAACTTTATGACATTTGACTACAAATCTTAAATACAGACTAAAAAGCACCTGAGGGAGTACATTGCTTTGTCGCTGTTTAGCCCCCTCCGGTCCTTTTTAACATGGGAAAAACAAAACACTTCCACCAACTATCTAATGTGGTATTCTGATCATAATTATGTTAAGCATAATGCTCAAGATCCAACACCTACATGAAGTCCACCTCAAACATATGCATGCTGTTGTTGGCTTGGTTGCTGCCATTGGTGTTGTTGTTGTTCTGGTCGGAGACCCGGCCGTTGGCCACCGCCGCCGACGGCATCGTGCTGAAGCACATGGAGGAACATGACAGGATGTTGCTGTTGTTGACGTTGTTGTGCAGGAGGGAGGTGATGAAGTGCTGCTGCTCCCGTTGGTGGTGGAGCTGCATGGCATTGCTGAGCTGCTGCTGGCGGCGGTCCTTCTCCAGCGGCACGCCCAGGGTGAGCGTCATCCGCCTGGCCGCCGCTACCCTGGCCTGGCCCTGCTGAAGGCAGCTGGTCGCGCTCGTGTTGGACGAGATGGTCGACATAGTCGCGCTCAAAGCTGATCGACGATCGTACATACATACTTACAAATTAGCTCCGATAAATGATGACCAGTTGCACTACTAGATAGGTTGCAATTAGTTAAAGCAAAGGTGCCGGCTTACTGTTATTGTTGGCGGCGTAGGGGCTGGAGATGCCGCTGGCGTTGGGTTGCTTGGAAGGCGGCGTCGCGCTGCCGGCCACCGGTTTCCTCCGGCGACGGTTGTGCTCTGCGAGCTGCTTCCGGCAGCTCCTCTTGGCCTCGTCGAACTCCGTGAGCACATGGAACCTAAAGCCAATCCAGAGTATAAGAACAGCTCAGGCTAAGCTAAACCGAGTACCAGAATCCTTCAAGTTGTAGTACGTACCTATAACAAAAGTTAAAATTCTAGCTAGCTAAACAAGTCATGCATGCATGTGAATCCAATGTTGAACATAACAACATTGGTCAATGCGAAAAAAGTAGGAGCAGAGATTGGCCAGGGCAAAAGGCTGCCACAGGATCAACCGCTCGTTGCAGCACGAAGCAGTCTGAAGTCTGAAAACTAGCCCAAAAAACGCTGCTTTTTGCATCGCTTTATCATTTCGTGATCCTGTCTCCATCGATCGATCCCAGGACCGGAAAACGCCATGGAAAAGCTCATGTCTGTGGTACATGGAGTTGAGTTTTGTGTTGTCTTTTTTATTGGACAACGCTAACGCCCACACGTGTGGTGGGAGTCAAACCCGCCCTATAACACACAGGCTGCGCCACGTCACCGTATGCATGCATGTGGGAGTCTTTTTGGATTTTCAGTTTTTAAAATGTTTTATCTCTTAAATGAAAAATCCGATTGAAGATCCGTTTTCACCATTAAATCCCTCGCGACGAGATCTTCGAAACTAGATCTCATATCAATATATTTCGTCGAATTTTTTTGGGGTTAAAAGTTGCCATGTCTATTGCATATGAATTGCCATGATGTTTACACTGAAGTTGCCATGATATGTTTCAGCTATTTTCTTCTACATTTAAAAGTAAATTTTGACATATTATAAAACGGGGAATTAAGAAACTAGACTTGCCATGAACCATAAACTAAAATTGCCATGATACATGCACTTAAAATTGCCATGGTTTATACAAAAAATAATTTTCATGGTCAAAGTACTGGAATTGCCATCATTAAAAAACTAAAATTGCCATGCTGTACAAACTAAAATTGTCACATGGCAACTTTAGTTTAAGCACTATAACAACTACAGTGTAAACATCATTGCAACTTTTGAGCAAAAAAAAATTTCGTTGAAACATATCAACATGGGGTCTAGTTTTGAAGATCTTGTCGAGACGGATTTAATGGTGAAAACGAATTTTTAATTAGGAGATAAAACATTTTTAAGCCAAAAACCAAAAAGATTCCTGTTGATGTCATCTGTTCATACGTGGCAAAATGAGTGGTGATGGAGACGTGTGGGCGATGTGCAAGATGCCGCACGTGTGGGCATTAGTTTTTTCGTTTTTATTTGACATGACTGGTCGTCGCTTAGACTGCGACATGCTTTTGCAACGTGGGCGCCGCAACAGACCAAAAACTGAGCGAAGACTGAAAAGGCAAGCAGTTTGCGCTGGCCCTAGCCTAGCAAAGCTGCAACCTATGTAAGCTATACGTACCGTAAATATGCGAGAACATCAGTTCTCTCGTTTCGACGGAGAGAGACATACTGTAACGTTCACGTTCCTAGAGAGAGATGGACAGTGGAGTGGGTGTGGGGGTCTGGCTCTGACCTGCTGCATTGCTGGCAGAAGCGCTGCTGCTTGCCGGCGGCGGAGACGAGGGAGGCCTTGGCGTGGTACTCGCACACCTTATGGCGCCGGTGGTAGTGCTTGGCGCCGGAGAGGTCCGCCTTGCAGTACTCCACCTGGCACCGAGGCGGCTGGCGGTGGGCGCGGCCGAATCCCAGGCCGAACACGCTTCCGAGACGGGACCGCATCAGCATCCGGTCCACCGCCATCATGTCGCCGGTGGGGAAGTAGGTCCGCCGGCCATGGTTCAAGCCGATCCTCCCCTCGTCTCCGGCGCCGACCTCGTGCTTCACCATCCCAAGAGCCGGGTACACGTCACTGTGACCGTGCATGGCCATCGGCGGCATCTGCAGCTGCATCCCGGACATGGGCGGCGGCGCCATGGGGACCAGCCCACCGGCGCCATTGCCGTAGGGTGGCAGCGCCTGCATATGGTGGTGCGGCGCCTCCTGTAACTGGTTGAAGGCGGTCGCTGCCGCCGCGAAGTCGAAGTTGTCGTATATCATCGCTCCCTCGTGGCGCTGGCCTCCTCCTCTGCCACCAGCCATCATGCCGGCGAGCTCAAAGCCGACGTAGGGCAGCGTCTGCATTGCCCCTAACGGTAAGTCATCGCGCGCCGCGGCGTTCATCCTGCCGTTGCTCATCGTGGCCTGAGTGAGTGGCCGTAGCTCGAGAAGGAAGGCTGCGGGAGCTAGGAGCCTAGGATCGGAGGCTCCTATGTGAATGAAGGGACTAGTGAGGTTGTGTGGTCTGTAAAGGTAGTGGAGGGCGCAGAGGTGGTTAAAAAGGGAGAGATTGGAGAAGGAGGAGAGAGGAGACTGATGAGAGTGTACTGGACTGTTAAAGAAATGAGAGTGTACTGAAACTTTATGCACGCGCATAGAATATGGAGATGTACCCGTGCAATATTTTTCAGATTTTGTTTTAGCATTTAGAATTGTGTTTTTTAAATTGGGTTCATATGTACCCGGGTTCATCTATGCACTTCCCGAGGATGAGAAGAGTAATAACTCTTGGCACGTAGCTTGTCCGGAGTGGCATGTTCTATGTGTCAGCTGCCTCACTAGACCAAGATGGATGGGCCTTCTTCTCCTTGCTGTTCGGGTGCAAAAAGAAATATTAGAAAAAAAAAACTATAATTTCGGGATATCAAACTTGGTGAACCATTCTGCTCGTGTATGAAATTTTGCGAAGGAATGACACCGGGTTATACCATAGTGAAGAAAATACAATCTGACCTTACTATTCCTTCAATCAGTTTTTCCGAATATAGCTTCGATTTTATCATTTTTGCCTAGAATGTCATGGGTGTCATTTCTTTGTGAAACTTCATACCCGAGTAGAATGGTTGACCATGTATACTACAAAAGAAATTCAGATTTTAGATTTTTTTTTCTAAATTTACTATTCATAACGGGTAAATGTTCCAAAAATTCACATATATACCCCCAGAAGAGACATGCGTGGACACTTGTCTACTGGTTTTTCTTCTTTTAGTTTCTTTTCTGTGTAAACCGAAATGGAGGACACTTTTACATGCAGTATTTGCATGCATATGCCTTTTTTGTGATTTTCGATCTTGAGACCGAGTGGATCTCCTGAGTTCTTATGATTTATTTTGCTATTTTTACAGTAAGAATTTTGTTACGAGATTGCTAATTCTCAATCGATTGAGAATTAGTTAAATCTTAGTCCACACAGAGTGCCGCCGTTATGGCATTGTGATGCGTGAGACATGCAGTTTTTTTTTTTTGAGCTCTCGAAACAAACTATGGTTTTAACATTAGTTAATTCTCAGTAGACTTAGAGCTAGTTGCTCCTCAAAATTTACTTTTGCTAAGTTGGCCACAAAATAAGGCCACACGCGACTTCCAAAATGTGCAACCGCTAGGATTTTGCTAGATTTTTTTTAAATGCATTTTATTAACTTATAATGATGTATGAATGTGATACAGAACACTATGTGCATACATCCGGCCTCTGCATAGTTCGCATGGACACGATCAACATGAACACACATGCACAGAGGATCCACCGGTAAAGAGCAAAGTCCTAGAAGACCAACCACGCTATGCCTAGGCAGATGAAAAACAAATAGAAAAAAAGAGCAACATTGATCTTTCGTCGAGCAGTTTGCGGCCATCGAAAATGATGTAAGCGCAGATGCTTCAGACGTGATATCTAAACCACGCACACACCAAGCAAATAGCCAGTCACAGAGGCATTGTTCGCACGCGCGAGAATATACATGGTCTAATACGTTTTTCGAGGTAGTCTTCGATGAATGATAAAAGTATTAATATATGAGATGTATGATATGAAAATTATATAATTAGAAACTCCCTTCACATACGAATTTGATGGTACGTTTTGTGTAACATGTATGTCATATATTATTGTGCTAACCCGTGGTAAAAGGTAACCTCAAAAAATGTATTAGGCGATATAATAGGAGTCATTTTACAGTGCCCATCGGAGCGAATTCGACGGTCCAGATCCGATGCAATACACTGATGTCACGTGTATTATACCAGACCCCGAGGGGCATTTTCGGGAGAATTTTTTTTCGAACTGAGTGGATTTTCCCTCCCAAATATTTCGAGGGTATTCTCGGTACGAATTTTAGGGCTATTTTCGGTTCGATTTTTATCCCATTCGCTAGGGTTTTACTCCCTTGCCATGGCAAGATGTTGCGGCAAGATCCTCGCCGGCGGGGAGGGTCCGCGGCAAGATCCCTCGCCGATGGTAGGGTTTTATATCCCCGCGATAGGATATTGCCACGCGTCGCGGCCCCTCCCTCCCTCCACCCGAATTACCTCACGCTCTCGCGCCTCCTCTTCACCGACGAACATGATAGGACGATGACTGCCCTCCCCGCGGCAGCCGCCGGTGAAGATTCGGCGCCATCCCACCTCCCAATCCTCTATGAGGGTGCCTATAGCCACGAGGTGAGTCTCTACCTCTTTCCCACTCCCCACGTGGTTGTTCCCGTCCTTAGACTCAACTCTTCGCCATGGCCGCAGCTTGATCTGGCCATGCATCTCGTCCGAAGGCAGCTTGATCTGGCGGGGTACTGCGTGACTGGATGAAGCCGGCCGGCCTCAACGGCCAGTCCCATTCATCCAACCTCATCCACATGACGGCAAGATCTACGAATGTTGCATATGTATTCTTATACATTTCATTCATGCTCTGTTCTTTCAGTTTGGCTGATAGGTCAGACGTTGGATTTGGAGATCAGGAGAGATGATAATCTATTAATTCTGAAATGTACTATAGACAATTCATAGCTTATGTTGCTCAATATTTAGGATGCTCGCTGCTGATTATGCAATTGGTGCACTGGGATCAACAGACTTGGCATCTGCTTTATAATTTTTTTAGATTCACATGGGATATCCACCAGTTGAAGATTAGTGTAAATTCTTATTATGATGTTTTAGCCTTGTTAAAGAGAGAGTAATGATCCTCGCATAAAGCAGAGAGAAAGGAATGAGCATTCTATTCTTGAATATGTTGCATTTCATTCTTCCGTGTTTAGTTATGTGCAATGTTTGTTAGCTGGACACATTTGACAAGGTGAGTACAAGTAGTAATTTTTCCTCTGTTTTGCAGGGTTATGACACAACATGCTATGTGATTCCCTGAGGCAGGATGGATGTACCATGGCCACCCAACTGTGCTCCTGAAGGTGCATACAAACCCGGAGATCCATTCAAGTCAGCGCACGCCCTACCATGCCATACCATGGTCGTTGCTAAACCTACAAAGGCCCACTATGGTACGTGCTTTACTCTTGTTATCCTATGCTCTTTTTTATTGGCTTTGCGGCCTGCCTACGAGACATTGGCTATGCCATTTCCTGGGATAGCTCGGATTGCGTGTTGATTCATGCAGTATTTTTCATTCTGTTGTGAGGCTATGCTCATGCTCGTACGTTTTTCTCTCGTATGAAAATAAACATATCATATTCCATTATTCTTCTAGGGTTGCTCGTGCACTGTAATTGGTCTAAATCTTGTCCAGGCACTGTTACTGTCACATTGTTGTAAAAAGCAAATATAGATTTCTATGAGCTCCCGTAGATACCAAATTTATTTCAAGCAAAGTATTGTAACCAATATTATTGAGGTTTTACAACTTGACTCATCCGCAATGGACTAAGAACACAGCTAGGAAACCTTCTTCGGTACTAAATCCCAACCACACCCTACTCTATCACTTTATGGCCAAGTGTACACTCCACATGTAAGAATGAACCAATGCTGGACTAATTGCTTGCATCTTCATCGTCTTCAACCGCAGGTGCATCCGATAGCGTAGCATGGTAATGCTTGAACCTTTTCCTGTATTTCATTTTGTTGTAGGGTGAATCGACAAGCACAATAGCTAGCTCTCTTCTGAATTTTTTGATGTAGGCCTGCATGCGAGGATATGTTAGTATCATTCCATAAGTTTCAGAAAATGACAGAATTTTAGGTGTTACTATACGTACTTGATCATATTGCAGCCTCAGTTTTTCTCCTGTAAATAATTCGATGTTCTTCAGCATGTACAATGCACAACAAGAACTACAACATTTTATTTTGTTAGATTAGCATTTCATGTATTAACAATCTAAAACAAAAACAAAAGCTAATATTGTTGACTGACGTCTCTTAGGCTTTTGGCACTTTAATAAGCTTTACTGGCCATTGCGTCACGTTAATGTCTTCCCATGCATTGCTTTCTATCCCATTGACTCGCATCGCTGCTCTCAGATGTGCTTCCATCCCACGTACCTGCAACCCCAATGGGATGACAAGTTGCCTACGACTAATACTTACATACGATGTAGTTCCTTTCTTATAATTAAATATGTTGAAATTCTCACCATGTTATTTACTTCTCTGGGTACCATACAGTGGAAAAGTGAATCAAGAACCTGAATCTCCTTCCTTCTGGGGTTTACGACCACAAGGAACCAGTGGACGTTTAAACTGTTTGTAGGTAGGAAAATCTGGAGTGCACAGATAATTAGATCAACGTGTATAGTAATAAAAATAAAATCTGTTCTACGTCGTGGTTAAAATACCATATCATGTTTCAGGTAGTTGGTGTCTTGTGTTGTTCCAGGAATTCCTGCGAAAGCGTCCTCGTGGCACTCCTCTATCCTGCCATCTCTTTCGAGCTTAGCGACACCGGCCACCCTCTCAATGTAAACCACTTTCCCGTCCCTTGTGTCAATTGGTTCATCATGACGCATGAGCTGAATCGCAGCATCAACCACCTAAAACAAAAATCAAGTTAATTGTATTGTACAAAAATAAAACTTGATAAACTAATTTGTGAAATATCTTACTTCGTCACCCAACCATATGCCATCTTCAGTTTCATCTTTTTGGGTGAGGCATTGCAAATGCTTCGATAGCACGAGAATGTCATCAACTAAGACCATTTGTTTTTCACGATTTGTAGTGTTGATCAGTGACGCCACAAAATCCTGTCAAACCACGTCTAGCTCGTCCCTCTTCCATAAAGGAACTTCTGACCTCTTTTTTAAATTGCTAGAGCCAATTTTCCTCTTTTTATTTTTCATGTCCTCGGAATCATTTGTAGACTCTGATGGAGTCTTGTTTTTCCTTTTTTTTCTTCTCAGAATCGTACGGAACGTACTTGTCATTCCTAAATAATTCCAATACCACCCTTTTCCTTTCGCCCCCAAGATTTGGTGGCGTCGATGCAACCACACTTACTTCTTGCTGCTTTTGAAAGGATTCATCATGGCTGTCATCATTTGTGAAGGCACGGGGTTCTTCAGGCTCCCGCGATCCCGTAGCCTTCACAGAGTGGTGCTTACTCCGTCTCTTGAACGGATTCTGTCATACAAAATAAACCGCGTGTTAGCCTTTAGCAGATTCTTGCTCAATTATAGGTAAAATGTGCAAAACCTGGAAAGCTTCAAGGCTTGTGGTGGCTTTGGAATGCATTTGCGTATCCAAACTAGGAGCACACTGTATATCATCCACCTCTTTAAAAAGCTTATGAACACCCCTGAGATCCTCTTCGATTTTTACAGCAGCTCTTTCGAATGCTTCATCCTGTACGTGGAAGAGCACATGTTATTTCTGAAACGAAAATGATTGTTTCATAATTAAGTTAACATGTGTGTGTCAAAATCTTCATCAAGGTTCTTCATGGGGGGCTCCACGTAATCCTTTTTTATTCCCTGATTAGAATGGTGCTTAGCAGCGACCTCCGTGACATCCTTTTGTTTCCCCTGGTCAGAAGCATGCTCAGCATTCTCAATAGAGGCCTCCATTGGGTGTGAAGGTGCCCCGAGGTCAGAAAGATGTATGTCTTCCACTCCTGGAAATATTCCATCGCGTTTTTTCTTAAAAAAAACATGTTAGTCTGGGGTGTTTTCATAGTAAACTAATTTAGAAAAAAGCTTGTACATGTAAATTTCCAATTATATATATGAATCTCATAATTCTATGCTTACGTTCAATTCTTTGATGAGGTCCTCCGTGAGCTTGCCATATGTAAGGGTACGCCTAAGGCACTCATCCATTTTTCTTTTCAAGGGTTCACATCCTATCGACTTGTTGTGCATCGGCCTCCCGCACGAGGGAGGCAACTTCTTGCAAATTAGTCAATACACGTCCGACGAGTACCTTAATCTGAGACTTTGAAACAATTAGAATCATATAACTTCATACTAGTTGCAATGTTACGATATATATTTGTGCCTGATGTAACTCATTTATCTGAGCGCCAGTCTTCGGTTTGGCCAGCGTACCATCTGGTGGTGGGATGGAAGGCCGCATCAGGTCCTCAACATACTGCAGTTTAGTGTTGTTAGTATGATTCAGAAAATATGTTACATAATCCAGGCAATGTGCTGACATTTTACCTCTCCAACTCCCAGGTAATTTTTCTGGATTATATTGTCAACCTTTTTTGACTTCTCCTTACTCCAGTTTTGGATCAGCGGCCTTAACCTTGATTCATACGAGATGCTAGAGTCCAATTGGTGCACACTGAACTTCTCGTAGTACCATGTCTGCACGACAACAAAAGCAGTTTACAAACATTGTCGTAGATTATGTAATGTATGTTAGGTAACTAATAATTGTACTACTGCGAATTACCTGCAGTAGTGGTAGGTTCCCCTCCAGATTTGCCTCACCATTTACAAAATTCTTGATGCTATCCATAAGATAGTCAAGCGTTAGCTATCCAAGATTTGTGCCCTTTATCGTCTCAACGTTTCTAACAATCCCAATATATTTGTTATCCACATACTCATCTTTTGTCCGGCATACATATTTGCCTATGGTGTACAAGACAAATGGTCTGACAAAATTTGGTGTGCTGTCGCCTTTCATCTTGGCTAGCAATCCTTTGAAAGTTATTTTGGTGTCATTACGGTCTTTCAGTTTCTTCCACAACTTCATAGTATCATCAAGATTTGAAGGGACGTGCTTCTTCCCCTCGCAGGGCATGCCTCTTATATGCACTACATCTTCTAGTGTGATCCTACATGGTCGCCAATTAATGATAAAGGCATCCTGCTCTGCATCATATGAATTAGCGATGGCCTGGCATATTACACGTCTAATTTTGATGCTAGGTGTCTTGAGAAGTCCACCCAGTCCTATCAACTAGATGTACATCCTTTGCTTCGTGTTTAATCTGTTTATGAACTCCTCATATGGCGGCAAAGAAGCACCCTGGGTTCAATGTATGTGCAAGTGTGATTAGATTCAGCATGGTATACAATTTAAACACTCATACAGATGACTACAGCTTATATATACCAACATGAAAATTGTGCTCTACGCTACTGCATGAGTAATTTGTTTACAAGCATGCTGAGTTCCATGAATGTGCAAATACTGTCATTAGATTCAGCTTGGTTACGTTTGAACACTCATATAAGGTCATCTCTGTTGCAAGGCGCTTATCTGAAATAAAATAAAGATTGGAAAATAAAAAACTATCCAACCATGGTCTCCTCAACTCTAGGCGCTAATCATGGTCAGTAGTATGGAATTAAAACATGGGCTAGCGATGCCTTCCATAACTCGTGCGGAAGGAAAAAGAAGTGCTCCTTGCCACTGCACTAATTGGCATCGACAAGACCATACGCTGGGAATTAGCCGGGAGTTAATCAATCAACTGCCAATCTGGTAGGAAACAACTCCTAGCGCCCGCCCCTAATGCCCCCAACTTAATTTGTTTTAAAACATGCTGAGTTACATGAATATGCAAACAATGAGTGGGGTTGCAGCAAGAGATCATGGGAGGAAGATCGTGGCACGAAAAAAAAGCAGGGGTTGCAGCAGGAGATCATGGCGAGTTACCAGCGGATTCATGTTTGGCTCCGTCGTTCGGTCTTGCTGGATTCCTTGGTTGCTCCGTCCTTCGGTCTTGCTGGTTTGGGTGGCGCAGAAGGACGAACTATGATCTACAAGGTTTCAAAGGATCCCTATTTATTGGGATCGTAACAACCCAGGCATATACCTACGTATCAAGTTTTTCGGTTGGAGGAAATCAAGGGAGGGGACCCACCTGGTTGAATATTAGGGGGGGGGGCGTGGAGAGTTTAGCTAAGGTAAGTTATGGTGTAAAAAAATAGCTAAGGTAAGTTGCGTAACAACACGTAGGTCTCCTGAGAATCACGATTGTCAAAAAAATATAGTTCGCGTTTCTTGGAAAATCAGCCAAAAGAACTGGACCGCTTTTATTATTGGTTCTAAGTCAATCACTGGACCTCTTTTAGGATGAAAATTGGTTCTAAGTCAACTAGGATTGAGTGTTCACACATGAAGTATTTTACTCTCTCTTGTGAAGCTATTTTATTGCCCATCTGATCTTGCATATGCTCATACATTTTTTTCCTCGTATATGTGAGACCAAATTTTGTTGATAATACTGAATCATGTCTGGTGCTGCTCAAGATGGCACGACACCATGGTTTTCACTTTCGGTGAGATTTCGATGAAATTCACTGAATTTCATTCATTTCAGCACTCACTGCAATATTTACCTTTCAGCCAAAATATTTCAGCCTCACTGAATTTCGGCCAAAATATTTCAGCACTCGCTGAAATTTTTCTGAAACTGAAAACCTTGCACGACACTTCCAACTAGCGATAGAAAAATTGAATAAACCCACACGACTTCGTGTAGGTTTGCTCGTGCACTATGTAATTGTTCTGAATCTTGTCCAGACTCTGACGAAACTTAACTATAAATTTAAGAATTCAGTTAACCTTCCTAACCTTCAAAGATAAAGTTCTGGTTGAAAAAAGCAAATATATGTTTCAGCGTCTCCCATGCAGACCAAATTTATTTAAAGAACAGTATTTGGAACCACTACTGTGAAGTATTACAACTTGATTAATCCGCACTGGACTAAGAACATGCCTAGGAAACCTTCTTCGGGACTAAAACCAAACCACACCCTACTCTACCGCTTCATAACCAAGTGTACACTCCATATCTAAGAATCAACCACTGCTGGACTAACTGCTTGCATCTTCTTGATATTCAACCGCAGCTGCATCCAATAGGCTAGCATCGTACGTCTTCAGCCTTTCCACGAATTTCAATTTGTTGTAGGGCGAATTAAGAAGGACAACAGGCGGCTCTCTTCTGTAATTGTCGATGTAGGCCTGCATGGGAGGATATGTTAGTATCATTCCATATGTTTACAAAATTGACAGAATTTTAGGAGTTACTCTACGTACTTGTTCATAATGCAGTGTAAGATCTTCTCCTGTAAAGAATTCGATGTTCTTCAGCATGTAGAGTTCACAAGAAGAACTACAACATTTAATTCTGTTAGCAGCATTTCATGTATTAACAATGAAAAACATAATTAGAAGCTAATATTGTTGACTGACGTGTCATCTTGTCTTGGCACAGGAACAAGCTTTACTGTCCATTGGGTCACATTAATGTCTTGCCATGCATGGCTTTGTGGTCCATTGATTCACAGTGATGCTCTCAGATGTGCTTCCACCCCACGTATCTGCAAGTCCATGGGATGAGAAGTTGCTCACGGTTCATGGTTAGGTATGATGCTAAATACTGTGTTATATTGAAAGACGTTTAAAATCTCACCACGTGATTCACTTGTGTGCGTACTACGTAGCTGAAAAGTGAATCAAGAATCTGAATCTCCCTCCTTCTGGGGTTTACGACCACAAGGAACCAGTGGGTGTTCACCATGTTCGTAGGTAGGAAAACCTGGAAAGCAAAGATGATTACATCGACATGCAGAATAATTAGAAAAATAAATGTGTTTATGTCATGGTTAGATGTCATCAGATCATGTCTGAGGTAGTTGTCTCCTTTTGTTGTTCCATGACTGCCCGCCAAAGCGGCCTCGTGGCAGTTCTCTACCTTACCATCTCTTTCGAGCATAGTGACGCCGGCCACCCTCTCAATTTAAACCAGTTGCCCGTCCCTTATGTCCTTAGGATGATCATGGCGCATGATCTGAATCACAACATCAACCACCTAAAAACAAAATTCAAGTTAATTGTACTATGCAAAAGAAAATTGATAAACTAATTTGGCAAATATCTTACTTCGTCACCCAACCATTTGTCATCTTCGCCTCCATCTATCATGGTGAGGCATTGCAAATGCTTCTGTAACAGAACAATGTCTTCAATTACCACCAATTGTTTATCAAGATCTGAGGTGTTGACAATTTCGGCCACGTAATTCTGTCGAAACTTGTCAAGGTCGGTCTCTAGCCTCAAAGCACCTGTGTCTGTATCTTTTAAATTGCTTGCACGGTTTTTCCTCTTTGTATTCTTTATGTCCTTGGAATCGTTGGTAGACTCCGATGGAGTCCTGTTTTTCTTTCTCTTCTTATCACTGTCGTACAGAACATAATCTTCATTGTTCAATAATGAAGATACCACTCTTTTCCGGCTGCTCGCACGAGTTGGTAGCATGGATTCAACCACACTATCTTGTCGCTGCTTTGCTAAAGAATCATCATAGTTGTCCTCATCAATTGGGAAGATATGGGGTTCTTCCGGCTCCCTTGTTCCCTTAGCCTTGGCAGACCGGTGCTTTCTTTTGGTACCTTCCTCTCCCCCCACCTCAATACTGACATCTTCGTCATCTTGATTTGTTCTTTCTTCAGCCTTTCGCACATTCTTATTGTGCCTCAAATTCAGATGATCCTGTGGTTCGAAATAAAGCACTTGTTAGCTAGCAATCTGCGCGAAATAAAAAAACAAAACCAGTTAAATGTAAAATGTGCATCACCTGGAAAGCTTCAAGGCTTGTGGTGGCTTTGGAATGCTTTCGCGAATACAAACTCGGAGCACCCTGCGAAGCATCCACCTCTTTATAAAGTTGTGAAACATTCTTGAGACTCTCCTTGCAAGCTGCAGCAACCGCTCTGTCTTCTTCATCCTGAAAGTGGAAGATGATATGTTAGCTACGAATCTGCGTTAACTTAAAACAAAATCAGTTAGATGTAAAATGTGTATCACCATGAAAGCTTCAAGGGTAGTGGTGGTTTTGGAATGCTTTCGCGAATGCAAACTAGGAGCAGGCTGCAAATCTTTAGCTACATTCTTAATGGGGGCATCCGTGTTATATTTTTGTATTCCCTTAGCAGAAATGCCTTTGGCAGTGACCTCCGTGTCATCTTTTTGTTTTTGCTGGTGAGTAGTATTCTCTCCTGGGACCTCCATTGGGTCCGCAGGTACTCCCAGGTCAGATAGCTGTATGTCCTCGACTCCTGGGCGATCATCATCAAATATTCCATAGCGGTGGTTCTTTAAAAAAATGTGTTAGTGTGGAGAGTATTAATAGTAAAATTATTTATAGAAAATCATAACGGTATACTTACATTGAATTCTGTGATGAGGTCGTCCGTACGTCTGCCGTTCACAAGGGTACGCCTAAGGCACTCGTCCATTTTTTTTCAAGGGTGCACATCCTATCGAATTGTTGTGCACTGGTCTCCCACACAATGGAGGCAACTTCTTTCAAATCAGCCAATACACGGCCGATGAATGCCTTATCCTGCAAATTACAAGCAGTTAGAAGCATATAACTTCGATTGTACTTGCAAAGTTACAATATATATTTGTGCCTGATGTTCATCATTTACCTGACCTTCAGTCTTCGGTTTGACCGGCATCCCAACTGGTGGCGGATTGAAAGGCCGCAGCAGGTCATCGACATACTGCATGTTAGTGTCATTAGTATCATTCAAAATATATGGTAGATAATCCAGGCACACAGTACTAACACTTTACCTCTCCAACCCCTATATAATTTTTGTTGATTATGTTGTCAACCTTGTGTGCCTTCTCGTCACTCCAGTTTTGGATCAGCGGCCTTAACCTTGATGCATACGAGATGCTAGAGTCCAATTGGTGCACCCTCCACTTCTCGTAGTACCACGTCTGCATTACAACAAAAGCAACTTAGAAATTTTTCCATAAAATTAAATGTATGGTATGTAAATAATGATTGTATTACCTGCATCAGTGGTAGGTTCCCCTCCAGATTTGCTTGACCATTTACAAATTTCTTGACGCTAGCCATAAGATGGTCAAGCGTAAGCTGTCCAAAATTGGTGCTCTTTATCATCTCAATGTTTCTAACAATCCCAAGGTATCTGTTGTCCACATAGTGCTGTGTTGTCGGGCATATATATTTTCCTATGGTGTACAAGACAAATGGCCTGAAAAAATTAGGTGTGCTGTCGCCTTTCATCTTGGCTAGCAATCCTTTCAAAGTTACTTTTGTGTCATTGGGGTCTTTCTGTTCCTTCCACGACTCCAAAGTATCACTACTAGGAAATACCTTATAGATAGATGCTTAGTAGTAGCGAGGGGTATAAACCCCACGCTACTACTAATTAGTAGTAGCGCGGGTTATAAACCCACGCTACTACTAAGTTGATAGTAGTAGCGCGGGGTATAAAACCCACGCTACTACTAAGTGGTCTGTACCGTGCCTCCGGGACAGGCCGTAGTACTAGCGCGAGGTATAAACCCACGCTACTACTAAGTTGATAGTAGTAGCGTGGGGTATAAACCACATGCTACTACTAACTGGTCTCCACCGTTCCCCCGAGACAGGCCGTAGTAGTAGCGTGGGGTATAAACCCAATGCTACTACTATCATGTATACACATAGCGCACAGAGGCCCAAACTAAAACTCACACTCTCTTGATTCCCCTTCTCCCTCCCTTGCGCGATGCCCTTCCTCACCCATCGCCACTGCCAGCCTTGCACCTCGACGTCTCCCCCAAATCCGGTGACCTCCTCTCCCACCGCAGCCCTCTCCCCTACACCTCCTTCCTCCTCCGTCTCCGCTGCTGGAAGGAGATGGAGATCCAGCAGAGCGCCGTCCATGGCGATGGCCAGATCTTCCATGGACGCAATCACTTGCACTTCCTCGTCGGGACAGGGCCTCGTGAGGATATGAGGTCCCAGGAAAAGCAGTAGCAGGTGACCGGGCGTCGGCTCCAACTCTGGCGGCCACCGGTGAGTTGCTCCTCCTACTCCTCTCTATCTCTATCTTCCTCTTCTAATCATTTTCTCTTTTTTTGTAGAAGCAGCAGAGGAGAGGTGCGGGGAAGAGTTGGATGGGGAAGCACCGTCACCATGGATGACTTCATCACCTCCAGGACCAGCATCAGCCATGGATGGAGAGGACGATGACGCCCAGGAGAAGCAGCCATGGATGGAATTTATTTTTTAATTCCTAATTGGTTAGTAGTAGCGAGGGGTCCAGACCCACGCTACAGATAACTAGTAGTAGCGCGGGTGCCACCCGCGCTACTACTAAAGGACGTAGTAGTAGCGCGGGTGGCACCCGCGCTACTACTACCAGTTAGCTGTAGCGCCGTAGTCCTTTACGCCACACTACTACTAGTCCTTTACCCCGCGCTACTACTAGTCATTTACCCCGCGCTACTACTAGGCTTTTTCCTAGTAGTGTATAGTTGTGATTTGAAGAGACGTGATTCTTCCCCATGCAGGACAGGCCTGTTATATGATCCACATCTTTTAGTGTGATCCTACATGGTCTCCCATTAATTATAAAGGCATCCTGCTCTGCATCGTATGAATAAGCGATGGCCTGGCACAGTAGACGTCTCATTTTCATGCCAGGAGTCTTGAGAAGTTCACCCAGTCCAATCAACTGGATATACGTCCGTTGCTGTGTGTTTAATTCTTTTATGAACTTCTCATATTGCCGCAAAGAAACAACCTGAGTTCCCTGAATGTACAAATAGTGTGATTAGATTCTGTATGGTATTCATTTAAACACGCATAGAACCGACTAGATCTAATCTATGCCAATATCAAATTTGTGCTCTATAGTACTGCATGAAATCATAGAGCTTCTCGGCCATATAATGAACACCAGACATTGAAAAACAAGCTATCTCTGTCGGCAAATTGACTGATAATAGTATAGATTTTTAGTAGAAAGAGCAGACTTTGGTCTATGTACACTACTAAAGTTCAGGCACCACACTTTCGAAAACAATTGCCTACATGATCAGAAGATCAATAGTTTATAGATAATCTCAAAAAAATAATGTAGCAGTTCCATTGCAAGCATTCAAGAGCACATACTCCTTTGTTCCCATCAGCTTCAAAAAAATCAATTACCATTTTTTACTACTAAAGTACACGAGAGCAAATGTTCAATCAAATTAACTGCTATATATGGTGACCTAAAGATATAATTACAAGAAAATATTATAGTATGCAAAATTAAGGGCAATCACCAACAGTTTCATTGACTAGAGACTAAGAACTCGCATAAGTCGAATCAATATGATGTTCTCCAGTCAACTTGAACGTCATTTAGAAAGCCTATGCCAAAAAATTAGGTATTTCCAATTTTTAAGGCATATAAACAGAGACGATAAGCATGATGTCTAGTAAACATGACCATAGTAGTGACTCGAGCAACCAAAAACACAACTAGGCATCATCAAGCAGCCTAAAATTGTTGATATGGACCGAAACATGTGAGCCTAAAATTTAATATAGTACATAAATTTGATGTTCTCAATGCCAATTAAGTGAGGCGTGCTCATATTTCTGCATGTTTTTACTAAATCATGTACATTGTGACCGTTGAAACACGCAGAACTCACAAGTTGGCCCAGTTACCACAGATTCACAGTGAACAAATTAGCTACAAACACTAGTCTTGAATTTCTAGACATTTAGTGTAAAACATGCCAATCAACAAAAAGAGAAAACAACTTACGTACAAAACTATTTTGTATTCTGTCTACTGCGTATTTGATCAACCATTTAGGAGTACTTCGATTATTTTGTTGATTCGGTAGGTGGTTTTAATAAAGTTAAATTACTAGTCCCTCATTTCCATATCGTTACACGTAGTACTTTCCAGCACGAAAATTAGCGCAAGTTTCATTACAGAGAGAGGCATTCAGGACTAAAAACTAAGAGAGGAAGGCATCCATGATCTCCCTTCCAGTAAAATAGGGATAGTTCTTTATGGCTGTAACTAAATGATATCAAAAGGCAGGTGTGCCGTAAATTATGGGATTGCATGCAAAAAATTAGACTTGGGAAGGAGGGAGTATACAGAATAGAAGGATCTCGCTCGTTACCGGAGGATTCTATCGATGGCGACCGGCTCCATTGCCGTTCTCTTTCATCTTTTGCTTCGCCGGCTTCTCCGACGTGCCCTTCTCTTTCGTCGGCTTCTTTGATGCGCCCTTCTCTTTCATCTCAGGATTCGCCGACACAGGCTCCGAAGGTGACGGCTCTGTCGGCTCCTCCGACCTGGGGGCTACTTTGGGCGGTGTGGGGTGGTAATTCGGTGTAGTCATGGAAGGCTAGGTCTGGGAGGCGTGGGGTGGAGTATACGATCTATGCCGTGAAAAGGTATTTATAGGGGATTCTCTAACAACCGACCACAAGGAAATATTGGGAGTTTGGGATCTCACAAAGAGGTAGTTTTTGATCACGTAGATATCTCACGAAGAGGTAGTTTTAGATCACGTAATGTTTTTTTAGCAAGTTTAGATCAGTAATCTCAACCGTGAAGTGTTTGGGCTTCTTGTGCTTTCTTATATGGGCCCATTATAATGGGATGAGCCCATTTTAAATGAAAACATGAGAAAGGAAAGCGAGGACTCCAACAGGTGGGACGAGTCCCATCACAATTATTTAGGACGGGCATGCGCGAGGGCGCTTCGTCCTCACTGCCACGACTCTGAAAAAACGGTTTCTCTACCTCTGCGTCCACTCGATTCCCTCTTCCTCTGTGTCACCCACTCTCCCAACAATCTGGCTTCTGGAACGGTGAGTTCTCCTTCCTGTCAATTTTGTTAGTAGTTCTCAAGTAGCAACACATACGATGGCCTTCTTCTTGTCAATTTCTTGTTCTCCTGCTTCTTTATTTTGTGCGCACAGATTCATCTGCATGCAACATGTAGTCCGTTGCCTTATGAGAATTTTGCACACAGATTCATCTGCATGCAACATCTAGTCCGTTGTCTTGTCAATTTCTTGTTTTTCTCCTGCTTCTTTAGTTTGTACACACATGTTCATTTTTGATTATTGATGCAGTTGTTTAGATAAATATTTCAACAGCGTAAATTTTGATTGTTAATTTGCATATACTCCCTCTGCAAGGAAATATATCAACTTTTGGTTCACTACTTTAGTGATCTAAAAGATCTTAAATTTCTTTACAGAGGGAGTACATGTTTAGTATAAATTGTTCATGCACTTGTTTAGATAAACTTTCAATAGTGCTAGAATTACTATACTATCTGCAGTCATATTCACCTCGGCTTTCTGTTATCATGTTCTTCTCATGCTTCATGTCTTATACTAGTTTCATCAATTACAGTCCTTCGGCATGGCGTTCATGAAAGATTATGTTGTCAAGGCAGATGGCAATATCGAAATTTTTGTGAAGTACACGAACAAGGCTAGCTGTGTTGAGTACTGCATTCGCAGATTCAAGTACTGGCTGGAGAACGATGACCAGAAGATAGTTGGACTAGATGTGGAGTTCACCTGGCCTTGTGGTCCGACACACATGGCTGCCGTGGTCCAGTTATGTGTTGGCATCTACGTCCTCCTATACCACATAAGCATTGCTGATGAGCACTGAGGCCTGCTGGCCGCCTTCCTGCTCGACGAGGAGTACACCTTTGTTGGGGTGGACATCAACAATGACCAGAAAAAACTCAAGCGTGTTGGTCTGGTGGTACGAAACTTTGTGGATATCCAGAGTATGTGGAGAGTGCCTGATCCAGTGACGATTAAGGCAAAGTAAGGCTTGTCTGACTACGTTGGTTCCATCATCGACCACAGCTACAACAAGATGAAGGATGATATCACAGAAGATGACCACCATATATGGGCAGAAGCGCCCTTGCCCTTGAAGAACATCTATTATACTTCCAGGGACGCGTATGCCACCTACGATGTATACAGGCGCTTGGTGAACTTCCAGAAGGGGTTCGAGAGCCAGTGCCAGCATCTCGCCAAACCATCTAGGCAGTCGAGGAAGTCCGGAAGGAAGAATGAGTCAACCTAAAATGTTTCTTCTTTTTATCTAGCTGATAGTCTGTAAACTTTATTATACTGCTAGTAAGTCGTAAGTTCAAATTTCCTGCAAGTTGAATCATCCTTTAATCTAGCTGTCTTCCCTAATTTGATCCGCGTTCACGAGATATTATACTTAAGACGTTTATTTTGTTTTGGTTTCGCTAGCTATGATACAGAATGTGATAGCCATTTTTACCAAAAGATTATTTCAGATTTTATCATAAATATTGTTCTCAACTGGGGTTGAATAGAGAAAGTTCATATTTTTTATTGAATAGAGAATGTTCTTTTTTTAATCAAAAGAAGGGTCGCCCACTCTGATTTTCTATTAATAGAAACAACATGGTCTTTCAAGCCCCTGATACAAACTACAACTAGAAACTAAAGTAATCAGCTAGCAGCACAAATCATACATGGTAGCAAGACCAGCCAGACTTAACATCAAGGTCCAAAAAATAAAACTACGGCAGAGGACAGCAAATATAGCTGAGAGAAGCGCAGGCGACACCGCAGTACGCTGTGACTCCACACTTGCAATGATCTGTACAATTCACCTGCTACATGTTCTAGCAGCTTTGCTCCCAACATCAGCACCTCTTTGTTTGCCACCTTCATCTGCAATATAGACCATCCCATGATCCACAAGCAAATTAGCTAAACAAGAATCATAAGATCACTATATACCATTTATTTTGTAATCTCACATTATTCCTGCATTACCAAAGAGTCAAGAACACAACTGATGCCCTTGTCGCATCTCCTACGAAAACACTCATAGGTAGTTCTACCATCTTAACTCCATGATTTAAATTATTAATAAAACCCCCTTAACAATTCCATTTGCATTACCATCATTCATGATTATAGCCAGGGAAACAGCAGCCAATAAAGCAACCACCTGTGTAAGCCCTATTTTGAGTCATGAATAGGGCCCAATCCTAGCATTTACTCTGACTACAACATGTCCTCCTCTCATAGTCATCATCACCCAAGACAAAATGAAGACGTAACCCCATAGATGCATAACTGCTATCAACATAGTTTTCGCACTATACCTAGTGTAAAGGACACTCTTGCGTTGTTGTGCTACATTTGTGGCTCCTCGGTCAGCATGTTCATAACCACCTTGATCCGAAGATCTTCACGGGTGGTGGTCTTGAAACCGAAAAGAACGGTTTTATGAATCTTGAGCTCTTCACTGTCAACAAAATCACTCCATCCCTTGCCGAAGATGATGCGTCCATCATCACACTTGAGGTACTTGACCGGCATGAAACTGTCCTTGCATAGCCGAATGACAGCAAGCCCATCTCCCGGTATCTCCCCATCTCCTGGGGTCTTCAGGGCGTCGACAAGTTTCGCCGGTAATCTCTGTATGCACCATCATAGGAAGAAAAATTATCAAATATGTGAAGGAACAGTAAACAAAAGTATCTTCAGCTACATCTACATATATTACATAAGGATCTTCAGTTATGGGAAACAAAAGGATATGCAAAAACACCCATCAGTGTATTCACTGGTTTCAGCTACAATAGCATATCATTAATCTTTCTCTCCATGAAAAAACAAAGAAAATTGCATACAAAATAGAAAATACTAATACACCAAAAACATACCATCGTCTTTCCTGCTATGTTCGACTTGGTGAAGCGGTGGACAAAAAATGCACCTATATAACCTTTCTTCATTGCCAAAAGGTCATGTAGGTTCAGCTCCTCTTGCTTCGTCAGATTAATTCCCTTCGTTATGACAGCTGATTCTAGAGGATCTTTATGCTCTTCGTTTTGATCGCATGTCCTTGGCAGGTAAGTACACCATAGGAATGTCTTCAGTAAAATCGAAGGAGACAAGGTCGCCTTCTCGCAGGTCGAAGTCTTCAACAAACCTGCACCAGTTTTCACCACCGATGATCGCCCTTGAATTCCCTTTGCACACGCCAAAATCATACGTGCGGCTCCCTCTCGCTTGAAAAAGCAATGAACTGTCTGGGATGGCGCTGAACTGGTGCCATGCGTAGCATGGCACGATATGTAGATGTAGAATTTAATTGCTATTTATTTCCTACATTTGTTTGATCTTCAAAGTAGAGGGGAACAAACACAATACAATTAAAAATTGACATGCTTATTTATACCACAGCTGAAGTGTCCCCATATAGCCTGATGGTAAATGTCAACCCAGTGGCATTGGGCCTGTTGCAGTCCTGTCGACAGGTTATGCACACCACCTGTGTAAACAAAATAAAATGAAGAAAAGCAAAGGATGAGAATTGAAGAAAAGGGCTTATAGAGCATGTAAACACACTAGGCAACAATCATACAGTATAATCAACAAAGGTACTACATCAGTAATCAACAATCATACACTTGAACTGAGCGGGTGGCTCGCCCTCCACTCCTCATAACCCCGCAACACAGCGCGTGCCCGTCGCACCACAGCTTGTTCAGACATGTCCTTCTCCTGATCCTCGACCGGCAGCATGGGCTCATCCCGAGCGTCGACACGCGGCATTGGCTCCTCCTCCTCTGCAGCACAACTAAGGTAGTGTCTGAGACTGAGTAGTAATCTCTGAGAAAAGTCTTATCAAAACATAAATCCTACTAGTGCTGTTACTCGGCCCACCCGAATGTACACACGCACACCTTCAACATACAGCCCATCTACATACATCCGCATCCAACAATCTGTTCCTGGAAAAAGAAAAGAAAATTTGTTCTGGATGGACGAAGGATCGACAGGGTAACCAACTCAATTAGCCACTTGTCTGTCATATTGGGGAAAATGAACTTACTTCACTTTTTCCTGGTACTACATAAGCACACAAAATAAAGATTAAAATAATTCCTAAAAACTCTGATATATTGTACGCCCTCACATTTATAATCTTTAAAATATGAACTTAGTATGGGCAACAGAATTAAGAAGTTATTGTTATTCCCTAGAAAGATATAAATATTTGGATCAAAATTGCATATTCTGCAAAAAAACAAAAAACTGCAGTAAATATTATTCTGAGAAATGTTTAGTGGACTTGCAATCTAGGACTAGAAGTTAATGACTGCCTTACTAAACCCAACCTAATTTCGGCCTAAAAAGAAATTTAATCCACTAGCCCAGCCTATAAGTTTTGAGCCCACCCTCCGGTTTCTTCCTGGATTCGCCACTGCACAAGGCCAGTTTTTTTTAAGTTTTTAAAGGAATATTTGCTAATATTGCGTTTGGCATCTGCACTTGCTCATTGTTATGAAAACCCTGGAATACCGAAACCCTAGAAAAAAAATACCAAGCAAGCCACTGATGTAGAAAACTTCCTTCAATCTCTGCATCGCCTTCCATCTAACCTCCGATTTAAAAATCCTAACAATCTAGTCTCCGACTTTGAAAACCATATCCAACTCCCGAAATGGCAACACAACAAGGAACAAAGAAGTCGAAGATTACAAGTTAGGGTTTCTCACCTCACCTAGTTGCCGGTAGTCGCTAGGTGCTTGCTGGCAGCCTCCCAATCTCACTCCGCACTCTTCTGCTCCAACCGTCGAGAGCGACCAGGCGAGTAGGCGGCAGGGTCACGGCAGGGTGGTGTGTGGGGAGGAGGGGGGAGGGAGGCGGGGGTGTGTGGGCCATGGGTGTGATGACACGGACCCTCTCCGTGTCAAGCACAGAAAATAACGGCCTGTGGGTCCAATTCATAAAGAAACAACCAAACAGGCACACAGGCTGCTTACAAGTCACAAAGTAAATCCCTCTGTTACTAATAAAAAAACATAAAGGAAAACCCTTTTGTCTACAAAACAAAATCAAAGGAAAACCCTAAAAAAATAGGGAAATTCTCAACTAACCATTTATTTAGCTACTGCGTGGAGGTTGCCCCCCCCCCCCCCCCGTGTGGAGATTCGATCGACCTCTGCTTATTTTTTAGTTGAGTTTAATGTGAACGTGCTGGTGAGAGGCTCAAGGAGGAGTTTTGTGCGTTTACAACACCTTTGTTTTAGAGAAAAAAAATGCACCTTACAATAAGAAATTATAAAATCGTTATTAATAAGTGCTAAAAATTCCTTATTTATAAAAAGTTGTTTGTCTTGCCAGAAAACATAAACTTCAATTATGGGGTTAGTTAATTGCATGGCCTTTCTCGCCCCCCTCCCTCCCTCGCATATTCGGGCCATTTACCGCATTTCTATGGTTGTAACCTCGAAAGTTCAAGATCTTACGCGGCCACATGAAATCATAGCAGGGAATGGGATGAATGCCCCATGTTAAGGTCTTTGGTCCATATATGCGCCATATGCTACCAAAGGGAGGCATGGCCTCGACGCCATTCTCTATGGCTATGATGCCCGTCTGCTGTCGTTATAGTCAATGCAAATTCAAGAGGGGCTAAAAATTCACGGGACCTGGCGCGGTTCATCATACAACCCCTAGAGGGTGTGCTAAAACATCGAGACCGGCATGCATCGGCGCTCACATAGGCTGTGTACAAACGCGACCATATCGCATGTAGGATCAAGCCATCAAGAGAGAATGCGTCCGACTTGTGAAGGGAGTGCGGGGCCCGTTCCTTCATTTGCCTCAAATCTCGATGCCAGGTGATGTTAGACCTTGTAACCAAGGCACATCCCGTGCATCGCACTCAGCTGGACCCACAACATGCATGCACAGATGTCCACGTATGAGTCTAGACGGCGGGGGATGCATGGTTCGGGGACTGGCGTAAGTGGTGTCAGTCATGTGTCTACATGCTGCTCCACGTGGGTCTAGACGGCGGGGGTGCATGGTTTGGATCTAGCTACCGAGACGTAACGTGTCCGGTTTGTGCCTAGGCGGTGCTTCATGGGGCCTGGCGTGGTCTCATCGTATGACCCATGAAGGGTGTGGTCAAACACCGAGAGCGGCATGCATAAGCCCTCACGCGGGCTATGTGGAAATGAGGCCATATCGCATGCTGGATCTAGCCAATGGGAGGGAACGAGTTCGGCATGCGGACGGAGTGCGGGACCCGTTCCTTCATTTTCCTCAAAATTCGGTGCCGCTTCATGTGGGCCCTAGCCAAAAAGGCCCGTCCAGTGCAACGCACTCAGCTGGATTCACACCATGCATGCACACTTGGCCACGTAGACACCCACCGTAAACCTTTAGCCAAGTTGGCCCTCACCATCCATCCACCCTTGACCCCACCTCGGTTCGTTGGATCTCCGACGAGTCCCTTCCTCGGTATGCCAAGCATGTTAAAAGGACACACGGCTATAAGTCTTGCACACCCAGATTGGCGCATCATGCACTAGTGCCAACAAACATGTCCAGCTAAGCATCTTTGCCCATGGTCTGGATCGAGGCGGCTAGCGGTGCATGTTGTCGGCCCGGTTGGCTAGTGGTCATGATATGGGTCGACATGAATCGCATCGCATCGGATCAAGATTCCCTCTCCTGTACCGGACGCCGGAGCAGCACACGTGCATGGTAGAAGAATCTGCGCGGTTGATGCCGGAGCTTGGATGAGACGCCATGGGATAGGTGCATGCTGAAATTCAATATTTTGGAATTGATAACAAATGAAAACGACAATTCAATTGTTTGTACAGGTGTACAACATGTTTTAAGGAAAATGTGAAATATGACACGTTCACATGCATTTTGGCAACAAGTGCACTTTTGGAGGAAAAAAAACAGATAGCCCCCGTCCCTCCCACGATTTTTGTTCCATGTATTTCGCCACAAATATTGGAGGAAAAAAGAAGAATGTATTTTCCCCTCAAAAAACGACTTGGGAAGAAAAACTCAAGTAACCATATTTAGCTACTCCGTGGAGGTTGCCCCCCGTGGGGAGATTAGATCGACCTCTCCTTGATTTTAGGGTGAGTTTAACGTGAACGTGATGGTGAGAGGCTGAAGGAGGAGTTTTGTGCGTTTAAAACAACCTTTGTTTTAGAACTGTAATAATAAATAAAAGAGAATATGTGAAAAACAAAAAAGAAAAAGGATATGCATACAAGATGGGCCAGCCCAACCATCTACACGGACGCGTGGTCCAGCACGCGGGTGAGGCTCGCCTGGGACAGCCCAACAAAATTTGGCCCAACGCTGAGCCGCACCGAGCGCAGCTGACGGGTGGTGGGAGTTTAGTCCCACCTCGCCAAGCGAGACGCGCACGCACCTTCTTATATACGCGGCTGAGAGAGCATTTGCATGAGCGTCTCTCACTGAAACAACATGTTCTCTATCCAGCTCCGTGTATGACCTGTGAGACCTACTAGCAAGAGAAATGAATATCCCACGGGCCTGCATCCTAGCCCGTATGGTTGGGTTTCTAGTCGTATGCAGGCCATGGGGTCTGAAATCTCTTGTTAGAGGTGGGATTTTCTTTTGTATATGGTCACATGTTTATTTTTGGACCATCTCCAAATCACCCACTTTTTTTTACATTGTCACATACATGTAATAAACATGATTATCAAAGAAATATCAATAATAATGAAGTTTACACTGTCCCCTTAAGGTAAAGTCAGAGGTATGTACCTGAGTTTCACTAAGCCACTATAAATTATATAAAATTCTAAAAAATGGAAAACTTTCATATTCTGTCTATGTTTATGAAAGAGATCATGTGTACAAAATTTGAGTTGATTTGGATGTGGTCGAAAAAACCACCTTGTTAGAAAATCTCGCTCAAGTGAGACCAAACGGTCCGTCGGTAATAAAGTGATTTTTTTTACCATCTCCAAATAACCCCAAATTTGTTGTACATGGTGCCATAAATGTAACAAACAGGATATCCAAAAATAAAACTAAATTTTTTTAAGTTTACACTGTCCCCTTATGTAAAAATTCGTGGTAAGGCAAGTGAGGTAGCTCATGACCATAGCCATGGCATAAATTGTTCAAATGGCCTCAAACCATTCCCCTTTAGCCAAGTTGACCCACACCATCCATCCACCCTTGACCCCACCTCGGTTCGTTAGTTCTCCAACGAGTCCCTCCCTCGGTATGCCAAGCATGTCAAAGCGACACACACGGCTACCCGTCTTGCACACCGAGATTGGGCATCATGCACTAGTGCCAGCAAACATGTCCAGCTGAGCATCTTTACCCATCGTGGACACTACCGCATGGTCTAGATCGAGGTGGCTAGCGGTGCATGTTGTTGGCCCGGTTGGCTAAGGGTGCATGATATGGGTCAACATGAATTGTATTGCATCACATCCAGATTCCCCTCTCCCGTACCAGACGCTGGAGCAGCACGTGCATGGTACAAGAATCTGCATGGTCGCTGGCGGAGCTTGCATAAGATAAATTTGACCTAACCGCCATGGGGTAGGTGCATGCTGAAATTCAATATTTAGGAATTGTTAACAAAAAAAACAACAATTCAATTGTTTGTACATGTTCACATGCAATATGGCAACAAGTGCACATTTGGAGGGAATAAAACAGGTGCACTCGTTCCACCGTGCCTCCCACAATTTTTCTTCCATGTATTTTGCCACAATATTGGAGGAAAAAAGAAGAATGTGATTTTGCCTCAAAAAATGACTTGGTGAGAAATTCTCAACTAACCATATTTAGCTACTAGGTGGAGGTTGCCCCCCGTGGGGAGATTCGACCTACCTCTCCTTGATTTTAGGGTGAGTTCAACGTGAACGTGATGGTGAGAGGCTCAATGAGGAGCTTTGTGCGTTTACAACACCTTTGTTTTAGGAAAAAAAAGCACCTTATAATGTCAAATTATAAAATCCTTATTAAAACATGCTAAAAATCCTTATTTAAAAAAAACTTGTTTGTCTTGCCAGATAAAACAAACTTAAATTATGGGTGTCGTTTATTGCGTGGCCTTTCTCGCCCCCCCCCCCCCACTCCCATATTCGGGACATTTACCGCATTTGTATGGTTGTAACATCGAAAGTTCAAGATCTACGGCAGCCACATGAAATCATAGCAAGGATTGGGATGAAAGCCCCATGTTAAGCTCTTTGGTCCATATATGCACCATATGCTACCAAAGGGAGGGGTGGCCTCGACGCAGTTCTCAAGGATATGATGCTCGTTTGCTGCCGTTATAATCCATGCAAATTCGCGAGGGGCCGAAAATTCACAAGACCTGGCGCGGTGTAATCATACGACCCCTAGAGGGTGTGGTAAAACATCGAGAGTGGCATGCATAGGCCCTCACGTAGGCTGTGCGCAACCGGGGCCATATCGCATGCCGGATCAAGCCATAGAGTGGGAATGCGTCTGGCCTGTGAAGGGAGTGCGGGGCCCGTTCCTTCATTTGCCTCAAATCTCATTGCCGCGTGATGTTAGACCTAGTAACCAAGGACCGTCCCGTGCATCGCACTCAGCTGGAACCACAACATGCATGCACACATGTCCACATAGGAGGCTAGACAGCGGGGATGCATGGTTCGGGGGCTGGAGTAAGTGTCGCGGGTCATGTGTCTAGGTGCTACTCCATGTGGGTCTAAATGGCGGGGGTGCATGGTTTGGATCTAGCTACCGAGAGGTAACGCGTGCGGTTTGTGCCTAGGCATTTCTTCACGGGGCCTGGCGCGGTCTCATTGTATGACCCATGAAGGGTGTGGTCAAACACCGAGAGCGGCATGCATAAACCCTCACGCGGGCAAAGTGTAAACAAGGCCATATCGCATGCTGGATCTAGCCAATGGGAGGGAACAAGTCCAGCATGCGAACGGAGTGCGGGTCCCGTTCCTTCAATTTCCTCAAAACTTGGTGCCGCTTGATGTGGGCCCTAACCACAAAGGCCCATCTAGTGCATTGCACTCAGCTGGATTCACACCATGCATGCACACTTTGCCACGTAGACACCCACCGTAAACCTTTAGCCAAGTTGACCCACACCATCCGTCCACCCTTGACCCCACCTCGGTTCGTTGAATCTCCGACGAGTCCCTTCCTTTGGTATGCCAAGCATGTTAAAACGATACGCGGCTACACGTCTTGCACACCGAGAATGGCGCATCATGCACAAGTGCCAACAAACATGTCCAGCTGAGCATCTTTGCCCATGGTCTGGATCGAGGCGGCTAGCGGTGTATGTTGTCGGCCCGGTTGGCTAGGGGTGCATGATATGGGTCGACATGAATCGCATCGCATCGGTTCAAGATTCAAATCTCCTGTACCGGACGCCGGAGCAGCACACGTGCATGGTAGAAGAATCTACGCGGTTGATGCCGGAGGTTGGATGAGACGCCATGGGATAGGTGCATGCTGAAATTCAATATTTAGGAATTGATAACAAATGAAAACGACAATTCAATTGTTCGTACAGGTGTACAACATGTTTTAAGGAAAATGTGAAATATGACACGTTCACATGCATTTTGGCAAGAAGTGCACTTTTGGAGGGGAAAAAAAGGTAGCCCCCGTGCCTCCCACGATTTTTATTCCATGTATTTCGCCACAAATATTGGAGGAAAAAAGAAGAATGTATTTTCCCCTCAAAAAACGACTTGGGAAGAAAATCTCAAGTAACCATATTTAGCTACTCCGTGGAGGTTGCCCCCGTGGGGAGATTAGATCGACCGCTCCTTGATTTTAGGCTGAGTTCAACGTGAACATGATGGTGAGAGGCTGAAGGAGGAGTTTTCTGCGTTTACAACAACCTTTGTTTTAGAATTGTAATAATAAATAAAAGAGAATATGTGAAAAACAAAAAAGAAAAAGGATATGCATACAAGATGGGCTAGCCCAACCATATACACGGATGCGTGGTCCAACACGCAGGTGAGGCTCGCCTGGGACAACCCAACAAAATTTGGCCCAACGCTGAGCCGCACCAGGAGCAGCTGACAGGTGGTGGGAGTTTAGTCCCACCTCGCCAAGCGAGACGCGCACGCACCTGCTTATATACGCGGCTGAGAGAGCATTTGCATGAGCCTCTCTCACTGAAACATCATGTTCTCTATCCAGCTTCGTGTATGCCCTGTGGGACCTACTAGCAGGAGAAATGAATATCCCACGGGCCTGCATCCTGGCCCATATGACTGGGTTTCTAGTCGTATGCAGGCCGTGGAGTCTGAAATCTCCTGTTAGAGGCGGGCTTTTCTTTTGTATATGGTCACATGTTTATTTTTGTACCATCTGCAAATCACCCACTTTTTTTTTACATTGTGACATACATGTAATAAACATGATTATCAAAGAAATTTCAACAATAATGAAGTTTACACTGTCCCCTTAAGGTAAAGTCAGAGGTATGTACCTGAGTTTCACTGAGCCACTATAAATTATATAAAATTCTAAAAATGGAAACTTTCATATTCTGTCTATGTTTATGAAAGAGATCATGTGTACAAAATTTGAGGTGATTTGGATGTGGTCGAAAAAACCACCTTGTTAGAAAAACCACCTATTCGACCATCTCCAAATAACCCCAAAATTGTTGTACATGGTGCCATAAATATAACAAATAGGATATCCAAAAATAAAACTCTAAAATTTTAAGTTTACACTATCCCCTTATGTAAAATTTCATGGTAAGGCAAGTGAGGTAGCTCATGACCATAGCCATGGCATACATTGTTCAAATGGCCTCAAACCATTCCCCTTTAGCCAAATTAACCCACACCATCCATCCACCCTTGACCCCACCTCGGTTTGTTAGTTCTCCACTCCCTCGGTATGCCAAGCATGTCAAAGCGACACACGGCTACCCGTCTTGCACGCCGAGATTGGGCATCATGCACTCGTGCCAGCAAACATGTCCAGCTGATCATCTTTGCCCATCATGGACACTACCGCATGGTCTAGATCGAGGTGGCTAGTGGTGCATGTTGTCGGCCCGGTTGGCTAAGGGTGCATGATATGGGTCAACATGAATTCTATTGCATCACATCCAGATTCCCCTCTCCGGTACCGGACGCTGGAGCAGCACGTGCATCGTACAAGAATCTGCACGGTCGCTGGCTGAGCTTGGATAAGACAAATTTGACCTAACCGCCATGGGGTAGGTGCATGCTGAAATTCAATATTTAGGAATTGTTAACAAAATAAAAACGACAATTCAATTGTTTGTACATGTTCACATGCAATATGGCAACAAGTGCACATTTGGAGGGAATAAAACAGGTGCACTCGTTCCACCGTGCCTCCCACGATTTTTCTTCCATGTATTTCACCACAATATTGGAGGAAAAAAGAAGAATGTGATTTTGCCTCAAAAAACAACTTGGGGAGAAATTCTCAACTAACCATATTTAGCTACTAGGTGGAGGTTGCCCCCCGTGGGGAGATTCGATCTACCTCTCCTTGATTTTAGGGTGAGTTCAACGTGAACGTGATGGTGAGAGGCTCAATGAGGAGCTTTGTGCGTTTACAACACCTTTGTTTTAGGAAAAAAAAGCACCTTATAATTTGAAATTATAAAATCCTTATTAAAACATGCTAAAATTCCTTAATTAAAAAAACTTGTTTGTCTTGCCAGATAAAACAAACTTAAATTATAGGGGTAGTTTATTGTGTGTCCTTTCTGGCCCCCCTCCATCCCATATTCGGAACATTTACCGTATTTCTAGGGTTGTAACCTCGAAAGTTCAAGATCTACGGCGGCCACATGAAATCATAGCAAGGATTGGGATGAAAGCCCCATGTTAAGCTCTTTGGTCCATATATGCACCATATGCTGCCAAAGGGAGGGGTGGCCTCGACGCCGTTCTCTAGGGTATGATGCTCGTCTGCTGCCGTTATAATCCATGCAAATTCGCGAGGGGCTTAAAATTCACGGGACCTGGCGCGGTGTAATCATACGACCCCTAGAGGGTGTGGTAAAACATCGAGAGCGGCATGCATAGGCCCTCACGTAGGCTGTGCGCAACCGGCGCCATATCGCATGCCGGATCAAGCCATAGAGTGGGAATGCGCCCGGCCTGTGAAGGGAGTGCGGGGCCCGTTTCTTCATTTGCCTCAAATCTCGTTACCGCGTGATGTTAGACCTAGTAACCAAGCACCGTCCCATGCATCGCACTCTGCTGGAACCACGACATGCATGCACACATGGCCACGTATGAGTCTACACGGCGGGGATGCATGGTTCGAGGGCTGGTGTAAGTGTCGCGGGTCATGTGTCTAGGTGCTACTCCACGTGGGTCTAAACGGCGAGGGTGCATGGTTTGGATCTAGCTACCGAGAGGCAATGCATGCGGTTTGTGCCTAGGCGGTGCTTCACGGGGCCTGGCGCGGTCTGATCATATGACCCATGAAGGGTGTGGTCAAACACCGAGAGCGGCATGCATAAACCCTCACGCGGGCTAAGTGTAAACGAGGCCATATCGCATGATGGATCTAGCCAATGGGAGGGAACAAGTCCGGCATGCGGACGGAGTGCGGGGCTCGTTCCTTCACTATCCTCAAAACTCGGTGCTGCTTTATGTGGGCCCTAACCACAAAGGCCCGTCCCATGCATCACACTCACCTGGACCCACACCGTCCAAGCACACTTGGCCATGTAGACACACACCGATAAACCTTGACAATAGCTAGGGTTTAATAATTATCCATTCACTTTGCCTAATCGGTACAACATAGCTAGCGACGAACAAAAAAGCCTAGATGCCACGAGAAATTAAATGTGCCAATTGTCACTTCTAGTATTTTTTTTGAGTAGTTGTTCCCTTCTAGTATTTAGTAGTACTGCGCAAAACAAAAACAAAACTGTCCCTCCTATTTTGGTGTTCGGTTTATGTTGCCACGTTTGTGGACCGACAATGTGCACTTTTCTTTTGCTTGGTTGGTTGATTGGTTGGTTCGGGCAAATCTCTGGGTGTGCACGATCGGCCGTATACGTGCATGTTTCTACCTAAAATTCAAAAGTGACAAAGTGTGCGCGGCCTTGACCTCTCTCTCCCAAACAAATTGAATTTTCACTCCCCAAATCTCCCTCCCGCCTCCAGCGTTCGATCGCCTCTGCCTATCCACCCACGTCTTCGTTGTCGCCCACTACTCACCGCCGCCAAAAAGCCCACATTCTTGCCGGCAAGGATGATCCTACCTGGCGGAGGAGGGGGTGTGGCTGGTGCGCTCCGTGCGGCGGATGTGGACCCCATGTAGGAACTGGTCGACAAGGACGTCGTCGCCGCCGATTCGCAGCCGTAGCTGGTCCAACACAGCACCAACGACGATGAATCGGTTAGTGTCTGCAGAGATTAACCCTAGAATTTGCCTTCTCGAGGTTAACCCTAGAAATTGCTCTCTTGTTATTCCTCGCTAGTCGTACAGACAATCATACTGTTTTCTTTTTTGATTAATCGTACGATCATCAGTCCTAGGGTTTGCAAATTTAGATGAATGGATCATTTGTATTCCATTTTATGCCTGTCTTTCATATAACCAAAGTTTTAGAAAACCAATACAAAGAAAAAACAATCCATTTATGCCTGCCGTTGATATAATGTACAATTCGCTGGCATGAGATTTTTTTTCTTCTAATACCAGATTGCAGATTTGGAACAATGGGACAACTACCTACAGCTGAGGGAAGCTTTCAGAAAGGAAATCTTCAAGTGGCTCATGGCGGCAAAGATTGTGTACCGGCGCAACGGTCGCTATAAATGCCCATTCTGCAGGAAAGAGAGCCAACATTCCAAAACCACAGCAATTGCAGCTTACAGAAAGAGGTGACATCTTAAGGCAAAACCTGTTGAGTTGGCCAAGAAATTGGGGAGGGTGAAGACCTAAAAGCATATAGTCATGTTTTTTTTGTGTTATGTCGACACCAAATGTACAAAAAATATGGGCCCACATGAACAAGTATCAATCTTATCTCCTTCGACAGTCAGTGCCACATTGGCCAACATGAACAAGTGTTGATCTCATTGGACTCACATCCTGGCAAAATATGGTGTCATTCTGAACCTGCTTCACCGGAGGCCATTCGGCTAGGACGGGAAGGGTCCGTCTCGAAGCATGTTTTGGTCGACATCCTTGAAGTGGACCAAATTTTTTTCTACAGCCTTGTACCAACATGACTAGCATCCTTGCCAAGTTTCGTAGCTTTTTGACGTTGTAAGGATTTTCTAGGGTTTTCACGTCGATAAAATCATACTTACGTTGGTTTTTTTGCGCCTGGTTTTTTTATGCGCTCGAGGGTGGGCTGCCATGCATGCGTGCCGTTGGTCTGTGTAAAGAAGCCCACCTGTTGGACCGAGCGATGTCCGCCGCCATTGCATGGGCCCGAGCGAGCCTACATTGCATGTGGTTGCATGCATGCGCCCGCATCAGCCTACGTTGCATGCGTGCACATACGCGAAGGAGCATGCGCCGCAGAGCCGTCCCCGCTCGACCCGACCGACGGCACATCGGGCAACACTTAAACGCCGCATTTTGATTCAGACTATAGTTTCCCTCGCGTGTACACTCCCAATGCCGCGGTGGGTGGAAAAACTTGTTCACATTTCACCCCAATACTGCCACACGGTGGCTATTTAAGCCACCTATCATCTTCCTCTTCCTCTCACACCCTTCATCCATCTCCCATACTCTCCCACCTGCATTTTGCGTATGCCCTTCTTCTTCTTCACCAAAAACAGCCCCAAGAACCAGCCCACCGCAGCCATGCAGTACACCGGGCCAACCTACTTCTCCCCCCCCCCCGTGCCGGAGATGCTCTACCCCGCCGGGGTGTACGTCGGGAGCACCCTCCGTGTGTGGGCGATATCAAGGTGGAGGGGCGCAAGGGAGTTCACCGACTTCTTCCTTGGGGCCGGCTACCGCCACCTCCCTCGGGGATCTCCAAGGATGTACCGAGTCCAGGAGGTCATCCACAACGGGGTTGTGGTTGCTATCCTTGCCCACTTCACCAACCCCTTCGACGCGTTCTACCTCCTTGGCTGCGTGTTCTGGTGTCACTGCGAGTTCATAGCTTTCACCACCCATAACATCTTCACGGACTACAACAACATCTTCCCCACTGCGGAGCACTTGCACACTCTGCCGTGCCCCATCTACAACACCCCGGAGGAGCAGTGAAGGGCACCCGGAGGAGGAGCGAGGAGGAGCCAGGTGGAGAAGGTGGCGGTCATCTATCTATCTATCTATCTATCTATCTTTTTTAGCTAAATCTATCTATCTATATTTGTCTTGGTGTTATTAAGTTGTAAGCGTACTATATCTCATGCTGTGGGCTTTGGTTGGCCCGAACTATCTATATTTATTATAGAAGTTTTACAGTGGTTGGGCTTTTTTGGAACCGTTCGTTGCTCTCAATCTAACGGCACACAAATACCTAGTACTGGGTAGTATTCAGATGAAAGTATTCGAAAGTACTACAACTTGTGGGGTCGGTACTAATGACATTGTGGGGACACATTTTAATCTAGGGGCTTTTTATCACACGCCGCCCCTCTCATCCAATGCAGAACCACCACCGCCAGGGTCCTCTCCTCTTCCATCACCATTACACAACCGCAGGCATCTCCTCCCTCTCCTGCATTCCAAATCCATGGCAGCCATCTCCTCCTTCTCGCTGCCGCAACTTTGCTCGTCTCCTCTTCCACATCCACCCCCCCTCTTGATGGAGCAGCAGATTGAGCAGATCACGGGCAGTGACCAGCGTAAGATGGCCAGGTTGAACGAGATCCTTTCTTGGTTTAACAACACACGGCAGATGTGCTGGACGGTGATGGCCACTATGAAGGAAATGACAAAGAAAGAAAAGAAAAAGCTTAACCCCCCGTCCGCACAACCGATCAACAAGATCGAGATCCTCCTCTGGGCGATGGAGCAGGCCGATTCACCCAACGCGTGGTCAGGCGAAGGTGGTGGGCGTTCAAATCCAGGGTAGAGCATCCACTGGATCAGGAAGCCACCGTGCACGAGGTGCCGTTGCAGATTGTGCAGCCTCCAACCGAGTCACCGGAGACTTCGAAGCGCAAGAGGAGGAGGACAGAGGTCGCAACCTTGCTTCTCCGCCGTTCTCCATGCTTCCCACGCCGCTCTCCTGGTTTGAACGACAGCAGTACTATTGTTTAGAGTAAGCTTCCCCAGTCCTAATCTTCCTACTGCTCGTGCTTACAGTCGTGGTGGTAGTGATGATAATAGTTTAGAGAGGGAATGCTAGATGGCATTTTAATCTCAATAAATTGTATGAAGATTTGAGTACATGCTTTTGGGGGCTGGATTATGATGTATATGAACCCTAGGCAAAATTTGTACTATTGTAGTGGTAGAATTTGATGTTCACCTGCACTTCTACTTCAAAAATTTGTTATGTGTCTTTCTATTACTAAGTTCTTGCTACTATATTTGAACCTTTTTTTTTAGTTGTTGATTGCTTTTTGGTAGAGCTACCAGCTCTTATGGAGATGCTCATGTTGTATGTCTTGTTCTCCATGATTTGTACTAGCATTCTGTGCAATTAGATGCCATGACAAGCCATGTAGCATATTTATTTATTGCCTCCAACATGCCATCATTTTAACTCTGTGCATCTCAGCAAATATAAATCTGTCAGCTATAAAACTTTGTGAATTTTCTTGATGGTTCCCACTAAACTATAAACCCCCCTTTTGTTTTTAGAGTAAGCCACTGACATCTGGGTCCCATGGCAGTCACACAGACAAATGCTCCTAGCCATGTGGCCCATGGCCCACTGGTCATCCTCGATGGCTAGCCAACCTCAGTGTGCCTCTACCAATTCCAGCCCCTCTGTCTGTTATAAAACTATGCAACTTTGCTTGAAGGTTGCCACTAAAAATATAACTCCTATGGCCATGCTTCCTAAACATTATGTGCATTATGTTGTCAATACTTTCATGCCATGCCTTTTGTTGCTATGACAAGTTTATGTTGCACGGTAAAATCTTGCTCTAAAGTGGTCATGTTAATATAATTGTTTGATGTTAAAAGTAAGTTGCAACTTGTGAGCTTGGTTTTGTTTGCTTGTTGTAACCATCATGTCAACACTGATAGTCATTATAACTGTTTTAGCATAACTGTAATTTTCACTAAGTCCTAATCTGTAACAGCAACTTTGCCATTCGTGTTTCGCAGGAAAAAACTTGGAGTTCACAAGGCTAGAGACCTGGAGTTGTGAGGCTAGGAGGCTGATGGCGCTGCTGCTGGCTGATCTTTCTTCTTCCAGCTTTTATTCCTCCTTTTGTCTCTACTTGTTGGATTCCTGGGCTACATCCCTATGTGCTGTTAATGTATTAAGTTGATCCTTTGAATTTGTAGTATTAGGTTTCAGGTGGAAGTACCTTAATCTCTACGAAAAAGATGTTGGTTCTATGACTGATAGTTTGGTATTTGAAATCGCGCGGGGGGGGGGGGGCTATTTTGCAAGTTTCAGTTTGAGATAACAAATTTTCGAACTGTTGGATGTGGCGCACAGTGAAACGCCTCTACCATTGATACTAGTTGTACATGTCGGTCCAATTAGCAACATCGGGTACGAGAAGATCTTTTCATGCCTAGGAATAGAACATGAGAGACCTAGGCGTGCATGATATGGGTCCAGATGCAACGCATGACAGCGGGCATATGGCAGATGAATACCGTGGTTGCCGATGAAGCTTGGATGCCATCTGTTAGGTGCATGATGAAATTCAATATTTAGGGATTATTTACATATGAAAACAATAATTCAATCGTCTATGTAAAGGTGTATAACATAATTTTCAAGATAAATTGAAACATGACACGTGCACATGCAATTTGCCAACAAGTCCACTTGTAGTAGAAAAAGACAGCATGTGCACGTATCCAACCGTGCCTCCTACGATTTTGATCCATGCTTTTGTCGCCACATGTCTTGGGAAGTAAAAAAATATAAGGTGATTTTCCCATAATACACCGTTTTGGAGAGAAATTAACAACCAACCAAAAATATCTATTGCGTGGAACTTGACCCTTGTGGGGAGATTGGATCGACCTCTCCTAGATTATAGGGTGAGGCCATCGTGAATGTGATTGTGAGAGGGTCACGAAGGATTCTTTTTTTTTTAGGGAAGGTAGGAATTTTGTGTGGTTACAAAATGGAATGCACCCCTTTTTGAGGGGAAAAATGCACCTTGTAATGTGTAATTAAGGAAATTATTATTTAACAAAAACCTTGCTATTTTCAAGCCATTATAAAACAACTTGTTTTGGCAAAAAAAAGTTGATTATGGGTTAGTTCATTTTGTGGACACTTACGTGTAGTGGTGCATGCTGTGGGCCCAGGTAGCTCTAGTTGCATGCAGTGTATCATGCTGGCTAGGGGTGCACAGGGTAGTAACCTCGTGAACCGGGGTGAAAGTCTTGTGCTAATTCTATTTTGCGGTGTGCGACATATGAGTCTACCCGGGGGAATGCTTGGCTTGGGGGCCGGCGTAAGTGGTGTGGGTCTAGTGCCTAAGTGGTGCGCCACGTGGGTCTAGACGACGGGGCACTACTAGGGAAAAGCCTAGCAGTAGCGCGGATCTAAGGGCTATTAGTAGCGCGGGGCACCGCGCTACTGATACGGCGCTACAGCTAATGTTTAGCAGTAGCGCGTTTCTGCCCGCGCTACTGTAGGAGATACGCCCTAGAGGCAATAATAAATGTTATTATTTATCTCCTTGCTCATAATTATGTTTATGTTCCATGCTATAACTGCTGTGGTTCCCGAGCCCGTATATCCATAAAGGCTCTGGGGAAAACCCATGTGCACGTGTGGAATAATAAACGGTAAAAAGTATTCCTAGTCATGCCTCTAAGACTAGCTCAAGTGTTGCATGATGATTATGTTTTCCCAATCATGGGCATGTCTATGCCAGCAGCTTTGAGGGCACAATGTTAGAAGACCATTTGTGTTGAATCGACCCGATTGATGTTATGCTATGAGATTCATTCGTCACAAGTTAATGGTTGATAACACAGAGATGGTTAACGTTTGCATGATTCCTCAGACCATGAGAGTATCGAGTTTCTTCATGCTTGATTCATGAACTTTGGGGTTTGTTAAACGTCATCCGTAACTGGATGGCTATTACGGCGGCTTACGGGTTCATGGGAAAGTATGTTAAGTAACTTGATAGCTCAAGATTGGGATTTGCTCCTCCGACGATGGAGAGATATCTCTGGGCTCTCTCGGTGTTAAGGTATCCATCATCGTCTGGCCAAACACTTTGTGATTTGATCACGGGGATGCCGGAACACGGTAACGAGAAAAGAGAACAATACCGGTAATGAGGTAACTAGCATAGTGGACAAGTTGTTGATCCACGGGAATGCCAACATGTCTCGCCTCGGGTATTTGTAACATATCGCGAAGCAACAGGAATAGCACACGGCAACTGGAGGTTCACTCGAATATTCATTCGTGTGGGTATAGGGGTCAATATGGGTGTCCACGGCTCCGATGTTGATCATTGATCGGAAGGGGTTCCGTGTCATGTCTATACTTCACCGAACCTATAGGCTCACACGCTTAAGGGTCATCTATCTGCTGAATACTAGACAGGGAGTCTGAGAGAAAATCACCGAAAAAGTTTCAGACACCGAAAAGTTTCGGACAGCGGAAAAGTTCCGCAGAGAGAGGTCACCGGATGAGTTCCGGTGAAACTGAAAAGTTGTTTCAGGGGATACCATTAAGTCAAAATGGTTTCGGCACATGCCTGATAATTCTTGGAGGATGCCAGAATCATTCTGGAAACTTCTGGGAATTTTCTGGAAGAAAAACCGGAAATGTTCCGGGGCTGCCGGAACCGCTTCAGATGCTTTTCGCAGATGAAATCACTAAACTGGAATTGTTCCAAAACGCGTTGAAAATTATTTTAGTGGGTACTGGAAATGTTCTAAGCCCACATAAATATTTTCTGTTCGAACGGACGCTGAAAAATGTCGTCGTGAATAGTGAAAGTGCTTTTTGGGTGGCTTCTTGGAGAAGCCACCTTGAGGGTCCTTTGGTATTTTTCCCCTTGGCTTCTTGGAGAAGCCACCCTTGGGCTTGGCCTATAAATAGGGGTGGAGGGGGCTGCCTAAAGACTCACTCTTTCTCACATATACATGCCATTGCAATGATCTGGCTTCTTCTCTCCCTCCCAGCGAAATAGTTTCGTAGAGCCGAAAGGCTGTCTGGGTTCCGGTGGGAACTAGTTCTGGACGGCGAAGCCCTGCCGGATAGATGACACCGTATGTGTGCAACTCTGTAGAGAGGTCGTAGTTTCGATCTTAGTGCCCGAGGGGCTGTTCGAGAGTGCCTCCCGAAGGGCTGTCCAAGTGACGGTCCGAGTTCTGTGAGTCCTCCCGAAGGGCTGTCCAAGTGATGGTCCGAGTTCTGTGAGTCCTCCCGAAGGGCTGTCCGAGTTTCGAAGGTCCTCCCGAAGGGCTGTGCGTGACACCGTTCGGGGGACTGTCCGACCGCCTCCCGGAGGGCTGTCCGGGTGGCGGATGAGGGTATACATCCTCGCGGTTGGGAGGTTGTAAATCCTAGCTGCGGGGATCTGCACCGCCAATCGTCATCGACTATACTTCCGCTGCGCTACGAGTCGGTAACGAAAATGATCAAACCTTGTATGCAGTCTCCATAGTGGTCCTGGGCTGGTGCGTAGGTCGGAAAATTTTTGTTTTCTGCTGCGTTACCCTACAGCTACTGCTATAGCTACTTAGCAGTAGCCCTGTCCATACCAGCGCTACTGCTAAGTGGCTTAGCAGTAGCGTTTTCCTGTTCAGCGCTAAAGAGCGCTACTACTATATTTTCACATATATATTTTTTGCTATGTATTTGTGATGTTTTTGTACAGATTTTATACAGTATTGAAACATATCATAAACTGGCAATATGCTCATCATATCATACACATAATAGTCTCATCATATCATCCAACACAAATCATGTCGTCACATCATAATCACGACATAGCTATAGAAGTTACATGACATGTCTCATCATACATAATGTAGTACTTCTTGAGGCACCAGTTCGTATCCCTCTCTCGCACTAGCGTGAACCTAAACTAACTACTTTCCGCTTTGGCTCTGCTATCGAACCCTCTCTGACTGTTGCTCGGAAACCGGTACACCTGGGTCTAACACTCCGGCCACTCATCGTATACTCCTAGCGTAGCACTTCTTCGCCATCGATGATCTATGTACCTGCATCGTCACATTAGTCGATAATATGCAACATATATAGTTGAGCAACAGAAAAAGACAGACTTGGCAAAAATAGAAGCAACATATCATAAGCATAAATAACAAAGTTCATCGTACCCAAAATGCCATAACTAGAGTGATCTTCGCTAGTTCAGAAGGACAGTTTAATTACATCACAAATAAAGTTTCATCGTGCATAAACTCAAAGTTTCATCATAGAGAAAGTATGGAATAAACGGACACTTTGTCATATATCGTCAATCACTCCAACATGGCGTGCCATCCATCCAAGTCAGGGAGATAGTCCCCAAGCGCAGTGAAAGGCTTCAGGTCGAGACGCTGAGCCGATACGCGTGTTCGGACGTCTTCCCGCGACATTTTCCCTTCTTCGTAGAACATCCCTGTTTTTTCGACGACCTCCTTCATGATGATTTGGGCAAGTTCACACTGGATGTGATAGAACTCAGCTCGCAGTCGATGATCCGGGATATCTCCTAGGTTCTTTGCCCATTGCAGAATATGGGCATCGCCGGATCTAGGTGACATGCGAAGGTTCTGCTGATCCCATCTATACTCCAGCATGTGGTGGAGGGCATAGAATCCATCACTGAGAGTACCACTCGGTTGCTGGATGCAGCAGAAGTCGGTCTTATGGCCGAAGGCGGGCGTGCGGTTCCTTGTCTTCTTGAGCGTGAACTCTCCACCCCGTAGGCCGTAGCTAAAGATAGCACTGTCAAGAACAGACTTGATGTGGGTGTAATCCTTTTTCTAAATGTTCTTCGACGAGTCCAAGTAAAGAGCGTGGGAGAATCGGGGGTAAAGGATGATGAGGACGGTGTGCCCGTCGCTGTGCAAAATAAGTACACCTCAAATTAGCCTCCACGCGTGCAAATGAATGATTGAAATCGAAGGAAGGATATCCGCGCGGATGACTTACATGGGATGATAAGGCACGAGAATCGTATCCTTGTCCTTATTGCGGACCATGAAATCGGCGATGTGGTTACTCGCGTATTCACGGTGCTTTGGGCAGACTGCCAAGAAGCCCACAAGCATGAAGTACGGGTCAGCGACACATATATAAGGTATCTGCTCAATCCTGATGATGTAGTTCATGTACAAGGCAAAATGGCGGACAAACGTAAAATCCATCTTTTTCAAGTGAAACATGTCGAAGATGTAATTGAATCGAAGGAAGAACTTCTCCACAGGGAATGTGTCGACGTACAACCTTTGTTGCGGCACGTTAACCACGTAGAGCGGGTATCCTGGATTTTTTGAGGCGATCAGGCTTTTCTCTCTCTGCAGCACATCGTCATGAAGTCTCCTTAGATCGCCGTATATGGCCTCCACCGCTGCCTTAAGTAGGATCGGATTACCGGGGATATGACATTTTGCCGCACCGAGGATAGGTATACGGTCTTGAACCCGAGGCAGCTGAGGCGGCTGGATCATAGAAGCAGCTTTGTTGCCTTTCCTCGGTCTCTTCCTATGCTTCTTTGCTACTGGAAGTGAGCCTATAATACGTTCATCCTCTGGCAATTCAGGCACCGACTCATCACGCTCAAACCCTGAGTACTCATACTGGTGAGCCATCAATCCTTCATCGTCAGAGGCGCCGGTATTGAGATACTATAGAGGGTCATCGTCATCCTCGTCGATGGCATCATGCATTGCTTATTCGACGGCGGCGACGTCATCAGCCACTAATGGAGCCTCTCCCTCACCCGGCACGACAGACGACGCTAATTGGGTAGGTGGGGTGTTGGTGTTGATAGCTTGTTAAGGCTGCTTGGTCGTGGGTGTGCTTCCGGCCGCCTCCAGACGAAGCAGACTCTTCGGCCACAACAGGACCCAACGCTTGCAATCGCCAAGCCGCCGCAGGGTCTCATCGTCATCTCCCCCTAGTGCTTCCAGAGGAGCCAAATTCTCGTGGCCCGGTTCAACACTAGACACGGAAACCTTGAAGACGTCAGGGGGGATTGGCCAGCTGTGGAACAATTGTTCCTTCGGCTTCACTATCGTCGCCTTTCCCAAGTCCACCTTCTCGCCATCGATGGTGTACAGTATGGTGCACGGGGTTACGTCGGCCTGCAAAGACATGTCTGCGACATGAGACATCTGAAAGGCAACAAAAATGGGAGATTATACATATATTGAAGAGGGCCGGTGTGACAAGTACCGTGAGGGCGTCGAGCTCAGCCAAAGACGACGCCCCGCCAAGCACGCCAAAGACGGAGGACGGGCTGCTAGCGGGTGCGGGAGCAGGTGCGGTAAACGAGCTGCTCCCGAAGAAGTTGGAAAGGGGATAGTCTGCTGCCTCTTTATCTGGATTTTGCTTGGTCCAACTGACGATAGCCGGAACCAAGACACTATACGAAGCTGCCATCTCCTCTTTTGCGGCAGCTACCGCTGCTTTGACTGTCTCAGTTGATTTCTTATCAACTGCAATCTCAACCTTCTTGTCGATGTTTTCTTCATTTAACCTCCATCTTTCCTTTCTCTCCTCCGTGGTCTCACGGTAGTACTTCTTCCATGTGGTGCCGTCTTCGACACCGTGCACGCGTCCATACGACGGCCGAGTGTCCACCGGGAGTCCTTTCAATATGTTCAAGGCTGGGTTGAATGGGGTGTCCAACTTGGGCCTCGCCAATGGCTTAGATGGCGAGTCGCTTTCAGCCGCAATCCTGTGTTGCTCTTTCTGCAAAAGGAACGTGGATCGTTTACAAATGTGACTAAATGTGCAGTCGAATTGATCAGAAGCTAAAATTAGGGGGTAAATTAATAATTACCAGCAGTCTCATGAACTCATTCGTGACCGCGTCCATATCAAAAACCTTGTTGACTGGGTCCCAACGGTACCGGGCCCTGATGACATCACGCTCCCGCGGGATGGTGAACTCCGCCAAGGGGTCTGAGACCCCCAGACTTTAACGTTCCGCATCCTCCTTGGCCCTTATGGGCCTCTTCCCCGCGTAACCACGGCTTCCGAGGTGGTGGCACCCCGTGTTCATCTCTTGGATCCCCTTCATGTACTCCAAGTTTTCTTTGGCATCTTCGGCAACACAAGCCTTCTTGAATATTTCGAACTGCTCTTCCGTAATTGTCAGATTATCTTTTACAATCTCGGAGTAGGGTTCCTTTTTGGAGATGATCCGATGTTTCACCCTTACTTTCCAGGCGGACAAGGCGCCGCTGAACTTTCCCATGGCACGTTTGTTTTTCTTCTTCATTGCCGGGTCTTGCCACGGTCGAGTATATTTGATTTCATCCCGGCCCGGGAACAAGAATACCTGGTGCAGCTTAGTTAGGAGGGAGTGCTCCATATCTTGTATCTTCTTTAGTTTCTCATCGTTGATGGTGGCGGTTGCCCATAGGATGCAGCCTATTTGATTGACATAGCACGTGTGCGCTTCCGCAGGCTCTTTGGGATCAAAATTGCCGGAGTCCACCTCCGTAACCACCAGTCTAGTAGTGATGAGCTAGTTTGGGCGTCGCATCCTCTTCCGTTTCGGTTCTATACTGGCTTCGCTAGTCTCGGCGCCGATCTCAGTCTCAGCACTGCTCTCGGTGCCGGTCTCGATGTCGGTCTCAGTCTCGGATGTGACAGGTGGGCCCTACCACAACCGTTGCTTGTCGAGAAGGTTCAAATAGGCATCTGCCGCCTCGTAGATGTTGCAATCACTAGAACCCTGTCCTTAATCGTTGCTAGCTATGTTTCCTATGATTAAATCTAATCAATTAATTCTAAACCTAATAGAATGAATAATGACAAAAAAGGCCTATGTTTTGCAGGAATGTTGATTCATTGCCGTTGCGGCAAATCCCGAGCACTTGATATGTCCTAGTTTGTAGCACAAGTCATGTCGAAATTCACGGAAAATTTCGGCATGACCTTTGCTACAAAGTGGACAAATCGAGTGCCTGAAATTTGCCGGAACGGAAATGAATCAATATTCCGGCAAAACATAAGCCACTCGGCTTCATTCTCTGCAAACAACAAAAGGCCACTTGGGCACAATCGAACCACTTCAATGAAAAGATATAATCAACAATAATGGAGTATGCAAATGAACATCAATGACATATTTCATATAAAATCAATCTTGTTTTTCATTTATATAGCAACAATTACTTTAACCTTTGCAAAATGACCTCACTAAACACTTCTCTGCCTAGGACAGAACCCAAATTTTGTTCTAGCTATTCCTCTCTCACACACACACACATTATTTTCTTTTCATCCAAATTGTTTTAGAGCAAATATTCCAACAATACTTGACCTTATTAGAAATTGCAAAGGAACTCCATTTTCTCGAACCCTTCTGACCTCACCAAAATTTCCACAGCAAGACCATAGTACCTACACCCAATTTCTTCAAAAATATTCAGGTCCATAGTCCAAATTATTCAAATTTCATTTGAATGAAATTTGGACCAGATTTCGGTCCACAGTCCAAATAATTTTTTTTAGCTAAATGCTACTATTTTTTGTTTATAGCCTCTATTAATTTAAAGCTAAATGATACTATTATTTATATACCCTCTGTTAATTTAAAGCTAAATGGAATTACTGTTTAGGCATTTTCATAAAAATTTGCCCTAGCTAATTTCCTAAAAAATATTGCTAATCTTTTTTCCTAAATGCTAAAAAAGTGCCTACTGCCCTGAACAAATCTAGGGTTCATATGAACATCATCACAGCAGCAACATATGAATTGCCCTAGCAGAGAGAGAGAGAGAGAGAGAGAGAGAGGAGGGCAGGGGAGAGGAGAGGGAGAGCCTTACGGTCAGCAGCGAGGGCGGGCTCGGGCTTGGGCAGCGGCGGTGTGGCCGAGGGCGGCGACGGTGAGGTCGAGGGCGGCCTCAGGCGGCGTCGGTGAGGTCGAGGGCGGACTCGGGCGGCGGCCGGCGTCGAGGGCTTGCTCGATCGGGCAGGGCGATCGACGGCGGCGACAGAGGAGTTGGGGGCTAGGGGGGAGAGGGGGGAAAGGACTTAGCAAAATTTTGAGCCCGCGCGGGGTTAAGTCAAAATATAAGTAGCGTTGGTAGGCAAAAAGCGCTATAGCTGAGTTAGCTATAGCGCTTTCTACCAAAACGCGCTACTGATATAGGAAGTAGTTATTTATTTTCCTTTTATCTAAGGAACGTAGCTATAGCGCGTGCGTACAAAACGCGCTACTGCTAGAGTAACTATAGCGCTTTGTGAGAACAAGCGCTACTGCTATGCCTTTCTCCTTTATTTTTATTTTTCTTTTGTTTTTCTTTACATTTTCTTTTTTCATTTCTCCTTTTTCTACTTCTTCATTTTCATTTACTTTTCTATTTATTTTTTATTTTATTTTCTTTTTTTAGCAGTAGCGCTTTATACAAAAAACGCGCTACTACAAGGCACTCAGCGGTAGCGTGCTTTTCGCAGGATCGCTACTACTATTCCTAGCCTACCGGCAACAGTGTGAGAATTATAGTAGTAGCACTTTTACCTGCAGACGCGCTGCTGCTACAACCATAGCTATAGTGCGCTACTACTACGTAGCAGACGCGCTTTGTTCTGACCAGCGCTACTACTATGCCTCTTTGTATAAAGTTTTCCCTAGTAGTGGGGGTGCATGGTTTGGATCTAGCTACCTTGAGGTAACGCGTCCGGTTTGCGCACTGAGTGCAGGCCCGTTCCTCTGTTTTCATCGGTGCTTTCTCTCAGGTCAACAGAGAACAATCCAAATGCGCATGCTAGGTACCGGCCTTTCTTGGGTCCCGCGTGCCATATTCGGGACATTTGCCGCATTTCTAGGGTAGTATCCTCGGGAATTCACGATCTAGACAGCGGCCACATGAAATCATAGCAGGTAATGGGGTAACAATCGCATGCTAAGCTCTTTGGCCCATATATATGGGCCATGTGCCACGAAAGAGAAGGGCACCTCGGAGCCATTGTCCGTTGAGAGGGAACGAGTCTGGCCTACGAACGGTGTGCGGGGCCTGCCCCTTCATCTGCTTCAGAACTCTGTGCCGTAAGATGTGGACCCTAGCAACCAAGGCCCGTCCCGTGCACTGCACACTAACTGGACCCACACCATGCATGCACGAGTGGCCAAGTAGACACCCACCGGTCAACCTTGACAATGTACACAAGACGCATGCGCACTCATTAGCCATCTAGCCCCCAGCCATGCACACCTAGCCACCTACACTCAAACCGTGCATCGTTTGCTAGGTTGACCCACACCATACATCCACCATTGACCCCACCTCGGTTCGTTGGACCTCCGACGAGTCCCTTCCCTCGGCATTCCAGGCATGTCAAAGCAACACGCGACTACACATATTGCACACCGAGATACGATGTCATTCACTAGTGCCAGCAAACCTGTGCACCTGAGCATCTCTACTCATGGTGGACACTAGCACATGGTTAGGATCGAGAAGCCTAGCGGCACATGTTGTCGGCCCGGTTGGCTAGGGGTGCATGACATGGGTCCAGATGAAACACATGGCATCGCGTGGACCCACATTCCCCTGCCCGGTACCGGACAGCGGGTATATGCCAGACGAATCCAAGTGGTCGCCGATGAAGCTTGGATGCCATGTGTTATGTGCATGCTGAAATTCAATATTTAGGAATTATTAACATATGAAAACAATAATTCAAGCGTCTATGTAAAGGTGTACAACTTAATTTTCAAGAAAAAATGAAACATGACACGTGCACATGCAATTTGCCAACAAGTGCACTTGTAGTACAAAAAGACAGCATGTGCACGTATCCCACCATGCCTCCTACAATTTTGTTCCATGTTTTTTCGCCACATATCTTTGGAAGGAAAAACAAAAGAATGTGATTTTCCCATAATAAACCGTTTTGGAGAGATATTTGCAACCAACCAAGATAGATAGTGCGTGGAAGTTGTCCCCCATGGGGAGATTGGATCGACCACTCCTAGATTATAGGGCGAGGCCACTGTGAACGTGATTGTGAGAGGGTGAAGAAGGATTCATTTTTTCTAGGGAAGGAAGCAATTTTGTGGGTTTACAAAAAGGAATGCACCCCTTTTTGAGGGACAAAAAATGCACCTTATAATGTGTAATTAATGAAATTACAATTTAACAGAAACCTTGCTATTTTCAAGCAATTTAAAAACAACTTACTTGTTTTGGCAGAAAAATGTTGATAATGGGATAGTCTATTTTGTGCACACTTACGTGAAGTGGTGCATGTTGTGGAAATCATAGCAGGGATATGGGGGATAGTCCCATGCTAAGCTCTGGTCCATATATGGGCCATGTGCTACCAATTGGAAGGGCCGCCATAGAGCCATTGTCAAGGGCAAAAATGCTGGCGTGTCGTCTGCCGCCGCTATAATCCGTGCAAATTCACAAGGGATCGGAATTTCTTGGGACCTGTCGCGGTGTGGGTGTGGTTGAACATCAAGAGCGGCACGCATAAGCCTTCATGTAGGTTGTGTGTAAACGATACCAAAACGCATCACGGAGCTAGCCATCGACAGGGAACAATCCGGCCTGTGGACGGAGAGCGGGGCCCACCCCTTCATCTGCTTCATAACTCTATGCCGCAAGATGTGGGCCCTAGCCGCCAAGGCACGTCCCGTGCGCTGCACGCCAACTGGACCCACACCATGCATGCACGCATGGCCATGTAGACACCCACCGTTCAACCTTGACAATGTACAGATGACGCATGCGCACTCATTAGCCATCTAGCCCCCAGCCATGCACACCTAGCCACCTACACTCAAACCATGCACTGTTAGCCAGGTTGACCAACGCCATACATCCACCATTGACCCCACCACGGTTCGTTGGACCTTCGACGAGTCCCTCCCTTCAGTATGCCAGGCATGCCAAAGCGACAAGCGGCTACACATATTGCACACCGAGATCCGACGTCATTCACTAGTGCTAGCAAACCTGTCCACATTAGCATCTCTGCCCATGGTGGAGACTAGCGCATGGTTTGGATCAAGAAGGCTAGCGGCGCATGTTGTCTGCCCGGTAGGCTAGGGGTGCATGATATGGGTCCAGATGAAACGCATGGCACCACGTGGATCAACATTCCCCTCATCGGTACTGGACATCGGGCATATGGCAGACGAATCCGCGTGGTTGCCGATGAAGTTTTGTCACATCCATTTGCCATTCCATTGTTTGTAAAGTTTTACAACATATTTTCGGACAAATATAAAACATGACACGTGCACATGAAACAAGCCTACAAATGCAGTTGTCCCACAGTATGACTTTGTTTTGTGTAATGAGGGAGTAGTTGCATTACACATTTTTTTGAAGGGAAGTTGCATTACTCCTAAATCATGGCTGTGCATGATCGGGCCATTCATTTTAGTGAGAAGTTGCGTTTTGACGTGGCAGACGTGGTGGTGTGAACAACGCACGGGGAGGTGTGAACGTCGCAACAATTGTGTTTGACTAGCCAAGGACAAAGCCGGCCGCTCCGCTTCCCCATAGCATTAATCTCATTGCCGCCCCCTCGTCCTCTTCTCCATCCACAAATCCACAAATAGCCACAATCGAGGGTTTTCTCCTCCCACGCCTCACCACTCGCCGTGCACTTCCCGCCGCTGCACCCTTCCCGCCGCTGCACCTCCGCCGTTGAGATGCCCAAGCGCACCATGGGAGGGAGGGGCGACGCCGTGGCCGACGCCCTGGCATACGAAGCATCCAAGCCCCGTGCGAAGCAGGACATGGAGAAACCCGTCGCCGCCAGCGAGGGGTCGAGCGGGCAGCAGGGCGGACTAGACGTCCTCGATGACATCCGGGCTCTTCATCCGGAGCAGGTGGCTCCTACGCCGGAGTAGGTGGCTCCTCCACCGGAGCAGTGACTCCTCTGCCACGCCATCTGTCTCCTCTGCCGCAGCCCGTGGTCAACATCGACGGCGACGATGATGGAGAAGAGGTCAGTCATCTAACTCCTATTTTTGGTAATATCCTAGGTTTCCTTGTTCAGTCCTTTCTCTATTTTTGGGCATGGCTAGGCTTTCTGCTTTTCTTCCATCTATCTATGAAATCCGTACCTAGATTCTTTAGATCCGTTAGGGTCCAGGGCGGATCCACATGGGTGCATGGGTGTGCGGATCGGCTCCTCATTGTATAGGTTATGTTGTTTTTAAGACCTACCAACCACTCCGATCCCATGGCTCTCGTGCATCCAAAATGTGTTGATCCCAAATTTGATAGCAGCAGCACCTATATAGTAGTGCACCCGAATTTTTTGGCAGAAATTTCTTATATATGGTCTTTTATTGGTAAATGGACTAAAAGTGGTGTATTTTTTGCACTAAACTTCATGTCAATTCATATAAAACTAGCCTCTAACGCTTAATCCAGCAGACACAAATTTTGTCGTTCAATTTGCTCAACACCAATTGCTTGATTCCTGGAGTCCAATTACCATAGGGTGTAATATTTTAGACTTGTTATCATCCCTACTTGAAATATATTTTTTGGTTGCTTATTTTTAGCATAATATTTTCTGCAAGTAAAGGATAACAACACCATGCCTTGTTTATGAAAATGTCATACTGTATGGTCATGTAGTAAATAATCTTCATTTTCTCTCATTCATGTCAGTACTGTCAGTATGATGGAAAAAGAATATTTTCACATGAACATTTTAGATATTACTCCTAACTCTTTCATTTCTTGAGTAACAGAAGCAGAGGCAGAAGAATGCCTTCTGGATTCAAAAGCCAACTTGATCTCAGCCGTTTTAAAAATATTGTTGTGATTTTAGTTTGCAATATAAATTTTTGAACACCCAACTGTGAAATCCTGGATCCGAAGCTGTGTCGCTAGGTTACATTAGTTGAGGCATGTATATGACATTTTTTGATCTATATAAAATATTCTGCTATTTATGTGGGCCCAGGTAGCTGCTCTGGCTCCTCAGATGGATCAAGTGTCTCCTCTGCCGCGGGTGATGCCTCCTGTGCCTGAGCCTGTGGTTGTCGGCGACGTCAACAAAGAAGACGTTAGTCATCTATCTCCTTTAATTTTTTGTAAAATCCTAGGTGTTCTCTGGTCAGTCCTTTTCTCTATTTTTGGGGAAGGCCAGGGTTTCTTTTTATCTTTGATCGATGGACTCCATATCAATATTCTATAGATGCGTTAGGTAACTAGCAAGGTTACATGTGTTGAGCCCAGTATAGGTCATATTTTGATCTAGATAAATTATTCTGCTAATAAATTTAGCTAGGGTTGGTGATTGTGCTAATACAAATATGTAGCTGGACCTTGGAGTTGAATTGCCTACGTAGGTGATTGTGAAAATATTTTCTGCAACTTAAGGATAACAACATCATGCCTTGTTTATGAAAATGTCATATTGTATGGCCATGAAGTAAATAATCTTCATTTTCTGTCATTCATGTCAGTACTATCTTTATGGTGGAAAAAGAATCTTTTCACGTGAACAATTTAGATATTACTCCCTCCATTTGAAAAATGTTGTTGTGGTTTTAGTTTGCAATATAAATTTTTGAACACCCAAGTATGAAATCCTGGATCCGCAGCTGTGTAGCTAGATTACATTTGTTGAGGCATGTATATGTCAGTTTTTGATCTATATAAATTATTCTGCTAATAATCAAGAACAGGTAGCTCCTCTGGCTTCTCTGCCGAAGCAGGTGGCTCCTCAGCCTCAGCCGGTTGCTCGTCTGCCACGGGTGTTGCCTCCTCTGCCCCAGCCTGTGGTCGTCGACGACGTGAACGAAGAAGACGTTAGTCATGTATCCCCTTTAATTATTTATTTATTTATTTTGTAATATCCTAGGTTTTCTCTGGTCAGTACAAGGCAAATAAGGTATTAAAATGTTGAGTACATGTTTGGCTGGTTTTGTTCTATGTGCACTTGATCGATCTTTGGTTTAAATGTTCCATAAGTGGTTGTGTAAATGGTTTTAAACATTGATTATCTCTAAGCAATGGGTATTTTAGAAAGAGATTGGATATCATCAATGTTTTACTTGAGTTGTCTTAATTAGTTTTTTTTGTAAGTACAACATTTGGGATCACTTATTGTCAGAATACATAATAACTACTTTACCTAGAACGTTGAATAGTTCAGGAACATTGATGGGTGGGGTATCGATCAACAGGGGAATCTTCCACGACAATAACATGGGGACTTTCAATATCCATGATCATAAGAACACAAAATTGTAACCCTAAATAGATACAGCTCACTAGCTATTTTATCTAGTCCTGCACCAGTGGCACATCAGAAAGTCATGCATGTAAGTTATAAGTCATTTTTTTTGCATTAGTACACCTGTATGCTGCTCTGCCATTTTACATCATCAGTTCATGCATTTTTACGTAATAAGTGAATTTTGTTGCACTATAAGTTGTTTGCTCTCTTCGACATGGTATCTGTGTTCGGGGCTTGGAACATACATGTACGGTTGATCCTTCATTTTTTTACTATATGGTACTATCCCATTTAGTTGCTTATGTAGGAACTAATAAGTTATGCATTTATTTTTTCAAGATCATTTGAAGATATTTTACGCTGTCATCTATTATATTATGTTTCATAGACTCTGTGCCTGCTGAATTCTCATATTAAATATACTTACGCAACATTTTGTACTACATGTAGGTACTATCTGACGACGTCGACAGCGACCTAGAAACCCAGAGGATCTACAGGAGGTGTAAGACGAGGGAGCTTGACAATGGGTTGCACGAAAAACATGTCAGGCCTAGAATCAGAAGGCCGGGCTACGGATGCCCTTTCTGCAACAAGTTGATGAAAGGCGACCTGACGAGTATCATTCAGCATGCACTCGGAGCATCCCGTGGCTCCCTCAAGAATACTTGATGAGGCTTTAGGGCAGTGCGCACCCTCGCAGCTAGAATTGATGCTCTTTTGGTTTTAACTATGCTAAGTACTACACTAGGCTATTCTATGTTGGTGAATGTTTCTGGTTGAACTATGTGCACCATTACTATTAAGTGGTGTGTGGTTTTGTATATATGGAAGCGTTGAACTAAGGTAGACATATGTTAATTGGTGTGCGGTTTGGCATCTAAGGTACTAGTGCAATGCAATTGCAGCCTTCAGTAGAGGGGTCAACGAGCTACTCTGCTTGTTAAACTCGTGCTCGTTAATCCTCGGCTCGTTGAGATTAACTAGCATAAAACCCTGATTGGCTAGGTTCGTTTGAAGCTAGTTAAGCTCGCGAGCGCTCGTTAACAGATTCTGATGTGTTACGGTTTACATGATGAGTGTGTAGATGTGGTTTTCAAGAAGGAAGATGGTGACTCAAAAAGGAAATGCACTAGTTTGCTGCCTCCTATCTAGATTAGATTGAATAGATGGGCTGAGGTGCCTAAAAAAATTGTCGCGTAAGATGAAAATTGGTGTTATGTTGTTACTAATGAGCTACTCATGAAACTCGTTAGCTCATTCACTAAGAAGTGAGCAATGTGCCCGTGCGTTGCAACAGATCCAAAGTAGAATAATACATGGTCACAAACTTGAAAGAAAACACTAGTTTTGGTATATATATCACTAAAAATATAATCGTATTAAGTTTCACTCAAAATATATTCCTCGTGACTGTCTTGATGAGGTGGGGAAGGGATGTGATTGGTCTGAAGATACTAAGGGGTTTCTGCAAATAGGAGCAAAGAAGTGGGGTCTTGTTCCAAAAATGTCACAGCTTACATCACAGTCGTCAGATGCAGATCTGATGATCAGAAATGACGGATGACATGCACACCACCATCACAAACTGAGTGTTTTATAGGAGTAGAGAAAAATGAACTTAAATTACCCGGGGGGAGGGGGTTAGTTCATTGTGTGGCCTTATCGCTCCGCTACCATATTCGGGACATTTATAGCATTTCTAGGGTTGTAACCTCAAAAAATCAAGATCTAGATCACGGCCACATGAAACGGGACCATATTGCATGCCGGATCAAGCCATCGAGAGGGAACGAGTCCGGCCTGTGGAGGGAGTGCGGGGCCCGATCCTTCATTTGCCTCAAAACTCGGTGCCGCTTTATGTGGTCTCTAGCCACCAAGGCCCGCCCCATGCACCGCACGCCCGCTGGACCAACACGATGCATGCACACATGGCCACGTATACACCCATCGGTCAACCTTGACAACGTGGACATGATGCAGGCACACTTATTAGTCATCTAGCCACCAACCATGCACACCTAGCCAGCTATACTCAAATCGTGCACCGCTAGCCAACTGCACATATTGCACACCGAGATTGGGCATCAAGCACTATTTTGCCATAAAATGTGTCTAGTTGAGCAGCGTGTTGCCCATGGTGGACATGAGGGCATGGTTCAGATCGAGGTGGCTAGCAGTGCATGTTGCCGGTCGGGTTGGCTAGGGTTACATGATATGGGTCGGTATGAATGCTGTCGCATCGCACCGCATCTGATTCCCCTCGACGGTACCATATGCCGTAACGACATGCATATGGTAGACGAATCCGCACGATGAGACAAATTTGAACTAACCGCCATGGTTTAGGTGCATGTTGAAATTCAATATTTAGGAATTAACAAATAAATACAACAAATCAATTGTTTTTACATCAAAGCCGACGACCACTAATTAATGCTGAATTTTCGTAACTTTTAATTTGCCATTGCTTTGTTTCTGAAGTTTTACAACATATTTTCAGAAAAACAATACAGCATGACACGTGCATTACTCCTAAATCCTGGTAGTGCACGATCGTGCCCATCTCAAACCTGCCTAGCAGATCAGGGGCGGTGTGAACAACGCACGGGGTGGTGCGAACGTGGCCAAAGTAGTACTAATTAAGTCATCCCAAACTCTAGAGCCGGCCGCTCCGCTTCTCCCTTATCAATCTCATTGTCGGCCGCCTCGTCCTCTTCCCCATCCACAAATCCATAGATAGGTACAAACGAGGGTTTTCTCCTCCCACGCCTCACCGCTCGCCATGCACCCTTCCTGCCGCTGCACCTCCACCGTCGAGACGCCACGCACCTCCGCCGTCGAGATGCCGCGCACCATGGGAGGGATGGACCACGCCGGGGGCGATGCCCGGGCGGACGAAGCATCCAAACCCCGTATGAAGCAAGACCTGGAGAAACCCGTTGCCGCCGGCGAGGGGTCGAGCGGGCAGCAGGGCCGTCTTAACGTCCTTGCCGCCGTCCTGGATCTTCATCCGGAGTAGGTGGCTCCATCACCGGAGCAGGTGACTCTCCTGCTGCGGCTGCTGATTCCTCTGCCCGAGCCCGTGGTCGACGGCGACGACGACGGAGAAGAGGTCAGTCATTTATCTTCCATTTTGGGCCAAATCCAAAGTTTTCTCTAGTCAGTGCTTTCCTCCTTTTTTGGGGAAGACTAGGTTTTCTGTTTTCCTTTAGTCGAAGAAATCCCTGCCTATATTCCATAGATCTAGGTTCAGGGGTAGGACCACATGGGTGCATGGGTGTACATCTGTACACCCCAATTTTTTGGCAGAAAATTAATGAAGGTGTATGCAAGGTAAAAGGACTAAAAGTGGTGTACTTTGTTCACTAAACTTCGTGCCAATTCGTATAAACTGCTTGATTCGTGGAGCCCAATTACCATTGATTTCATTGTATGGTCATGTAGTAAATAATCCTCATTTTCTGTCATTCATGTCAGTACTATCATTATGATGGAATAGAAATTATTTTCACATGAACATTTTAGATATTACTCCCTCTGTATCAAAATTATTTGTGGGTTTTTTGTTTATGATATAAATTTTTGAACAACCTAGTGTGAAATCCTGGATCGGCTACTGTCTAGCTAGGTTACATTTGTTGAGCCATGTATATGTCATTTTTTGATCTATATAAGTTATTGTGCTAATAATCCGGCACGGGCAGGCTTGACGTCCTTGCTGCCGTCCAGGTTCTTCGGTCGCAGCAGGTGGCTCCTCAGCCGGAGCAGGTGGCTCCTCTGCCGCAGTCGGTGCCTCCTCTGCCGTTGGTTCCTCCTATGCCCGAGCCTGTGGTCGTCGTCGACGTCAACGAAGAAGACGTTAGTCATCTATCTCCTTTATTATTATTGTAAAATCCTAGGTTTTCTCTGGTCTGTCCTTTTCTCTATTTTTGGGGAAGGGCAGGGTTTCTTTTTTCTTTAATCGATGAAATGCCTATCTAGATTCTGTAGATGCGTTAGGTAACTTGCTAAGTTACATGTGTTGAGCCCTTTAGAGGTTGTTTTTTGATCTATATAAATTGTTCTGCTAATAATCCGGCTAGGGTTGGTTATTGTGCTTATACTAGTTCGTAGTTGCACTTTGGAATTGAATTTCCTAAGCAGATGATTGTGATAATAACATAAAGATTGATTTGCACTAAGCATGAGTTATGCACTAGGCAAATAAGGTCTTAAAATGTTGAGTATATGTTTTGCTACTTTTGTTCTTTGAGCACTGATCTTTGGTTTTAATTTAATGATCTACCTAAGTGATTGTGACAATGATTTTAAACATTGATTATCTCTAAGCAGCGGCTAATGCATTAAGAAACTGGATTTCATCACTGTTTTACATGAGCTTTGTTAATTAGTTTCTTTGTAAATACAAAATTTTGGATCGCTTCTTGTCAGAATTCATAATAACTACTTAGATAGAATGTTTAATAGTTAAGGACCATTGATGGCCGGGGTATCAACAGGGGAATCTGCCACGACTATAACATGGGGACTTTCAATATCCATGACCCTAAACACACAAAATCTATATGTTCCTAGATACAGGGTGGCTCTTTTATGACAATGGACTGGTTGCAAGAAACCAACAGAATGGTCTAATTTATATAGCAATTTGCGGTTAGCTAACGAGATCCATAAAATAGACAACTGGCGGTATCATTAAGATAGAGAACCAGAAAATAGTAGCTGGATATGGTAGTCAAATCTTACTACTTGACTAGCAAATATATCAGTGACCAAGGGCTGTGTGTTGGAAGCTTGGAGAATACATATGTAGTTAATTTTTTACTATTCTAGAGACGACTCTCTTTTCCTATATTGCTAAATATATACAACTCACTACCTATTTTTATCGAGTCATGCACCAGTGACACATTAGCAAGTCATCCATGTAAGTTTTAAGTATTATTTTTACATTGGTACATCTTTACGCAGTTCTGCCATGGTACATCATCTGTTCATGCATTTTACGTCATGAGTGAATTTTTTTTGCATTAAGTTGTGTGCTCTCATCGTCATGGTAACTGTGTTGGTTGCTTGGCACATACATGTATGGTTGATCCTTCATTATTTTGTATTATATGTTATCCCATTGGTTGTTTATGTATCACCTAATAAATAACACACTTCTTTCATCAAGATCATTTAGGGTTTCGGGTTTATGCTATCATCTATAATATTATGTTTCATAGACTTTGTGCCTGCTGAATTCCCATTATTTACACAACATTTTTTACTACATGTAGATACTATCTGAACACATCGATAGTGACGAAGAAGGCCAGATGATCTATAGGAGGCACAAGGGGAGGGAGCTTGTCGGGGGTGTGCATGCCAGACATGTCAGGCCTAGTGCTGGGGGCTACGGATGCCCTTTCTGCAACCACAAGGTTAATAACACCCGTACGAGTGTTATCCAGCATGCACTCGGACGAGCCGCTAACCACGCCCATGGCCATGCTTCCAGGATGGCACACACCACGCTTCCTGAGTACTTGGAGAGGGTTTAGGGGGCAGTGCGCGCACCCTGGCAGCTAGAATGGAAGCTCTTTTGGTCTGAACCAGGTTAAGTACTACCTTAGTTTGTGGTATGTTGGCGAGACTTTATGGATGAACTATGTTAAGAAGTACCCTATGCTTACTGTTGAACTATGGTACAACTATGCATGTTAAGTTGTGTGCCAACTATATCTAACGTACCAGGGCAATGCAATTGCAGCCTTGAGCTGCAATCAGCTTGGTAGATGGAAATCCAAGCTTCTCTTATAGCAACCTAGGATTGAAATATTGATGCTTTAGTATTTTCTTGTTGTTTTTTCGAATTATTGTCACACGCTTGTTAGTTTTTGACATCACGTGATGACATTGATAGCATCGCAAATGCATGCGAGACGTGACGACTATCGATGCATGGCTTGAGGGTCTAGGCGGCCAACGGTGCATGGTGTGATGTCTAGATGGCCACGGGGACCATCATGTTGGTTGTGGTGTGGCTACATGATGATCACAAAGTCTTGGTCCAAGTAATACTAGAATGGACTCTGCGTACACTTCTTTCTCAGTTTGAAATTTTTAGATCACTCGATTAAAATTTGATCTCATGTTTCACAAGTCTTGAGCACGAGGGTTTATGTACAAAATTTTCAATCCCCAACCCATCCACCCCGGACACGATCTTTGGATTGCATCACGTAGATGGACACGACGGGTATGCAAGGGCTCCTCTTTCTTTTTGTATTATTATATAATATAATAATTCAATATAACGAAACCTTATGTAAGGGTAACTCCAACGCCGACCAATCAATTTTTTCACAAGTCCTGCCTTTTTGGTTAGTCAATATTTCCGCTATAGTAGGTAACTACCAATTACACCGCGCATCTCTTCCCCTAGGGTAAGCTCTAAAACCAATGCCGCCGCTCACACGCCCGCCTCCCTGCCGCCGGATATGAAATCCACTCGTGGAAGTCGATTGGCCATCGTGACAGATCGTGGCCATGGACGTGCGGGGCCTGTCATGGACGCCGTCGTGACAGATCGTGGACGTGCGGGGCCAACCACCGACGTCGTCATCCATCGCATGGATCAGGATCCCCACGAGAAAGCTTTGGACTACTCGGTGTCCGACCCAGAGAAGCATCATGTCCATGAGGAGGTGCACTACTCCATCGTCGATCACAAGCAGCAACACATGAACGGCATGGACTGGAATTCCGTTACGGTAATTTTAATTTTTTTAACCCTAGATCTGTCTTCAAGTTTAAGGTTAGGTTAATCATTAAACGATCAATTTGTTGTTGAATTGGCATAATGGAATCTAGCTCTAAATATACTGTTGATCATCGGTACATAACGATCATTATTTATTCAATCAATCTTTGAGAAATTAATGGTTCATCCACTCCACAATTTAGTGCATTTGGTTTTATGCTAAAAGTCAGACATCATAAAGGTTGTCCATGTTTATCGACAATTTTTTTTAAAGTACATCATATGATTTATGCTTTCATATGGATTTGATATTGCTTTTTTCTCCTTAAATTTTCAAAGTTAATAAATATTTATTTTAAAAATAATTTATAGGCACTACAGTATGGAACTTAGGGACTATTAGGTACTGTAAATAATGGTGCATCTTATATCATACATAATTTAAACTTGCAGCCTTATTCTCATGATTATGCGGACATTTCGGAAGAAGAGATGGATGCACACACTCAGAAAACCCTTGAAGAATTACAGAATGGACAGTGCAATGCGTTTAAGCGTATGGCGTATCGTTGCGCGTTCTGTGGCAAATATCTGGACCCGGCTTTCATTAGTATTCTTGAGAACGCCGAAGGCATTGCCAAAGGTTACCAAATGAAGCATGGTGTGAGGGCGAAACACAAGGCGCTAGCCCAATATCTCAGGAATTTTTCAGACAAAGAGAAGGCCCGAAGAAGGCGTGATGAGAACCAGCATGCCAAAGAGTAGACGAATAGTCGAAACCCTCAAGAAGTTCTGGTTGGCATAAGTAGTTATTTGCGGTTGTTTTTTTTTTGAAAATACCAAAGAATATTTTAATTATCACAGTTTTTGCAAAAATGTTACATTTATTAAATTTAATCATAAAAATGCATACTATTCAATTATTGATTTTTTCAAATATTTTTAACCTTACCTCTAATAGTTTACCATTTTATCGGTTAACCATTATTTTCATATATATATATATATATTATAGAGTGCTTAAAATTATTCAAGATCAATTGGTGTACTGAAAAACTCATGCACATGCAATATGAACAACACTGTATTTTTAGGGTTTCTTTAAAAGCACACATGTGGTGGTCCTACTGGCCTGGTCATGCTGATGTTTTCTGTTTGGCCAGAATTGGTAAGCTGCCAAATCTGCATCTGATCCGGCCCAAAACTGTGTTCCTTTTGTGGGCCTGTACAAGTGGGAGGCAGAGAGAAAAGCGAGCGATGGCCCCAACCCCAACCCCACCCCCATTCCCAATCCCACCACACTTCGTTCTTTGCAGAGACAGAGAGGCGACGCGGAGGGCAACGACTAGGGTTTACCTAGCCGTCACCTTGGCTGCCCCCGTCGTCGTCAAATCAGCCGGATCTGCGAGGCCACCCACTTCCCCCAACTCCGGCCACGATTCTCCACTTCTTCATCGACAACAAGGTCCGACAACGGCACCTCTTCTCCCTAATCCCTGGCTGCGCTGCCCGAAGCTCTGGTGGTGCCAGCTTCAAACAAGTCTACTCCAGCCCCATCTGGTACCACTTCGCAGGTAAGATTGATCTTCCCTGCCCTTCGCATGTCGATCTGACTTTCATTTTACGATCTAGCAGCACTGCCCAAGTTAAAATCTGACACTTGCTTGTGAGCATGTTTCGGGTATACGCAGATTTACTGTCAACTAGTAGCTCATATTGCAACAAGTAATTTTATAGCAAGATAATCTAACAATGTACTGCATAATCGTGGTTTTACTTGTTCGTATGGGTAGTAATGGGTAAACACTTTCCTAGCAAGTAAGAGAAAAGGGTGGGTGTTGGTCAGCATACCTTGCTCGTCGACATAGCCTTCACTATGCTATCATCTTGCTTGACAGATGCTATCGAGTACTTTTTCTCCCTGGAAAATGATCCCCCACTGCTAGATATAAAAAAAGTATATTTACAGGAGCATACACATGTTTTGGTTTGTTGGGATAGTTTGAAGACTGTGTATATGTATTTGCTGATGCTTAATTAAAAACTAAAAGGCGAGCACAGAAACAGTCCATGAGGAAATTTGTAATGATGGAATGAGGATCAGTTATAGTTTCATGTATTACTCGATGGTAGTATGATGATTAGTGCATATTTTGAAGGATTTGTTAAGTATAGACGGCTACTGATTGGTGCATGTTTTTGATGATATGTGCACACATGTAACATTTATGGTTAGTGCATATTTTTTATGATTCTTGTTACTGCTTACTTCAATTATGTCAACCTATCTCCATGATATGGTATGGGCTTGTTGGGATCAATGAAGATTTGCTGTGGGCTAGTAGTTCATATTGCAACAAATTCCTCACAGTTGGATTTTCTGCCATTATACTTCATAATCATGATTTTACTTGTTGGTATGGGTAGTAATGAGTAAATACATACCAAGGTATACAAAAGGGTGACTGTTGGTCAGCATACCGTGCTCGTTCTCCTAGCCTTCACTATGCTGTCATCTTGCTTGAGAGATGCTATCATGTCCTTATTCTCACTGGAAAATTAACCTCCACAGCTACCTCTAAAAATGTTATGTACAGGAGCAAATGCATTAGTTGTTTTGTTGGGACAATTTGAAGACTTTATATTTATTAGCTGATGGTACCACACAACAGCCCATCAGGAAATTTGCAGTGATCGAAGGCAGATCAGTTATAGTTTCACCTATTACTCGATGAGAGCAGTCAATCATGGTTCATTTTTTGAATGATTTGTTAAGTATGCAAGCCTACTAATTTGTGCATAACTTTGATGAAATGATTTGTTAAGTGATTGGTTGGCTACCAATCATGGTGTAACAATTATGGTTGGTTTATATTTTTTATGATTCTTTTTACTGCTTGTTCGAATTATGAGCGAAATTGGTTTGATGCCAAAAATACATGGCTACGAATTGGTTGGTTACCAAGTTTTCTTGTCCAGCTCACATAAAGTTGCCAATATTTGGCAATGCCAACATTGGTAGCAAGCCAATCATGATCTATCAGCATGAATGGTTCGATACCAAAATTTGGCATGCCAATATCTGGCAAAATGCCAAATGTTGGCTAGTGATTAGTTGGCTACCAACTATTTTTGCCAATGTCACAAAAATATGCCAAATTTTTGTAACTTTGAAATATCCTAATTGGTTTTGTCTGCCCAATGATTATGAGTCTAATCGCTAGTCTTGACTAGTCGTGCGAATAGTCTAGTAGTATCAATCTGGTTGTCGACTAGCTTTTTTGTGTAGATGTTTGTACATGAACTACGTACTTAGCAAGAAGTATGCGAAAAGATTATTCACATTGTATATGGTGCTAACAAGTCCTAATGTAAGACTGATTTCATATATCAATAACTACCATTTGTTCATTGCAATGCATGCAACAGGTTTGAATGGCAAGGGAAACCATCCTCATCAATAGTGAAGAGAGTGATCACCGGACCACCTCAGATGATGCTTCAGAAGGCACTTCACATAGTAGTGGTGGCTGTAGCGGTGATGACGACACCTCTAGTGACTATGACACTGATGATAGTTCTGATGGAGATGGATATGTCGACCACGATCCCATCGTGGCACACAGGGGTAAAGTTCTATATGGCTGGTCAGATATTAAATGAGCTGTGAACTATATAAAGTAGAGGTTTGAGTAACACTTGATTACCACACATTACTCTGTTTGGGTTCTAGATGGCCTTGTTGCTTTGTTTCCAAATCAACATTGACTGAACTAGAGCTTAAATAGAGCAGTGTTTAGTTGTTAGTTTAAATAAATCAAATATTCACTTTGCCCATATTTCTATGAGATATTGCTGGGTGGATGTGATTGGGTTATCTATGTCCTTCATTTCTTGATCATTGAGGTAGGCATTGATCATCAACCCAGTGCTGATGTTCTAGATCTTATGTATGAAATTATTTACTACTCTGTCATCTTAAATTTTTTTATACAGGTCCGGGATACTCGGGGAGAAGAGGAAGTTTCGAGGATCGCATTGTCTACGGCAACCATGTACTGGTACACCAGAATTGGTGGGACAGTCTCAAATCCATAGTAAAGCAGTGCAAACCTCCCATACCATACTATGTCACCACCGTCACTCGCTCGACAGTCATCAGAGGGAAGAGCAAGATGGTAAACACTTGGACTTTTATTTGTGCAAATCATACTTCACAAGTGAAAATGCCATCATGCAGAGACAGAGAGGAGGATAGGCATGGTTGTGCAAATCATACTTACATTTTTGTGTGCAAATCATACTTAATTTTATATGTAACATTATTTATTTCCTTGTGCAATCAGTGCTTCTCAAAGAATTACAATGAGGCCTACCTCAAAGTATATCTGCGAAAGCCCATGGTTGTGCGTGTCACCAACGAACATTTTGAAGGTTCTAAAAAGGTCTTGTTCAAGATGGGCAAGAAGGACGGGTGTGCGATCATGACGAAGAACTAGAGAGAAGTCGTTGAGGGCGCCAAAATGAAAGAAGATCAAATGGCTATCTTCAGGTTCATGGAAAGGAGGGGAGGTGGGCTTAAGGTGAACATGGCCAGTGGCATGAAGATTCATTGACCCATGTGAAGAACCATGACTGAATGGCATAGTTTGACGCTAGTTGTTATAATATGTATGTACTAGCCAGTAACTTGAAGTTGGTAGTATCAGCTTTTGGGTCCAGTAAGTGGAACTTACTAGTAATTGGTACTTGGTAGTAACTGGTACTTTGGTAGTATAACTTTTGGGTCCGACTGGATATGAAGATCGTCCAGTAAGTGGAACTTGGCAGTAACTAGTTGGTGGTAGTATGAACTTATGTGGCGTAATGTACTTGCTATGCAAGACTATATATAACGCACCCTGGTACCCTCCTTGATATCATTACCTTTATGGACTGCAATGACATTTCCTTTTTTTGCCATAGTTTTAAAGTGATGCTAATATTTTTAAAATCAAATCTAACCGTGTTTCATATGGATTAGATGCTACTTTCATATTTAGAACGAGGTTTCTGTGTTGGCTAGTATGAGTTATTTTGAAAATGAGGTTTGTATGTGTTGCACAAAAAATCGCAATGCAAAAACAAAAACTTGCAGGTCGAAGCTTTCATATTTAAAAAATGATGTTTCTGTTATTTCGGAAATGGCATGCTATTTTCAAAAACAGAGCAAACCTGCATGTTATTTAAAAAAAAATTAAAATAGTATACTAAAAAAACATGCTATTTTTAAAACAGCGTACTTAAAAAAAATGCTATTTTCAAAATCAGCATGCTACTTTCAAAACAGCATATTTAAAAAAGCATGCAATTTTTGAAATCAGCATGCTATTTTAAAAACAACATATTGAAAACTGCGTTATATTTTTAAAATCAGGATGTTATTTTGAAATCAGCATGCTATTTTTAAAAACAACATATTCACATCAGGCATGTATTAAACTTAATACATGCTTTTTGAAATCAGCATGCTTTTTAAAAATAGCAATTGAAAGGGCATTAATTTTTAAAAGCACATGCTATTTTTAAAATCAGCATGCTTATTTTAAAAATAGCATATTGAAAACAACATTATATTTTTAAAATCAGCATGCTATTTTAAAAATAGCATGGTATTTTAAAAACAGCATATTGAAAACAGTATTATATTTTTAAAATCAGCATGATATTTTAAAAATAGCATGGTATTTTAAAAGCAGCATATTCAAAGCAGCATGCTATTTTTAAATCCGCATATTCGTGCTATTTTCAATTCAACATGCTTTTTTCAAATGAGCATGCTATTTTTAAAATATCAGTATGCTTATTTTCTGTTTCAAAATAAACATTTTTCAAGGTTATTTGAAAACGATGTTTCTATTTTGATACAAATTTGAAATTTTGTGCTCATAATAATAGGTTTCTGAGGAAATCCAATGTTCTATTTTCGTATATATAGAATTTTTTGGTTTCTATTTTATATTTCAAGTATGAAATTTGACTACAATTTGAACAAATTTTAGCAATATTTTATGTAAAAAAATGAAAAAAATACAGAAAACCAACTTCACTAAAAATGCATTGTTTGATCGATGTTGATAATCATAACTAGCCTACCATCTCGACCTGTCCATAATAAAATGAGGCTACCAATCAAACGAGGAATTCAGAAAAATAGTGGCAGTCCATCAAATAGGTGAAATACATCGGAAACAAGGTGGATCACGGCATGGAAAACTGTCTAATTCAGTTTGTTCTCAATTTTTCGACCCCAGAAATCCTTCTGTTTTCTCTGCCTGACCCTGTGCATCTAAACATGCTGTCTCGACTTCACTTTAGCTTTCCTGCATGAAACAACATTCCTTAATAGGATAGCAAAGAAGATTCGAGCATGTACATTACACGTGAACACAAAAAACACTAATTTCACTGATTTTCTCTTCATAGCTGCAGAAGCTAACTTCACAGCTCTTATTCCTACAGCCTTTGGTACATTCCTAGCAGGCCTTTTTGTCTTCATCACCCCTTTGGCCTGTTCTTTACCGCCCTTCCTAGAGTCTTTCCTGGAAAAGTTAAGAAACTTCAACATAGTACTAGCAAAGACCTGACTTGTAGAGCGGACATGTAAGTTCAGACACTAACTTCACTGGTTTTCTTCGCGCACCCTTTGCTGCAACATTCCTAGCAGGCACTTCCTTGTCATCTTGCTTTTCCTTCCTCCCAGCTTTGACATTTGGAGCGCACTTGCATTTCTTGCAAAAAATGAAATAGATGAATATGCAGCCAGCATTCGAAAACATGTTTAACTACGCACAATTTTGGTAATGTCCACTTGTTTGGTTTTGCATAATCCTCTTCTGCAACCTCCAATGGCCTCTTCCTACCCTTGGGCAGCCTACCATCCTTGAATGGTCTCTTCGTACCCTTCCGCAGCCTAACATCCTTCAATGGTCTCTTCCTAGCCCTCCTCAGCCCACCATCTTCTGCATGTGAATCTTCCTCTTCTTCTGCATGTGAATCTTCCTCTTCTTCTGCATCTGAATCTTCCTCTTCTTTTGCATCTGAATCTTCCTCTTCTTCTGTACCTGAATCTTCCTCTTCTTCTGTATCTGACTCTGTCTCTTCTTCTATCTCTGAGTCTTTCTCTTTTCGCTTCTTCCTCCTTGTGACCTTTGATTTCCGCGATTTTTTCCTGCGTAAATTGAAGAAACATGTGAACACTCTCCCGGAGAACAAATTAACACTGTAAGCATGCATGGAAATGAACAATGAGATAAACATGTGCACTAACTTCGTTGCTTTTTCTCCCTCGCATCCGCTCGAGCCTGGATTTAATCCTCTTGTTCGATTCTTCGGTTGTGAGTCTCCCTTTTGGAACTATTTTGATTGGATTTTCCATGTCATCAGTGCAGCATTCGCGAGCAGCAGAGAAGTATTCCAGCAAAGGAACAAACGATTTCTGGCCTTCATCCAAATCAGTTTTTTCTCCATCAACCAATATACTCCGGAGGAGCTCCATCACCTGTTCTGACTGTGAATCGCTAGTTGCGGCTTTGAATAAAGTGTCACTAGCCATGTTGCGTAGTTGATGATACTTATTCATGTGATCAGACCATTCATGACTATTCGCAGTCCTTGAAGAAGGGAACGCTGGCTTGGCATGCATTGTCCATCTTTTCTTCACAATTTTTTTTGGAAATGTGCGTACACCAAGATGATCCAGAACGCAGAATATATGTGCGCATGGGTAATCCTAACTTTCCAACTTTTTACATTTACACACTGCAGCATCCAGTCTTGCTCCTGTAAACAGACAAGTCTTGTGATATCTAACATCCACAGACTTAGCATCCACGCCTTGTGCATCCAACTTTTTTGCATCCAACTCCTCACTGTCCTTACCTTCCAAGTCATTGGGATCCTTACCATACAGGTTTTTTGCATCGAAGTCCACACCATCCTTGCCTTCCAAGTCATTGGGATCCTCGGCACCCAAGTTTTTTGCATGCAAGTCCTCACCATCCTTACCTTCCAAGTCTGTAGGAACCTTAGCATCCGAGTCCTTACCATCCTTACCTTGCAATTCTCTAGCATCCCTGCCATATGGGACTTTATCATATAGGACTTTGCGCAAAGCTCCAAACATGACCAAAGCATCACACGCTACCCGGTCTGCGACCTGCCAATTTGTTCCTTCGAAAACCTGACGCTTTACCAGTGGAAACATCACAGTTGTATAAATATAAGAGGCAGCAATCTTCAGAGGGTGTGCATTCAGCTTAGTGAAGGGTATCGTATGTGACGCTACTGCGTCTAATGCTGCTTCATTCTTACGCATTATGGATACATAGTGCTCAACATGCTGCAACAAATCAATAAGTTGCATCTTCCTCTTCAGGTGCACATGAAGCCTTGAGTTGAGTGACTCACTCCTCTGATTATTCATCATGCCTAGGAAATATCGACCCCTTGTGTACGCCGCAGCCCATTTGTGTCGCAGCTCGTACATCCTGTTAACCCATGACGACCTCTTCCCCGTTGGTTTTATTTTGAACCGAACCTTATAAGCCTCCCATCTTTTCTCAAACTCATCAACATCCCAATGACGGTAAATGAATTCCCTAAATTCCTCAAGCTTTTTCTTGCGGAGGTGTGATGTCTACTACGCAACTTTATTCTTGTAGACTCGTGTTGGGCCTCCAAGCGCAGAGTTTTGTAGGACAGTAGCAATTTCCCCTCAAGCGGATGACCTAAGGTTTATCAATCCGTGGGAGGCGTAGGATGAAGATAGTCTCTCTCAAACAACCCTGCAACCAAATACAAGAAATCTCTTATGTCCCCAACACACCCAATACAATGGCAAATTGTATAGGTGCACTAGTTCGGCGAAGAGATGGTGATAAAAGTGTAATATGGATGGTAGAAATATATTTTTATAATCTGAATAAATAAAAACAGCAAGGTAGCAATTGATAAAACGGAGCACAAACAGTATTGCAAGGCTTGAAAATGAAGCCTAGGGTCCGTACTTTCACTAGTGCAACCTCTCAACAATGCTAATATAATTGGATCATATAACCATCCCTCAACGTGCGATGAAGAATCACTCCAAAGTTCCTATCTAGCGGAGAACATAAGAATAAATTGTTTGTAGGGTACGAAACCACCTCAAAGCTATTCTTTCCGATCGATCTATCCAAGAGTTCGTACTAAAATGACACCAAAGCAAATTCAGATTCGTAATGCTCAATCCAACACAAAGAATCTCAAAGAGTGCCCCAAGATTTCTATCAGAGAAACAAAGACAAGAACGTGCATCAACCCCTATGCATAGATTACCCCAATGTCACCTCGGGAATCCGCGAGTTGAGTGCCAAAAAATATATCAAGTGAATCAATATAATACCCCATTGTCACCATGGGTATTCGTATGCAAGACATATATCAAGTGCTCTCAAATCCATAAAAGTATTCAATCCGATAAAACTAAATCTCAAAGGGAAAACTCAATTCATCACAACAAGATAGAGACAGAGAAAAACCATATGATCCAACTACATTAAAAAAGCTCCCAATACATCAAAATCGTACCATCAAGAACACAAGAGAGAGAGAGATTAAACACATAGCTACTGGTACAAGCCCTCAGCCCCGAGGATGGACTAATCCCTCCTCATCATGGTGGCCGCCGGGATGATGAAGATGACCACTGGTGATGATCTCCCCCTCCGGCAGGGTGACGGAACGGGGTCTAGATTGGATCTCGTGGATACAGAGGCCTTGTGGCGGCGGAACTTATGATCTAGGGCTACCGAGGGTTTTTGGAATATTTGACGAATTATAGGGCGTAGAGGGGGTACGGGAGATCACCGAGGTGACCACAACCCACCGGGGCGCGCCTGGGGGCCCAGGCGCGCCCTGCTGGGTTGTGCCCCCCTCGAGGCACCCCCCAAGTGCTGCTCTGGCCCATTGGATGTCTTCTGGTCCATAAAAAATCCACAAAAAGTTTCGCGGTGTTTGGACTCCGTTTGATACTAATTTCCTGCGATGTAAAAAACAAGCAAAAAACAGCAACTGGCACTAGGCACTGGGTCAATAGGTTAGACCCAAAAAATGATATAAAGTTGCTATAAAATGATTGTAAAACATCCAAGAATGATAATATAACAGCATGAATACTTCATAAATTATAGATACGTTGGAGACGTATCAGCATCCCCAAGCTTAATTCCTACTCGTCCTCGAGTAGGTAAATGATAAAAGAAATAATTTATGAAGTGTGAATGCTAGCAAAGTGCATAAGTTTGATCAATGATAATTTCAATCACTTTTCCTAGCATCATAACAGCAATTCTTTCTTATAAAACTTATGTTAAAGTAGCAACCAATTCACATGTTAAGGTTCAAACAATGAATTCTCTTGAAACTCAACAACCTATGTTCTTAGTAACCAAACAATTGCAATTCAACTTATTCAACAGAGTCTAAGTAAGAGCTCCACATACTCAACCATCATATAGTCTTCTATGATTGCTAACACTCACCGCATACACATGAGCAAAACGTTTCAACCGGACACATAGAAAGATGGGGGCTTATAATTTCGCCTCCCAACGTATTCACCTCAAGGGTGATGTCAACAATAATAACTCATGCTACCCATATCCAGCTGGATATATGTGTCTAGATCTTTCCTCACCACATGATGCTTGCCAAAAGAGAAAAATAAAAAGGAATAGAGAGAAAAACTTGGACTCTTGCATAAAAGTAAATACATAAAAGTAAAAGATAGGCCCTTCGCAGAGGGAAGCAGAGGTTGCCATGCGCTTATTTGTTTGTATGCTTAACCCCTTAGTGCAAAAGAACGTCACGTTATATTGCCCCTTATGATAGCACCCTTTATTATGCAGTTTGTCGCTTTTATTCTTTGCCATCACAAGTTCGTACAACGTTCAATTTTCTCTTACACTAAATTATCTAACACTTTTAGAAGCAATTTTTATTGCCTTGTTGCACCGATGACAACTTACTTGAAGGATCTTACTCAATCCTTAGGTAGGTATGGTGGACTCTTGAAAATAAGATTTGGGTTTAAGGGTTTTTGGATGCACAAGTAGTATCTCTACTTGGTGCGGAATTTTTGGCTAGCAAAGATGGGGGGCAAGCACCACATGTTGAAGGATCTATGACAATATAACTTCTATGTGAATATGAACAAACATAAACCATTACGTCGTCTTCCTTGTCCAACGTCAACAATTTTGGCATATAATATTTTGATGGGGGCTCACAATCACAAAAGATTTTCAAGATAGTGTATTTACATGTGAAAGTTCTCTTCCTTATAGTAACCATTCATGAATTGCTTGTATGACCAATATTGTGATTGTCAAGCTTCAAAAGATTTCACTTTCTAAACCCAATGTGAAGGTACCACTAGGCATGATATGAACATATGAAGCACATATAATTTCAACTTTAGGATATTCAATTCATTCCATAATTTACTCATAGGATATAAGTGAAGCACGAGAGTAAATGACAAACTACTCCAAAAAGATATAAGTGAAGATCAAACGGAGTAGTCATGTAAATGGGTAGCTATTTGAGAACTCTCACAACTCAAGTAAAGAAGCAAAAACTTAGGCTCAACCGACACTAACCGATAATTGTTGATGAAGAAAGGTGGGATGCCTACCGGGGCATTCCCAAGCTTAGATGCTTGAGACTTCTTGAAATATTATCTTGGGGTGCCTTGGGCATCCCCAAGCTTGAAAACTTCATACGCACAAAACTCAACAAGAACTCGTGAGATAAGTTAGTATAAACCAATGCAAAAACCTTATCATTCTTTACTGTCGCAAATCACAAAAATTATAATTTAACATTGCATACTAAATGACTCTGCATATTTAATAGTCCTATCCTCAAATAGAATCATTAAACAAGCAAAGATATGCAAACATATAAGCAATCTGCCAAAACAGAACAGTCTGTAAAGAATACAAGAGTATTCATACTTATCTAACTCCAAAAATTCTGAAAATTTAGCACACTGTAGAAAATTTATCAGAGAATACTTTCCAAAAAGTTTCAACATTTTATCACAATCTGACTTTTCTAGAGAATCTTTTTCAATAGCAATAAACTTTCTGTTTTGAAACAGCAACATGTAGACTTGTAAAATAAGCATGGCAAAGGCTATCATTGCCACTTTTATTGAAATAAAAAATGAAAAACATTATTATAAATAACAGAAAGCAAATCCTAGCAAAATAAATTGACGCTCCAAGTAAAACACATATCATGTGACGAATGAAAACATAGCTCCAAGTGAGGTTACCGATAATGTTGGACACGAAAGAGGGGATGCCTTCCGGGGCATCCCCAAGCTTAGTTGCTTGGATCTTCCTTGAATATTACCTTGGGGGTGCCATGGGCATCCCCAAGCTTAGGGTCTTGTCAATCCTTATTCTCCTCATATCGATATCTCACCCAAAACTTGAAAACTTCAATCACACAAAACTTAACGGAACTTCGTGAGATGGGTTAGTATAATAAAGGCAAATCATTCACTTTGGTACTGTCAAAGACAAGATTCATAATTGTTTCCACACAGTTCCTACTGTAGCATATCATTTCCACAATTTATATTGAGCAATATAAGCCATAGAAACTAGGAAACAAGCAAACTATGCATTCAAAATAGAATCTGCCAAAAACAGAACAGTACGTAAAGATCTGAATATTAGTCATAGTTCTGCACCTCCAAAAATTCTGAAAAATTAGGACAACGTATACAATTTGCATATCCATCAACTGTAAAAAAATCATAGTTTTTCGACACTCCAGTGAACTAAAACAATTCTGTTATTGGGCACAAAAGTTTCTGTTTTTGCCCAGAATCAAGTCAACTATCATCCACTCTATCCCAAAGGCTTTACTTGGTACTTTATTGAAATAAAAGTTGTAAAACATGATTACTACAGTATCCTAATCATGTGAACACACAAAAATAGTAGGGGTAAATGTTGGGTTGTCTCCCAACAAGCGCTTTTCTTTAATGCCTTTTAGCTAGGCATGATGATTTCAATGATGGTAGCATAAAAGATAGGAATTAAAACACAAAGAGAGCATCATGAATCATAAGTTCCTCTCTCATAATAATTTTCCAAGTTGGTGCCAAAAAGATTTCCAAGATTATAAGAAGTATCATTATCTTCCCAGTCATAATCATCACAACAAGCAATAGGCATATCAAAATCATCATCAAGTGCATCATCTTCCACAATTATTTTTGATTCATTTTCATGAGGCACAACAATAATAGCAATAAAAGTATCTCCTAACTAAATCCAAATCTGCTAACAATTTTCTCATGCCACATAACCCTAACTAAGTCCTTCAATATGTCCTAGCTAAATCCGAATTACACTTCTTTCAATCGAAATGTAGTCACAACTTTCTGAAACCGTAAACCCTAAACCTCATATGACATATCCTAAACCCTAATCAAATTCGACCCTATTGGTACTATGCAGAAGGGACCAGACAAGATTTGAGATGGCTAGGCACTTACAGCGAAGATCCGGCGTGAAAAAGTTGATGCACGTCGACTCGGATGATCTGGCCTCTCGCGTCGGGGAAGGTGGCGTCGGCTCGGGTAAGGAGGGGATTAGCGGCTCCTCGGAAGATCTGGCGCCGCGACCCGAGGGGGGTGACTTGCGATGGAGGGGGAGGGGGAGGAGGAGGAGGAGGAAGGAGTGACACGGCGAGTGCGCGCGGCGGCGATCGAGGGCGCCGGAGGCTAGGGCTCGAGAGGAGGAGAGAGGACGAACCGCTCGAACCGAAATTCAAATGAGTACGCACGATAATTGGTGTTATAATTAAGTGCAATGTTAATGCAATTAAGTTAATCAAAAAATTTAGGACAGTAATACCCCTGGACCTAATTGGACCAATTAAAGGTATAAAAAATTTTAGGTCGAAAATACCCTTGGGCTCTAAAAAGGCCCAGTTAGTCTCATCCGTTAGATCGCCCATATAATACACGTGCTCTGGTGTATTATAATGTACCGTAAAATCTCCCTATAATAGAGGGGTATGAGAAATGTTCATGAATAATCTACCGGGTACACAAAACACGGTCCTCGAGTGAGAAAAAATCCGGCTGGTGTGTATCGAATGATGTGGAGCCTGAATGCCTGATCGATGGAGGCGGAGAGGACTAAAGAAAGACTATTACTACTTGTGAAACTGTTTCATGTGCAGAAACGACACATGCGGATCAATGATCACGTAACTGGCACAGAGGAGGAGGGGCTGTCGGGCAGATCTTCCTCGGGCTTGCTTTCCCACCGCTAGGGCCCGGTCCTCTTTTGTTCTCTCCAACGTGCCGATCCTCAAACCGCGCGTATAACTCCAGGCCGTGCCGTTCGAACGTGTTATGTCATCCAACCTGGGTCTGTATTAGTCACTTTGGTGGTTCGAACGCATTTTTTTTCTCAAAAACAGGCGACCAAGTTGGAGGGAGGGCTTTGCGGGCGTCTGAAACGTTGCCACGCCGTGTCTGGCAACCATGGCTCACCCAATAACCCCACCCACGTCACTTCTTGCGTCGCATCAATGTCGGCCCAGAGCACACAGCGGTCGGCATTGATGCCGCCTGATGTGACCGGACAGGAGGGCGGCGCTGACCAACGCGACCTCTCGGTAGCCACATCTCCAATGCGGACGCAGCTTCCCAAGAATCAACTCTGTCAGCTACGCCGCATTGAAGCGGCTGACCGTTTCGCATGGCATGGCCGAGGCTTTTCTAAGCCGTGCTTTGAGGCCGTCCACATCGCAATCTCCGCATCTCTTCTCTCGCCCTTCTCCTCGTCCCTTCCCCACCCCTCTTCCTCCACAACTCCAGTGATGGTCAAGTCATGGGCCTCGGCGCCAGCAGGCGGCGGTTCCAGGACGAGCAACGGAGGAACATGGCGACGCAGCCCTCGAACTCTAGGGTCGCCGTCCTCATTGGCGGGCGGCTCCTCGACGAAGGCGGAGATTGTCATCTCCTCTGACGACGAGGAGAACCAGCAACGCAGGGCCAAGTGTATGCCGCCATGGACGAGGAGTACGAGCAGCCGATGGAGCGGATGCTCCATTGCTCCGTCCTCCACCTGAACGACCCATTGGCGCCATCAGGGACGCTCCTCCCTGTGAAGCCGGACCCCGCATACCCTCTGCACTCTCCGCCGCGTGAAGGAGGAGCCCCTCTCGACGCTGCCCTGACGCGTGAAGGAGGAGCGTATCTCTCTGCCGCCCCGACGCGTGAAGGAGGAGCGGATCTCTCCGCTGCCCCGGCGCGTGAACGAGGAGCGGATCTCTCCGTCGCTGCGGCACGTAAAGGAGGAGCGCCGCTCGCTGCCGCCCGTGCCGAATGCGATCTCCACGACGGACGACAACGGCAGTTGTTCGTCGTCCTGGAGCGCCCTAACGACGTAGGAGTACACCGATAGGGAGCGGCGCTGGCGGGATAGGAGCAACACGGTGCGCCAGTCGGAGTTTGTGGACTTTGACGTCCTGCCGCCACACATCGCGGCGGACCCGGAGCTGGCGTACACCTGGCCCTGGACCGCTTCGTGACGATGGCATAGACGAGCAAGTGCCATCTCCGCCGCCTCGACGGGGAGATGGCCAACTACGGCGAGGAGTGGTCTCTCAGCGTGATCGCCACCGCCCTCTCCCTCAGCCCATGTTGTCAGTGGCCGCGGAATGCACCGCGCACAACGCAGGACGAAGTGGAGAGGATCATCCGCGAGCGTCAGGCGGCTGCCGCGAAGCCACCGCTTTCGCTGTATGAAGCCCGACAACGATGACTCCGACGCCGGATCCGGCGACGATGACAGAGTAGCCGCCGACCAGCCTGACATGGCCTACGAGGTCAGCGTCAAGTATAGGTAGTGTAGGGTTAGTTTTTTTTATGGTTTTTAGTTCATCGGAAGAAATATCTTCCGATTTTATGTAAAAATTATCCTAGTTTAAATGAATATCACGCGGTTTGTTCGATTTTGATTCAAATTTGTTCATTTTCGTTAAAATTCATTTTAAATGTAAGCGGACATATGCGGCTAGTTTTGGATGGCGGCCTCCGGCATCAGTATCTACAGGCTGGTCCCCTTATCCGCGGACATATGCTAGAGCAAATCTGTGGATCCGCGTTGGAGATGCTCTTAGGTAGTAAAACACACCGCAGTCAAAAGAAAAAAGAAGGTAGTAACACACACACACACACCAATTCTTTCTGATTTTTTTGCACACAAACCAACTCAATGCCATGTTAACACCTGTACCTATTTTAAGCAAATTAGCATGAAACAAGTTTCCCTAGGTAGCTAACAATTGAAAATCCACCACTGTTCATTGGTCGATCGGCAGACACACTGCAGGCACGTGGTCCAGATCAATCGATGCTAGGCGGCCCGTGGGTGCTCCCCCAGCTAACTAACTATTGAGGATCCACCACTGTTCATTGAATCAATCGGCAGATTCAGGCACCTGCTCCAGATTAATTGATGGCTATGCAGTACTGCCCTAGCTAGCTAACAATTGAAAATCCTCCACCACTGTTCATTGGGTCGATCAGCAGATACACTACAGGCACACGGTACAGAGCAATGGGTGGATCTAGATCGAGCTAATATGTTCTGCAGTCCATAAACTTGGTCCGCACGTGATTTTTGAATTTTTTAGGTATTAGACCTCATGCGCCAACGAATTGCCATAAAAGACTACAAGCGCAAATCATTGACAAAACTACAGTAACGGCACCTGTGCCAGGCAACACAAGGCACTTGCCGCCGTATCCCATGGCGGGTAGTTGCATATCACAGGAATCCCTCGGCTGGGTTCGCTGAAACGGAACGGACTGGCCATGTGGCGCTTGTCGCCGGAGGCTACGGCAGCAGGTTGTACTCAGTGTGCCACTGCATGTCAATTTTTCAGGTTGTGTGGATACCATGTTTATACGGAACCCGTGTAAGCAAAACTGATTTCGTCCTGATTTTGATGTAAACTCTGTTTGGATAATTCAACCAATCCATGGATTACTAAAATCAGTTTTGCATGTACGCACAATTCTGCGTTTATGGAGAATCGACAAATAGTCTTTTTTTGCAAAAGCTGGTTTCCTGTGAACAAAACCAACTCGCCAAGGATACTACGACGTTCTCGGTCCTCTGTTGCGCCCCCGCGGCAGCGGCGGAAGTGCCCGAGGCGACACGGTGATCCGGCAGCCCGGCTCCGGCAGCTGTCGTGTGCGCAGATGGAGGCCATGAAGCGGGATTGACATGGGCCATGGTCGGCGAGGGCAGCTTCAGCATCGTCTCTACAACGCGTGCCTCGCCGGCTCATCCCAGCTGGCCGCCGTGAAAGTGCACCGCGCTTCTGCCCAACTAGTGTTATATTTGAAGTTTTTAAGCCCAAACAACATATTCTACAAACCAGTTTCAACAAATCAACAATTTAAAACTGGTTTTCCTAAAAATCCTCTCAAAACTGATTTTACTAAAACTTGTTCCTAAACAACCATAGTAGTTTCCGCAAGTGCTATAGTGAAAATGTCGCGGGAGAAATACATACCGCGCACCACTAAAATACAAGAATTGTGTGCGGTAGCACTTGGTCGAGTTCGAAGTCTCATCTACGTACGGGCAACCATCAGAGGCGGTTTGTTCTGTACAAACATATGTGATATTGAGAAATCATTGTAAAAAAAGCACCTTACTTAGAAAACGACTGTACACATTCTCGTTCATACTCATACATAATTAACTAAACAACATAAAAGCGGCATTACTTATCAGTAAAGGTTCAGACAACAGCAAAATAAAAGCTAAGCTATTACAAGATCCAGGCATGAGGAAACACAAGGAAGAGCAGCATCGCTCCCACTCAACTAGAAAACATACTTAAATTACTAAAACAACTACTCATCATCGTTATCGCGGGGCTCCACTGTTGGTGCGATGTTGAAATATTTTCTGCAATGATGCCACATCCCCTCTCAGAAGGAAGGATCCAGATCCGGCTCGGCGTCAACCATGTCCATGAACAATACATAGGCCCGAGTATTCCTCTCCTCCCCCACACTATCGGCGAGCACGGAGAAGCCAATGTCTGCAACCAAATCCACGGGTCGGACCGCGGTCGCGGCCATAAGCTCGTGTGCAACCGTGGCTTGAAGGGCATGTTCCAAGTGGTCGTAAACCAGAAAGGCCTCATCCGCGCACACCATCAAAGTGCGAGCAAACTCTACCGCGGTTGCCACCCTGGCCACGGCTGAATCCGAGCATGCCGCCAAGGCAACCGCGGCCTCATCATCGCGTGCCACCCTGGTCAAGTAGTCATCCGCGTGTGCCACCAATTCAGCTATACATGCCACCAAGGCCGCCATGCTCTCATCAGCGCTTGCCGTTGTGGCCCCGGAGTCCTCCACGCATACGATCTCCCTCTCCCCTGAGAGTGCTGCCACACCAGCATGCTCTTACGTGAGGGAGAGGGTGGTTCGTGTTTTAGAGGCCATTGGTCCTGTGGACGAGGATTTGGTGGCAGCGAGGGAAGAGGGAAGAAGGAGGTATTGGGAGCAGAGTGGTAAGAGGAAGTTGGATTTGGGGGAGGCGAGGAAAGAGATGAAAGGGGAAGAGAGGATATTTATCTCGAGGGATGTTGATTGCAGATTGTTGTTACAAATTTTACGTGTCTGATTGTGTCAATAGAAAAAGGATTCATAATTCTTGAAAATGTGAACTAACTCTGAAAACTCGAAACTTTGCATGTTCTCATGAACTGACTTCAGAATGCCGTGTTAAAAATTTGATATGGTTTGGAGAAAATTGTTACGTGCACACTTTGGAAACCAAACCATCTCCTGCAAAGGATCGTGGTTTCGAAAGGAGGTGCGTCAAGTTTGGAAGAAATTTGAAACATCCTTCATTATCTCACCTTGAAAAAATTTGAACGCTACTCATACACTATGAAATCATTCATGTTCAAATTTCCCTTTTCAGGGCTCATTTGCTATATTTAAGTCATTTAATGCATATGCAAGGAGTGGATAGAAATTTGAGATAACTTGCTTGCACATGCTCAACTACAAAATGGAGTTCTATGTATTCGTAATTCTTGAAAATGTGAACTGACTCTAAAAACTCAAAAAAATTCAAAGTGTCATGTAAGGACTTCAGAATGCCATGGTTAAAAATTGAGATGCTTTGGAGAAAACCGTAATGTACACCATGGAATCATTGATGTCAACTTTGGCTTTTTTGGGGGGCTCATTTTCTATATAAGTCATTGAGTGCATTTATATGGCATTTAAGGGAAGAATTTCAAAATTGAACTATTGGTACGAGAATAATGCACAAAAATGAGTCAAAAAATAACACTTAGGTTCTTGTGCACATGTATATGCCCTATACAAGGCATGGACAAAAATTTCAGGTAACTTGCCTGCAAATGCTCAACTGCAAACAATGGAGTTTTGTGTTTTCTAATTCTTGAAAATGTAAACAAACTCTGATATTTTTTAAGCTTGGCATGGTGTAATGATATGACCCCAGAATGTCGTGGTAAAAACTTGAAATGGTTTGGATAAAATTGTGACATACACACTTTAGAAATCGAACCACCTTTAGCACAGGATCATGGTTTCGAGAGGGGGTGCATCAAGCTTGGAAGAACTTTGACACATGCTTCGTTGTCTCACCTTGAATTTTTTTTTATGTTATTCATACATCATGGAATAATTCATGTTCAATTTTTCCCTTTTTCAGGGATCATTTGTTATATTTAATTCATTAAGTGCATTTATATGATATTTAATGAAAATAATTCCAAGGCGAACTGCTGGTATGTTAAATAGTGCACAAAAATGGGTGTCGAAAAATCACACTTGGGGTCTTGTGAACATGTATATGCCCTACGCAAGGAATGGATAGAAATTTTAGATAACTTGCATGCAAATGCTCAACCACTAACATGGAGTTTTGTGTTTTCCAAATTCTTGAAAACATAAACTGACTCTGAAAACCTCAAAACTTGGCATCGTGTCATGATAGGACCTCAGAATGCCGTGGTAAAAATTTGAGATGTTTGGAGATAACTGAGATATACACTCTTTGGAAATCGATCTACCTCTGGCATAGGATCATGGTTTCGAGAGGGGTTGCATCAAGTTTGGAAGAAATTTGACACATGCTTCGTCGACTCACCTTGAATTTTTTTTGAATGTTATTCATACACCATGGAATAATTCATGCTCAAATTTTCCCTTTTTCGGGGATCATTTGTTATATTAAGTCATTAAGTGCATTTATATGGTATTTAATGAAAATAATTCAAAAGCGAACTACTGGTACGTTAAATAGGGCACAGAAATGGGTCGAGAAATCACATTTGGGGTCTTGTGAACATGTATATGCCCTGCGCTACGAATGGATAGAAATTTTAGATAACTTTCTTGCAAATGCTCAACCACAAACATGGAGTTTTGTTTTTTCTAATTCTTGAAAAACAGATTCTGAAAAACTCAAAACTTGGCATGGTGTCATGATATGACCTCAGAATGTTGTGGAAACATTTGAGATGCTTTGGAGAAAGTTGTGACGTACACAATTTGGAAACTGAACCATCTCCCGCCAAGGATAGTGGTTTCAAGATAGGATGCGCCAAGTTTGGAACAAATTTGACACATCCTTCGTCGTCCCTCCATGAAAAAAATTGTATGCTATTCATACAATAGTTGCTTGTGAAACTTCTAGCATCCCACCCAATTGTTTTTAAATAATCGTATGAACTATATCGCAAACGAGACAATCCATAAAATTGTATGTGATGAGTAATATTCATAACACAATTCTAAACATTCATCCGTCTGCCCAACAAAGCACACGGTCTTTTTAAACTATATTTGTGTATTGGATGAAGACACCACATACGTTTCTAGACTAACTATATGCACACTATCACACACAGTGTACCTTCCCAGGTCATGCGTGATGGCCCAATGATCGCACTCAATTAATTTTTCTGTAAACGGTTTTATTCGCAAAACGTGTGTGATGCTGTTTTCACACACAACGGTCGTGCGTGATGGCCCAACGATCACACACAATTTTCTGTGAACGGTTTTTCAAAGCGTGAGGGATCTGAAACAAGACCATTTTAAAATATGTTTTCACAAGTTTTTCAAACTTCACAATGTTTCAACTACTAAAACTTGATAAAATTTAGCAAGGTTCAAAAACTAAAACTTAAACTCAAAACCGTAAACCCTAAGGCATAAACCCTAAACATTAAGCCCTAAACCCAGAACCCTAAAACCCTAAAAGTATATGAAACTTGGTAAAAACTTGATTTTACCACTATCAAGTTTCTGTATTTGAAACATAGATTTAAAAAAATTTGTCAAAATGAATTCAAGATCAGTCTTCTTTGAAAATCCTCGTCACAACAAACACAAATATACAAATGAAACTTAATTTGGACATTCGGTTAAAAAGATATAGTAGATTGAAATTTGACAATGAAAAAAAGGGCATGAGAGGTGGGGTGGATGGCGCATACAACTCTTGCAAAAACTTCCAATAGTCTGCATGGATTGACCCCGGCCTACGGTAATGAAATTCCTTAAACCAAACATATTCATGAATCTTAGAGCAATAAGACGTCTACTTGCATGCATGCGTCTGTCCCTGTGTGGCCTTGAGAGTTTCTTGATAAACTAGAAGGGTTGAGCGCGCTTTGCTGCGCCGTTGGTGTTGTTGGGTTTCTTAAAAAATCACTCTGTTTTGAAATATGAGGTGTATTACTTTTTTTGAAAAGTCAAACCTTTTAAATTTGATCAAATTTGTAGAAAAATATATCAAAATTCATAATATCAAATCGGTATTCTTTAGATTCATCATGAAATGAATTTCCATACTTATTTTATTTAATATTGTGGACGTCGATATTTCTGCTGTGAACATGGTCAAAGTTAAAGAAATTTGACTCTCCAGAAAACTAATACCCCTTATATTCTGGAACTTGTGGAAATTTTAGTTTGGTGGGTGGGGGAGATGATAGAGTGTGTTTTATTTTTATTTATAATATGGTGATTTGGTTGGTCTTTCGTGATGTGACTCTGTCTTATGCGCTAACCAACCTATATTAATGTGGGGAAATTTTTTGTGTCGGTGATTGCATTTACTATATTAGTGCTACAATATCACATGGTGACGCTACTTTTTTCTAGGTGGTGAGAGGGTGCGCAAGACTGATGTTTTTATAGGCCGGTTGTTGATGATTGATTTGAAAATTTGTTGGCCCGGACAAAATCGTAAACCAAATTCAAAATTGAATACGTCAATTGAATAAAAGAGCACCAAAATTAGGGAACATAGTGAATCAAAAGAATTGAATGGGAGAGCTTGAGAAATTGTTGACCCGATCAAAATTGGATGACCCAATTCTAAATTGAATACTTCAATTAATTGTGAGAGCTTAAATTTGGAAGCATATTGTATAGTATAAAATAATTAAATAAGAAAGCTTTGAGAAATTGTTGACCCGGTCAAAATCAGTTGACCCAATTTTAATTAAAGACCTCAATTGAATATGGGCTCTTTAAAACTAGGGAGCTTAGTGTTATGGAGGATATGAGATATAAGATTCACTTCAGGGTTCTCTTAAAAAAGACTGTAAGACACACATAGACCATTAGATCACCACCCAACAGCCCGCCCCCCAACACACACACAGAGTTCTTCTTCCTCCCTCGCTCCTCGCATTAAATTTTCCTCCCCTCCACCACCAACTAACACACGATAGACGCCCCAACCCCTTATTTCTCTACACCCCCGTCTGACCGGTCAACCCTCGGACTAGTATGTTTCTCACTATCGGTACTCATGATGGGATCCAGGTTAACAAGCAGATAGTAGTAAAACAGCAGCGTGCAACCAGTAAGTACATACATTAATTTGCACGTATTCTCTCTGTTTCTGTTGAGTATCGTGATTACTTAGAAAATATAGGTTAACGTATTCTAAATTGTCTTGTACTCCAAAAAATTCATGTATTCACTATATATACGCGCACGAGGCTCAGCAATAAACATCAATTCCATGAATCTCTCCTCTCTATTTCTCTTACATGGTATCTGTTTTACCTCGATACTAAACCCTAGCCGCCGCCGCTTTTACCGTTTCAAAATAATTGAAGTTCCTAGACTTTTCTAAGTCAATTTTTTTTAGTTTTACCAAGTGTATAGAAAATTTTACAAAGGTATAGGATATCAAATGTATATGTATAATATGAAAATACATTTTATTATGAAACTAATGAAGTAAAATCGATTTCATAGTTATAATATTTTTATATAAACTTGGTCAAACTTGGTGATATTTCACTTAGGACAATTTTAGAACTTCAATTATTGTAAAACGAAGAAAGTGTGTACGTAATGCGCCGTCATTACATCCACGATGATGTTTTCTACCTGGAGTCCAGTTATAACACCTTGCTGCATATTCGAAATGAATTTCCGACAGAGGAAAACATCATGCATGTATGAATCCTCAAGAAATTTGGTGCAGAAATATGATCACACACTTAGAGCATCTTCAACCTATGTCGAAAAACTGCCACGGTATCCAAAATAATGTTATAAGGGGCACTTTAGGAAAAAAAAAACAGCTTCACCAAATGCCCTATCTCTATATGGGGAAGCTTAAAGATTGACTAAATCATCGGATAAGATATCGGCGTTGTCTCCTGCCAAAAGAATACTATGCCTTCGTAAACACAAGGAACATCAAACATGAGTTTTGGTTTCCGTAGGTCAGTCCTCCTATAACTATCCAACAAAAAGAAAGGGCCCCCCGCCTGTACCTCAAGCGCCTCAATATATTTTCTGCGCAGCTGATTTTGTAAACCGTTAGCTCATCATCCAACCGCAAGGATCCCGCACACACCCTTCTTCTCTTCTTCTTCTTCTTCTTCCTCCCTTCCTTTTTCCACGCACGTACTTTTTGCGCCGCCATCAAACTTTGGCCAGACCGCCTGCCACCACCCCCTCGATCGGTGGCGCTCCCCGCCGACCCGAATAGTCAACACTCAAACTCACTTCCACTGTTCCACCGTCAATGCCGTGGCCCGTCCATGTCCTCGCAATGGTCCCCACGCCTCACTGCGCAACCATGGCGCCACCGGCTTTTGGGGTGGGTGCTAACGCTCAATTCAACTACGGTGAAAACTATTTTTAGGTGCCTGATGTTTAACAAAAGTGCAAAAGAAAAGATGCACTATGCATGAACAGGAGTAGGGCTGTCGTTTCCGTGCACTATGCATGAACATGAGTAGGGTTGTCCTTTCCCTGCACTGTGCTGCACTATGCATGAACATGAGTAGGGCGTGAGTGCGTTATTACGTACGAACGTGGAAAGCACACGCGCAAAAGGAATGATGGCTGCCGTGCGACAACGTACACGTCCTAGATCGATGGCCAATTAATTGGCTTTGCCTATTCATGTCGCCGATCGCCATTCATCGATCTTTCCTACAGTACGTACACGTGCAAGAGCTCAGGCCAACTCCAGCGCAAGAAAGGAGAGTATCTGAGAGATCCCCCGGCCCTGCGTCGCCTACCCTAGGCGCCCCCCCCCCCCCCCCCCCCCCCCCCCCCCCCCCCCCCTCTCCAGCTAATCCCCTCGCCGCCGCCGGAGGCCAGCACCGGGCGAAGCCCGCGTCGTGCCGGCGGCGGCGGGGTCTCCCCGAGGGGCGCGACTCACCTCGCGGGGGGCCCTGCGGCTGGTGGCCCGCCTCCAGGTGGCTCGTCGGCGCCCCTCCCGGCGGCCTGGCGGCCGACGACGTTCCTCCTGGTGGCGGATCTGTTGGTGTCCCTCCTCCCCGCGCCTCCTAGTGGCCGTCCCGGGCTCCCGGCCGCGCCCCTCTGGCATCAGAACTTGCGTCGCCGCCACAGTCCCTCCTCGTCGTCGTCACCAGCGGTGCCCTGGCGCGACGCGTCCCCCCTTCCCCGCCCTCCCCTACGCTTCACCTCGCCCGGCCACCCAACCTCCTGGCCCTGGCTGTCCGGCGTCCTCCGGCGGCAGGACCTTGTCCCGGCCCGGCCTCCTCTTTTGGCTGGCCGCGGTGAAGCTGACTCCCCTTGGCCTCCGGCTGTTCGGCATCTTCCCGGCGGCGGAGCCTAGAGCGGTGGATTCGAGCCCCATGGTGGCTATCTGTGGTGGAGTGTCCAGCAGTGCCCAATGTCATCTTCCCTGGTGATTGGCGCGGCTCTTCTTCCGGTGGTTGTGGTCTCAGCCTGCTTTGGTTTTCATGTCTCTGAATCCTGTTCCACCAGCCTTTGGGATTGTGAATTTGGCCGGGCGAAAGCCTTGCTTGGCTAGCCGATGCTGGCGGCAGCGACACCTGTGGGTGTCGTTCCATTCTTGAAGGTTCCACCATGGGCTCTTCTATGCGCCCCTACGCGAGTATCGGGGGAAACCCTGGATCTAGTCGACTAGATCGGACAGCGGTGGCGTCTCGGCATTGCATCCTTCATGAAGGCGCTATCTTGTTGCTCGTGGTGTGTTCGGTGTTGGATTTGAAGACTTCGGACGCTTTGCTGGTCCGGGCCGCTCCTCTTGGCATAGGCATCCGGGGCGCTATGCATGCCTCGACGACGCACTCTCCATGGCTTCTCCTCCTAGTCCGGCCTGGTCCTGCACCCCACTTGTCGATCATCCTCTAGGCACATAGGTGGGAGGTACTTTGATCCGGTTTGTCCTGGAGTAGTGGCCGTGCGACGATGGTGACCGGCGTTGGTCGCGACGCAGCCCAGATACCTTTGTATCTCGTCTCTTTGCCTTGCCGACTGGACTTCGAGCTAGGAGAGTCTATGCTGTGTTGTATCCCTTCTTGTGTCTTTCCCACACCTTGTGTGGCGCTTCTGTCTCTTTTCCTCTTGTATGTCTATGTAGTTTCTCTCCTACCTATCAATGAGTGATACGCAAGCTTTGCGTATTCGCGAACTCCAGCGCACGACCATATTTGCTCCGTCCTGTTCCTTCGAGTCGGAACAGACAAAAATAGCGGCATAACGCAGCGACCTAAACGGGACATGCGTTCGTTTTTTGTCCCTACGACCCATTTCCGTCTCAAATTTAGTCAGTGTTTACATCCACGCGGACACGAAGCGGACGCACGTGGGCGCTCTCCTTGTCCTCCCACTGGCCCATTCATCGATGAAACATACTCCTTTTCCACCCTCCCCTGCACGTCCTACACCCTCCCCCACTCGCCACCATAGCCGCCGCCGCCCATTTTCCGGTCACTCCGTCGCCACCTAGGCCTACCGCTCCGCATCCGTACAATCCCCCACCCACCCGCCACTTCGGAAGATTTCTTGTCGGCGTTCATCATAGAATAGAAAGGTTTCTAACCGTTGAAAAGGATACTTCTAAAAATGTTAAGGGGTGCCCAACCTTCCACTCAAATCCTTTTTCCCATAAGGGAGCTCGCTTGCCACGACATATAAGGGAAACGGCAATGTGTGGAACTAGATCAAGTTTGTTGTGGTCTTTTCTCACCGCTGCAGGTGCTAGATAAAACCACGGCCGCCGGCGCCGCCCATCGCTTCCAATACCGTCCGCCTCAAGCTCCAAGGCCACCTTCCGCCCTCGTCTCCGCTTTGACAGGCCTGCTGTTGGGGAACGTAGTATTTCAAAAAAATTCCTACGATCACGCAAGATCTATCTAGGAGAAGCATAGCAACGAGCGGGGAGAGTGTGTCCACGTACCCTCGTAGACCGAAAACGGAAGCGTTTAGTAACGCGGTTGAAGAAGTCGAACGTCTTCGCGATCCAACCGATCCAAGTACCGAACGTACGGCACCTTCGCGATCTGCACACGTTCAGCTCGATGACGTCCCTCGAACTCTTGATCCAGTTGAGGCCGAAGGAGAGTTTCGTCAGCATGACGGCGTGGTGACGGTGATGATGAAGTGATTCCGGCAGGGCTTCGCCTAAGCTCTCCGAAAATATGACCGAGGTGGAAATCTGTGGAGGGGGGCACCGCACAAGGCTAAGACAAATCTTGGTGTGTCTTTGGGGTGCCTCCCCGCCCCCGTATATAAAGGAGGGAGGGAGGAGGTGGCCGGCCTAAGGGGGAGGCGCACCAAGGGGGAGTCCTATTAGGATTCCCAATCCTAGTAGGACTCCCCTTCCTTTTCCAAGAGGGGGAGAGAGGGAAGGAGAGAGAGGGAGAAGGAAAGAGGGGGACGCCGCCCCCTCCCTAGTCCAATTCGGACTTGCCATGGGGAAGGGGGGGGGGCGCAGCCACCCATTGGACTGCCTCCTCTTTTCCCGTATGGCCCAATAAGGCCCATTACTTCTCCCGGTGATTTCCCGTAACTCCCCGGTATTCTGAAAAATACCCGAATCACTCGAAACCTTTCCGATGTCCGAATATAGCCTTCCAATATCTGAATATTTACCTCTCGACCATTTCGAGACTCCTCGTCATATCCCCGATCTCATCCGGGACTCAGAACAAACTTCGGTCATCAAATCACATAACTCATAATACAAATCGTCATCGAACGTTAAGCGTGCGGACCCTACGGGTTCGAGAACTATGTAGACATGACCGAGACATATCTCCGATCAATAACCAATAGCGGAACCTGGATGCTCATATTGGCTCCTACATATTCTACGAAGATCTTTATCGGTCAAACCGCACAACAACATACGTCATTCCCTTTGTCATCGGTATGTTACTTGCCCGAGATTCGGTCGTCGGTATTATTATACCTAGTTCAATCTCGTTACCGACAAGTCTCTTTACTCGTTCCGTAATGCATCATCTCGTAACTAACTCATTAGTCACATTGCTTGCAAGGCTATAGTGATGTGCATTACCGAGAGGTCCCAGAGATACCTCTCCGATACTCGGAGTGACAAATCCTAATCTCGATCTATGCCAACCCAACAAACACCTTCGGAGACACCTGTAGAGTATCTTTATAATCACCCAATTACGTTGTTACGTTTGATAGCATACAAGGTGTTCCTCTGGTATTCGGGAGTTGCATAATCTCATAGTCAGAGGAATATGTATAAGTCATGAAGAAAGCAATAGCAATAAAACTTAATGATCATTATGCTAAGCTAACGGATGGGTCTTGTCCAGCACATCATTCTCCTAATGATGTGATCCTGTTCATCAAATGACAACACATGTCTATGGTTAGGAAACTTAACCATCTTTGATTAACGAGCTAGTCTAGTAGAGGCATACTAGGGACACTGTGTTTTGTCTATGTATTCACACATGTATCAAGTTTCCGGTTAATACAATTCTAGCATGAATAATAAACATTTATCATGATATAAGGAAATATAAATAACAACTTTATTATTTCCTCTAGGGCATATTTCCTTCAGTCTCCCACTTGCACTAGAGTCAATAATCTAGTTCACATCGCCATGTGATTTAACACCAATATTTCACATCTTTATGTGATTAACACCCATTGTTCACATCGCCATGTGACCAACACCCAAAGGGTTTACTAAAGTAAATAATCTAGTTCACATCACTATGTGATTAACACCCAAAGAATACTAAGGTGTCATCATGTTTTGCTTGTGAGAGAAGTTTAGTCAACGGGTCTGCCACATTCAGATCCGTATGTATTTTGCAAAATTTCTATGTTTACAATGCTCTGCATGGAGCTACTCTAGCTAATTGCTCTCACTTTCAATACGTATCCAGATTGAGACTAAGGGTCATCTGGATCGGTGTAAAAGCTTGCATCGACGTAACTCTTTACGACGAACTCTTCATCACCTTCATAACCGAGAAACATTTTCTTAGTCCTCTAACAATTATTTTTGACCGCTGTCTAGTGATCTACTCCTGGATCACTATTGTACCCCCTTGACAAACTCATGGCAAGGTACACAACAGGTTTGGTACACAGCATGGCATACTTTATAGAATCTATGACTGAGGCATAGGGAATGACTTTCATTCTCTCTCTATCTTCTGCCGTGGTCACGCTTTGACTCTTACTCAACTTTATACCTTGAATACAGGCAAGAACTCTTTCTTTGACTGATCCTTTTTGAACTCCTTCAAAACTTTGTCAAGGTATATGCTTTGTGAAAGTCCTATTAAGCGTCTCGATCTATCCCTATAGATCTTGATGCTCAATACTTAAGCAGCTTCACCGAGGTCTTTTTAGTGAAAAATTATTATTCAAGTATCCTTTTATGCTATCCAGAAATTCTATATCATTTCCAATCAGCAATATGTCATCCACATATAATATCAGAAATGCTACAGAGCTCCCACTCACTTTCTTGTAAATACAGGCTTCACCATAAGTCTGTATAAAACCATATGCTTTGATCACCTTATCAAAGCGTATATTCCAACTCCGAGATGTCTGCACCAGTCCATAGATGGATCGCTGGAGTTTGCGCACTTTGTCAGCACTTTTAGGATCGACAAAACCTTCTGGTTGCATCATATACAACTCTTCTTTAAGAAATCCATTAAGGAATGCAGTTTTGACATCTATTTTCCAGATTTCATAAAATGCGGCAATTGCTAACATGATTCGGACAGACTTAAGCATCGCTACGAGTGAGAAAATCTCATCGTAGTCAACACTTTGAACTTGTCAAAAACCTTTTGTGACAAGTCAAGCTTTGTAGATAGTAACACTACCATCAGCGTCCGTCTTCCTCCTGAAGATCCATTTATTCTTAATGGCTTGCCGATCATCGGGCAAATTCACCAAAGTCCACACTTTGTTCTCATACATGGATCCTATCTCAGATTTCATGGCCTCAAGCCATCTGTCGGAATCTGGGCTCATCATAGCTTCTTCATAGTTCGTAGGTTCATCATGCTCTAGTAACATGACTTCCAGAACAGGATTACCATACCACTCTGGTGCGGAATGTACTCTGGTTGACCTACGATGTTCGGTAGTAAATTGATCTGAAGTTTCATGATCATCATCATTAGCTTCCTCACTAATTGGTGTAGGCATCACGGGAACTGTTTTCTGTGATGAGTTATTCTCCAATTCAAGAGAAGGTACAATTACCTCATCAAGTTCTACTTTCCTCCCACTCACTTCTTTCGAGAGAAACTCCTTCTCTAGAAAGGATCCATTCTTAGCAACAAAGATCTTGCCTTCGGATCTGTGATAGAAGGTGTACCCAACAGTTTCTTTTGGGTATCCTATGAAGACGCACTTCTCCGATTTTGGTTCGAGCTTATCAGGCTGAAGCTTTTTCACATAAGCATCGCAACCCCAAACTTTAAGAAACGACAGTTTAGGTTTCTTGCCAAACCACAGTTCATACAGTGTCGTCTCAACGGATTTAGATGGTGCCCTATTTAACGTGAATGCAGCTGTCTCTAATGCATAACCCCAAAACGATAGTGGTAAATCGGTAAGAGACATCATAGATAGCACCATATCTAATAAAGTACGGTTACGACGTTCGGACACACCATTACGCTGTGGTGTTCCAGGTGGCGTGAGTTGCGAAACTATTCCACATTGTTTTAAATGAAGACCAAACTCGTAACTCAAATATTCGCCTCCGCGATCAGATCGTAGAAACTTTATTTTCTTGTTACGATGATTTTCCACTTCACTCTGAAATTCTTTGAACTTTTCAAACGTTTCAGACTTGTGTTTCATTAAGTAGATATACCCATATCTGCTTAAATCATCTGTGAAGGTCAGAAAATAACGATACCCGCCGCGAGTCTCAACACTCATCGGACCGCATACATCGGTATGTATTATTTCCAATAAGTCATTGGCTCGCTCCATTGTTCCGGAGAACGGAGTTTTAGTCATCTTGCCCATGAGGCATGGTTCGCAAGTATCAAATGATTCATAATCAAGTGATCCCAAAAGTCCATCTGCATGGAGTTTCTTCATGCGCTTTACACCAATATGACCTAAACGGCGGTGCCACAAATATGTTGCACTATCATTATCAACTTTGCATCTTTTGGCATCAATATTATGAATATGTGTATCACTACGATCGAGATTTAATAAACTATTTACGTTGAGTGTATGACCATAGAAGGTTTTATTCATGTAAACAGAACAACAATTATTCTCTGACTTAAATGAATAATCGTATCGCAATAAACATGATCCAATCATATTTATGCTCAACGCAAACACCAAATAATATTTATTTATTTGGGTCCACACTAATTCCGAAGGTAGAGGGAGTGTGCGATGGTGATCTTATCAACCTTGGAATCACTTCCAACGCACATCGTTACCTCATCATTAACTAGTCTCTGTTCATTTTGCAACTCCTGTTTTGAGTTACTAATATTAGCAACTGAACCGGTATCAAATACCCTGGGGCTACTATGAACACTAGTAAAATACACATCAATATCATGTATATCAAATATACTTTTGTTTACTTTGCCATCCTTCTTATCCGCCAAATATTTGGGGTAGTTCCGCCTCCAGTGACCATTTCCTTTGCAGTAGAAGCACTCAGTTTCAGGCTTAGGTCCAGACTTGGGTTTCTTCCCGGGAGTAGCAACTTGCTTGCTATTCTTCTTGAAGTTCCCCTTCTTCCCTTTGCCCTTTTCTTGAAACTAGTGGTCTTGTTAACCATCAACACTTGATGCTCTTTCTTGATTTCTACCTTCGTTGATTTCAGCATCACGAAGAGCTCGGGAACGTTTTTGTCATCCCTTGCATATTATAGTTCATCACGAAGTTCCAGTAACTTGGTGATAGTGACTAGAGAATTCTGTCAATTACTATCTTATCCGGAAGATTAACTCCCACTTGATTCAAGCAACTGTAGTACTCAGACATTCTGAGCACATGCTCACTAGTTGAGCTATTCTCTTCCATCTTGTAGGCGAAGTACTTGTCAGAGGTCTCATACCTCTCGACACGGGCATGAGTCTGAAATACCAATTTCATCTCTTTGGAACATCTCATATGCTCCGTGGCGTTCAAAACATTTTGAAGTCCCGATTCTAAGCCGTAAAGCATGGTGCACTAAACTATCAAGTAGTCATCATATCGAGCTTGCCAAACGTTCATAACGTCTGCATCTAATCCTGCAATAGGTCTGTCATTTAGCGGTGCATCAAGGACATAATTCTTCTGTGCAGCAATGAGGATAATCCTCAGATCACGGAACCAGTCCGCATCATTGCTACTATCATCTTTCAACTTAGTTTTCTCCAGGAACATATCAAAAATAAAACAGGGGAGCTATACGCGAGCTATTGATCTACAACATAATTTGCAAATACTACCAGGACTAAGTTCATGATAAATTAAAGTTCAATTTAATCATATTACTTAAGAACTCCCACTTAGATAGACATCCCTCTAGTCATCTAAATGATCACGTGATCCATATCAACTAAACCATGTCCGATCATCACGTGAGATGGAGTAGTTTTCAATGGTGAACATCACTATGTTGATCATATCTACTATATGATTCATGCTCGACCTTTCGGTCTCAGTGTTCCGAGGCCATATCTGCATATGCTAGGCTCGTCAAGTTTAACCCGAGTATTCCGCATGTGCAAAACTGTCTTGCACCCGTTGTATTTGAACGTAGAGCCTATCACACCAGATCATCATGTGGTGTCTCGGCACGAAGAACATTCGCAACGGTGCATACTCAGGGAGAACACTTATACCTTGAAATTTTAGTGAGGGATCATCTTATAATGCTACCGCCGTACTAAGCAAAATAAGATGGTATAAAAGATAAACATCACATGCAATCAAAATAAGTGATATGATATGGCTATCGTCATCTTGTGCCTTTGATCTCCATCTCCAAAGCACCATCATGATCATCATCGTCACCCGTTGTATGTGAACGTAGAGCTTATCACACCCGATCATCACGTGGTGTCTCAGCACGACGAACTGTAGCAACGGTGCATACTCAGGGAGAACACTTGTACCTTGAAATTTAGTGAGAGATCATCTTATAATGCTACCGCCGTACTAAGCAAAATAAGATGCATAATAGGATTAACATCACATGCAATTCAATATGTGACATGATATGGCCATGATCATCTTGTGCTCTTGATCTCCATCATCGAAGCATCGTCATGATCTTCATCGTCAGCGGCGCCCCAGCTTGATCTCCATCGTCACCGGCGCCCTAGCATGATCTCCATCGAATCATCGTTGTCGTCTCGCCAACTTATTGCTTCTACGACTATCGCTACCACTTAGTGATAAAGTAAAGCAATTACATGGCGATAGCATTGCATACAATAAAGCGATAACCATTTGGCTCCTGCCGGTTGCCGATAACTCTGTTACAAAACATGATCATCTCATACAATAAATTATATCACATCATGTCTTGACCATATCACATCACAGCAAGCCCTGCAAAAACAAGTTAGACGTCCTCTACTTTGTTGTTGCAAGTTTTACGTGGCTGCTACGGGCTGAGCAAGAACAGTTCTTACCTACGCATCAAAACCACAACGATTTTTCGTCAAGTGTGCTGTTTTAACCTTCAACAAGGACCGGACGTAGTCACACTTGATTCAACTAAAGTTGAAGAAACTTGTAACACCCCCAGTGGTTAACTACAGTAATCACCCTTTTGATTATGCCATGTCATCATGTTTAACAGTGCATGATCATCATTAGCATTATATTGCATTTCAACTCCTAAGTCAAAATCCAAATTTAAATGAAAGTGGAAAATAAAAGTTGTCTAACATAGAAACTAAAATGTTCAATAAATAACAAATATTCCAGAGACTATTCTAAAATTGAAATCAACAATAAATAAATTAATTAGGTGGCTCTAACATTATCAAAACAGCAAAGTTTAATGCATTTTAATTATTATAAAAGTTGTGTGAACTCCAGTTGACTCCAAACTAATTTTTGGTAGTGGTAGAGGATGCCTAGTATTTATTGAAGCAATTGCCATGTTTTATAAAAATCATTTGGTGGCCTAACTATTTACTAAACAGAGATATAAGAATAAATAAAAGAAAAAGGCAAAAGGAAATAAAACAGAAAACAAAAAAATAAAAAGAAAAGAGAAAATCCCCCCCCCCCCCCCGGCCCAACTGGGCCACGGCCACCAGGCCGGCCCAGCTCCCCCCCTTCTCTATATGGCCTCCCCCAGGAGGCCACCAAACCCTAACCCCCACTCTCCCCCTCGTTCCCCTGCTCCTCCTCCCACTCCAGATGACGCCGCCCTTCACCGTCGCCGTTGCCTCCTCACCTCCTCCTCGTCGCGCCGGACCTCGCCACGCCGACCCCGACTCTTCCCCGAGCCCACCTCGCTCAACTATAGGGCTCGGTGAGCCCTCTCCCCTTCCCCTCTCCCTCCCGGGCGGATTCACCGCCGCGCCCCTCAGCTCCCCGCTCGCCGCGACCCCGTGCTCGCCATCGCCTCGCACGCGGGGCCGCGCGCGCTCTGGGCCATCCTGACCGCGCGCCCCACGCCCGGCCCCGCATCCGCCGCGCCCGAGCCGCACCTCGTCCGCACGCGGCCTGGCTGCTGCCGGTCGTGCTCTCCCGCCTATGCCGCTTGCGCGTGCTGCTGCTGCCGCTCGCCGCAGCTGCCCCGCACGTGCGCCCGCGCGCCGCTCGCCGTCGTCTGCCCGCTCGCCCGTGCGCGCGCGCGTTGACCCCCGCTGCGCGGACGTGTCCGGCTCTGGACGGGCACAGCGCGGACGTGTCCGGCGGTGCCACTGTCCAGTGGGCCCCCCCAGAATGTTTTAATAAAAAAAAGGGTTTAAAAAAAGAAAAAAAAGGAATAAAATAAATAAATAAATATTAATTAAATAATTAATTAACTTAGTTAATTCTGTTTAATTAAACTAATTATCTAGTTAACCTAATTAAACTGTAATTAGGTTAATTAACCCTAATTAACCTAAACAGAGTATGCCAGGCGGGACCCACTGGTCCTGACATCATGCTGACGTCATGCTGACGTCGGCAAACACTGTTTCGGATAATTCTAGTTTAAATGATTAAATAAATTCCAGAAATTGTTTAAATCTTTATAAAATCATATTAAATAAACCGTAACTCCGATGAAAAAAGTTTGTACATGAAAGTTGCTCAGAACGACGAGACGAATCCGAATACGCCGTCCGTTCGTCGGCCACATGTCTCTAACTATCCGGACATGGAACCGTTTCCCTCCGGTCATCTGTCTGACAAATGTCCGGAACCGGGAAAACATTCCCGGATGGATTCCCCCTCCCTCGGTGACGTGCAACCATACGTTAGGACACACCCGGCACTGCACATTGTCATGTCGTACTTTGTGTTGCTCATGTTTGCTGTGTATTTATACTGTTTCCTCCCCCTCTTCACTCTCGGTAGCCCCCGACACCGACGTCGTCCCCGAGGCCGACGCAGCTCCGGAGCCCGAAGACACCATTGACAACCTTGCCCTTGCCGCCGAGCAACCAGGCAAGCCCCCCCCCTTGAGCATACCGAATTTGCCCATTCTATTTCTCATGCTTGCATTAGAACTGCTGCTGCTGCTGCTTTACCTATTCTGATGCATAGCCTGTTTATTGTAACCTGCTGTTGATAATTACCTGCATATCCTAAACTGTTTAGTCTAGGCTGGGTAGAGACCTATCAGTGACCCCACTTATCCCGACTGCCGCGCAGGATTGTCAGAAGACCCGATCAACGGGATTGAAGATCAGGCCCCGACACCGCACATCACCCCCCTTAGTTGTAATGACACTGCAGCGTTACTATCGAGTGCCGAGGGTGAAACCTCTTGTAGCACTTCTGATGTTAACTCTGTAGAGTAACTATTCGGTCGTGGTCATCGAGGGTGATTCCTCCTTCACCGCTTCCGATAACGACGCCGTCGTACAACACCTCAAGTGTGAACCCGGTGAGGGTGATTCCTCCGAGTTCACCTTGACGGATACATCGAGTAGGAAACCAACGAGGGTGATACCTCGGATTCCCCTGATGTTATGGACACACGAATACTTGGACTTTACACTGTTACTTGGATAGGCGGGTCGACCCTGAGGGGTACCCGCATGCGCCTGAGAGGCGAGTGTTGTGAAGACGGGTGCCTGTGTGGTGCCCGAGTGAGAATACGAGGCGTGGCCGGGCATTCATGGCCCTTGCCGCAAGTCCTCGAGACGGGGCGACGGGGTCACATCTTTCGTGAGTCTCTGCTCGTTACCGCAAGCCCAAGGTACTAACGATTTGGATATTTGATCCGAGCAGGCCTCTGGCCTAATAGCACTAACCATCACGTGGGCATAGTATGGGTGTTCTGCATCGTAGCATCAGCCGACAGTTCTGTCAGACGTCCAGTTCAGCATTGTGGCACGGTCGGATCGTACCGACCATCCGAGGCGGTGCTGGTATCCACCCTGCACACAACGACCCGGAGTGCACAGGGCGATGGCCCAAGACCCCTGAGTGCTTAGGATGTAGACCGGCGGGGACCTCTCTGCTGAGCTTTAGGTAGGACTGCGGTGTATCGTTTGGCCGAGGCCGGGCATGACCCAGGAAAGTGTGTCCGGCTGGAGTTAATCGAGTGTGTTGGGTAAGTTGGTGCACCCCTGCAGGGAAGAAAACTTCTATCGATAGCCTGTCCTACGGTAACGGACACTCGGAGTTGTATCCTGATTGATACAATTTAGAACTGGATACTTGGATACTATGGCTCTGGGATTGCTTCTCGCAGGGAGTCGAGAAGGGATCTCAGGACGAGGTTGATGACTGTATGGCTCTGGGATTGCTTTCTCGCAGGGAGTCGAGAAAGGATCTCTGGGTGAGGTTGAGACTTAATGATACTGCTACTTTATATTGATCTGTTCTGCTCTCTTCTATTGCTGCAAGATCGATGGAGATGCTAGTCTTCGATAGGACTAGGCTTTCCTCTCTATTCTGGCATTTCTGCAGCCCAGTCCATATATATAGCCTCTCTTTGAAAATGTTGCATATGTAGTGTAGATCCTTGCTTGCTGAGTACTTCTGAGTACTCACGGTTGATTTGTTTTCCTTTTCTCCCCATATCAGTTTGTCGTGACCAGATGACGGAGCCCCCTGAGACAGATGCCCCGTCGATCGGCTACTACTACTACCCAGAGGATGGATACTACTACGAGTTGACTGACGACCAGGAGTAGGATCGGAGGGTCCCAGGCAGGAGGCCTACGCCTTTCGATCGTAGTGTTTTATTTTGCCCCGCCTTTCGAAAGGCCTTTCTGTTTCATATCTGTACTCAGATATCTGATGCTTCCGCTGACGCTTGTTCGCAAGCTTATGTATTCGATCCCTCGAGGCCCCTGGCTTGTAATATAAAGCTTGTATGACTTTATTTATGTTTTAGAGTTGTGTTGTGATATCTTCCCGTGAGTCCTTAGGCTTGATCGTGTGCATTTGCTTGTATGATTAGTGCACGATTGGGCCGGGGGCGTCACAAAACTGACACCCACTAGCCACCTGTGTGCGAAGCACGTCGGTAGAACCAGTCTCGCGTAAGCGTACGCGTAATGTCGGTCTGAGCCGCTTCATCCAACAATACCGCTGAATCAAAGTATGACATGCTGGTAAGCAGTATGACTATTATCGCCCACAACTCTTTGTGTTCTACTCGTGCATATAACATCTACGCATAGACCTGGCTCTGATGCCACTGTTGGGGAATGTAGCATGCAATTTCAAAAAAAATTCCTACGATCACGCAAGATCTATCTAGGAGAAGCATAGCAACGAGCGGGGAGAGTGTGTCCACGTACCCTCGTAGACCGAAAGCGGAAGCATTCAGTAACGCGGTTGATGTAGTCGAACGTCTTCGCGATCCAACCGATCCAAGTACCGAACGTACGGCACCTCCGCGATCTGCACACGTTCAGCTCGGTGACGTCCCTCGAACTCTTGATCCAGTTGAGGCAGAAGGAGAGTTTCGTCAGCACGACGGCGTGGTGACGGTAATGATGAAGTGATTCCGGCAGGGCTTCGCCTAAGCTCTCCGAAAATATGACCGAGGTGGAAATCTGTGGAGGGGGGCACCGCACACGGCTAAGACAAATCTTAGTGTGTCTTTGGGGTGCCCCCCCGCCCCCGTATATAAAGGAGGGAGGGAGGAGGTGGCCGGCCTAAGGGGGAGGCGCACCAAGGGGGAGTCCTATTAGGATTCCCAATCCTAGTAGGACTCCCCTTCCTTTTCCAAGAGGGGGAGGGAGGGAAGGAGAGAGAGGGAGAAGGAAAGAGGGGGGCGCCGCCCCCTCCCTAGTCCAATTCGGACTTGCCATGGGGGGGGGGGGCGCAGCCACCCCTTGTACTGCCTCCTCTTTTCCCGTATGGCCCAATAAGGCCCATTACTTCTCCCCGTGAATTCCCGTAACTCCCCGGTATTCCGAAAAATACCCGAATCACTCGGAACCTTTCCGATGTCCGAATATAGCCTTCTAATATATGAATCTTTACCTCTCGACCATTTTGAGACTCCTCATCATGTCCCCGATCTCATCCGGGACTCCGAACAAACTTCGGTCATCAAATCACATAACTCATAATACAAATCGTCATCGAACGTTAAGCGTACGGACCCTACGGGTTCGAGAACTATGTAGACATGACCGAGACATATCTCCGATCAATAACCAATAGCGGAACCTGGATGCTCATATTGGCTCCTACATATTCTACGAAGATCTTTATCGGTCAAACCACACAACAACATACGTCATTCCCTTTGTCATCGGTATGTTACTTGCCCGAGATTCGATCGTCGGTATCATTATACCTAGTTCAATCTCGTTACCGACAAGTCTCTTTACTCGTTCCGTAATGCATCATCTCGTAACTAACTCATTAGTCACATTGCTTGCAAGGCTTATAGTGATGTGCATTACCGAGAGGGCCCAGAGATACCTCTCCGTTACTCGGAGTGACAAATCCTAATCTCGATCTATGCCAACCCAACAAACACCTTCGGAGACACCTGTAGAGTATCTTTATAATCACCCAGTTACGTTGTGACATTTGATAGCATACAAGGTGTTCCTCCGGTATTCGGGAGTTGCATAATCTCATAGTCAGAGGAATATGTATAAGTCATGAAGAAAGCACTAGCAATAAAACTTAACGATCATTATGCTAAGCTAATGGATGGGTCTTGTCCATCACATCATTCTCCTAATGATGTGATCCTGTTCATCAAATGACAACACATGTCTATGGTTAGGAAACTTAACCATCTTTGATTAACGAGCTAGTCTAGTAGAGGCATACTAGGGACACTGTGTTTTGTCTATGTATTCACACATGTATCAAGTTTCCGGTTAATACAATTCTAGCATGAATAATAAACATTTATCATGATATAAGGAAATATAAATAACAACTTTGTTATTTCCTCTAGGGCATATTTCCTTCACCTGCTACCTGTACGGGAAGGCCGGGGTGTTCTTCACCGGCTGCATCTCCACCGTGACCACAAGTTGTTCGACACTCTGGTCAAAGGTGCCATGGATAGTGGGGACGAGTATTTTTTTCAACAACTTCATTTTTTCATTGGACGATGAGGAGCTTGTGGTTGCGGCATTGGTCGTCAATGACCACATTGCTAGGAAGCAGCCAAGGTTTAGGGGATCAATCTCGGGCCATGGTCCGGCATTGAACCGCAATAGAGAGAGCGGCCATTGCCTACCTTTCGCCGTTTACTTCCAGTGCACATCCCCGCTCTTCAAACCCCATTTTTTTCGGCGGCGCTTCTAGATGGCGAGACATGTGTTCAACCGTATTTGGGAGGGAGTGGTAGCATATGATAATTACTTTGAGTGCAAGGAGGATGCCCTTGGAAAGGTTGGCTTCTCCTCTTATCAGAAATGGACTGCGGCTATTTGTATGCTTGCATACGGAATTTCCGGTGATCTTGTGGATGAGTACGTCTGGATGAGTGAGTCCACATGTGTTGCATGAATGTATAGGTTCTGCAAGGCCGTGGTGGCAGTCTTTGGCCCTGAGTATCTGGCATAGCCAAATGGCGCAGATACAACTTGGTTGTTGGTGATCAATGAAAATAGTGGCTTTCCGGGAATGCTTGGTAGCATAGATTGTATGCACTGAAAGTGGAAGAACTGTGCATTTGCTTGGCAGGGCCAGTACAAGGGGCATGTGAAAGCTTGCACTGTCATACTTGAAGTAGTGGCTTCAGAAGATATTAAGAATTTGGCACTCTTTTTTCGGCATGGCTGGTTCGCACAATGACATCAACGTGATTCAGCGTTCTCCAGTTTTGCAAGGCTTGCAAAAGGCCACTGCCCAGCGGTCAACTTTGAGATCAATGACCTCAACTACAACAAGGGATATTACTTAGCTGATGGTATCTATCCTCATTGGTCAACTCTTGTGAAGATAATATCCAATCCGGAACAAGGGAAGAGGATGAGATATGCCCATGCACAAGAGAGTGCTAGGAAGGATGTGGAGCGTGCTTTTGGTGTGCTTCAATCTCGATGGTCTATCGTTCGACATCCTGCTAGAACATGTATCATCGAGAAACTTTGGTAGGTGATGACTGCTTGTGTGATCATGCACAACATGATCGTGAAGAATGAGCGTGATGACAACATCTACGACCAAGGGTTTCAATTTTAGGGTGAAAATGTTGTACCTGAGCACCAAGAACCGGCAATGTTTGCACAGTTCACTCAATTTCATCATGAAATGCATGATTGGCAAACTCACATTTAACTCCAAGATGACTTGGTTGAGCACATGTGGACTCACATTGGCAACTAGTAGATGTATGAGTTCATTTTTTTTTTATCTATTTGTGACAACTTAAATTTGGTTGCAAACTTTGTGATTTTTATTCGGTTGTAAAACTATTTATTATTGTGGTACTATGTGATTTATTTGATTATAATCTATATGCAATGTTTATTTTTAGTTAGACGTATACATTAAAAATAACTAGCCGTCAACCCGTGCACCTGCACGGGCTAGATATTGCTCTGCTTTTTGACCATTATTGTATAAGTAAATATGGCATCATACATTCTTGAAGATACTATTTGTAGGCCTGAAACTTGGTGCATATTTTTCAACTATATTTTGATATTGTTTTCGTCTCCAAATCTCCATGGATGTTTCCTCGTGAAAGTGAAGGGCTTCTGTTTATCCACAACGTAATAGTACTCCATCAAATCTCCATGGATGTTTCCTCGCCAAATTACTAACGATTTGAGATCGTTGCTTGGACTTCCAATCAAAATAATTAATGGGATCCACATATCTCTTGTTTCTTTGTCGGTTGTTCTTCTATTTGGCTGCCTTGCTTTGTCGTCGTTTTCTGTATTACCTAATGACATGTTGGATCCCTCTTTTCGAAAGAAAGAAGTGCAAACAGAAAACTTGGATCCTTGAGAAATAGATGAGCTATGAGTGAAGTCCATATATTCTAATGTTCCAAAAGAGTTAACCTGACGCTCACTCAACAGACCTACGTACCGTGCTAACTCCAAGATTTTTTTTATTGCTACGTAAACATCTGCTCAATAACGAATAACAATAGCATGAGATTATATCACATATATCCTAATTATGTTTTCATCAAAGGATCACACAGTTTCCTCTGATTGGAATAATTGAAGGCTCTTTCTTTAGTATTCACACCTAAGACACACCTTAATTCTTATGTTCAAATTCGAGCTTGGCATAGAACTGCAAATAGTCTGAAAATTCCAGCCTTGCACATGATCCGGCTGAAGAAATCAAGGCACAGTAAAGTCTACAATGAAAATTCGTTACCATAACTTTTTTTCCCAAGAACCCGCAGGAGCTCTGCACGTCAAATATTAAGACCTACCTTAACTCTGTAATCACCTGACGGAAAGTTGGCTCGGCTGCTAGGATAATCCTGCTAAGTACTACTGTAACAGTAAGAATAATATCTTGGTGTTTTTCATTTGAATAAAAAAGGACACGAAACCATCATGAGGCCCTTATGGAATCTGCATGTGATCATGAATCTGATCATGTATAAGATTTATCCTTAAGTTCACAATATTCAAATCTCACAAGTGGAAAAAGAAACATCTAGCCTGAAAGAACATCAACGTTAGTAGTATCTAAATAATCATGGGAGGAACATGAAAACATACTCTAGCACAGGAAGCGATCAACCTGAGGATTCGGCTATTAGGGAGTAGCACTCGTACTAGAGGATTGAATAAGCCATGATGCGTGCTAGTAGCATGCACATCTTGTCAGCCTTTAGTCCCTGATCCATGTGCAGCAATCTGGTGACCATCCGCTCCTGCCTTTTCATTATCTTAACAGACGAGAATGCATCCATCTCAACACCAAACCAGCCTAGCACAATGGTGTGCCAACAAACAAAGTACCACACCATGCACAAAAGACGTGCGTGTGTTGTTCATACTTGTCCTTTGGGAACATTGGAAGCATCAGAACTCTCCTTGTCACGCTATTTTCTCGTGTCGTGGCTATTGTCACGCTAGCAAAGTTGTAGGCTGACGTGACCTTTTCTTTTGATGTGAAAAACTACACATGGGAGGGTAAAAGCATGATTTAGTTGTGAAATAGTCAAGCTTTTTTATGTCTCGACTTGATTCAAAAAAAATTGTCACGACCAAGTTGCATGTATTTTCCACTTTCTTTTTCTTTTTTCTTTTCTTATTTTTTTAATTATGAACTACTTTAAATTCATGATTTTTTTGTTTCTATTTATCTTCTCTATTTCCTCCTTTCCATTTCTTTTTTTTCTTTTTTTCCTTTTTCCTTTTTTATTATTTGTTTTAAATTCTTGTATTGTTTTCACTTTGTCATCTGTTCACTTTGTTATTACTTCCCTCCGGAGATGAATTAGTGTTTGAGATGAGATGGTGCTGGTGAAGATGTTGATGAAGATTGATCCTCCCACGATGAGAGGGTTATTCGTGATGACGATGGCTTCGATTTCCCCCTTCCGGAGGGAAGTATCCCCGGCGGAGTCACTCCGCCGGAGAGTAAAAGTGCTCCTGCCCAAGTTCCGCCTCGAGACGGCGGCGCTCTGTCCCGGAAGTCCTCTCTTTATTTTTTTCAAGGGAAAATGGGCTTATATACCAGAAGATGGGCACCGGAGGCTGCCAGGGGGCCCACAAGGCACCAGGGCGCGCCTGGGGCGGGGTTGCTCCATTATTTTTTTATTTATTCCAAAATAAATCTCCATAAAATTTCAGCTCATTTGGAGATGTACAAAATAGGTATCTCTGACGTAGCTTTTTCAGGTCCAGAATTCTAGCTGCCGGCAATCTCCCTCTTCAAGTAAATCTTGCATATTAAGAGAGAAAAGGCATTAGAATTGCTCCACAAAGTGTTATATTGATTAAAAACACTATTAATAACAGTAGAAAATCATGATGCAAAATGAACGTATCAAATCCCACCCTCGAATCGCAACTAAAGCATGTGTTTTTGTTTTTCATCCCAGTTACAAGTCCATCCTTGACTCGCAACTGAGACCATAGTTTGTTTCATTCCAGTTGTAAGTTGACCCTTGAGTCGTAATTGGGCTCGTAGTTTCGTAGTTATCCTAGTTGTAAGTGCATGTCCTAGTTGCAACTCCATCCTTGACTCGCAAATAGGCTCGTAGTTCTCCCAGTTGCAAATCAACCCTCGACTCACAAATGACCTCGTAGGTGTCTCAGTTGCAAGTCCACCATCCGACTCGCAACTGAGCCCATACTTTGTTTTCATCCCAGTTGCAGGTCCACCCTCGCCTCGCAATTGGTATCGTAGTTTTGTGTAGTTATCTTAGCTCCAAGCATTGTTCAGGAAATTGGTAACTGGTAGCTGCACGGTCGGCTTGGGAGTAAGGATTAATCGGTGAATCGGCCTATTAACTAGATTAATCGGTCGACCATTAATCGGTAGATTAAATAGGAACTTGGCAACATATATCTAGTTTTTTATGTGTTATACCATACTCTCATGCTCTCAGCCATGTAATATACCACAATATGGTACCGTTTGGTCGAACCTTAACTATTGAGGAGCAAGACAGGGATGGGAGTGGTTACGGGGCAAATTTTTGTGCTTTGTTTGCCCACAAATTAATGCGTCAGAGGTGACTAATCCACCTAATAAGCGATTAATCAGTCTTACAAGTTAACATGATGAATATGTGCTATTTGATTCGTCCATCCTATGAGTAGCGATTAACCAACGCAATAACTGATAAATTGGAAGAATTCTTGAACAGTGGCTGCAATTCCACCCTCGACTAGTAACTAAGCACATAATTTGTTTTTTATCTCGGTTGCAAGTCCACCCTCAACTTGCAACTGGGATTATAGTATGTTTTTCATCCCAGTTGCAAGTCCATCCTTGACTCGCTGCTAGGCTCATAGGTGTCCCAGTTGCAAGTCCACCCTCGACTCGCAGCTGGTCCCATAGTTTGTTTTGTTTTCCCGGTTGCAAATCCACCTTCAACTCGCAACTGCGCCCGTAGTTTTGTTTTCATCCCATTTGCAAGTCCACCCTCAATATGCAACTGGGGGAGGGGGCACACACTAGTAGAAAAAGGCCCATTTGTCCCGGTTCATAAGGCCCATTTGTCCCGGTTCGGGAACCGGGACTAAAGGGTCGGGACTAAAGCCCAACACCTTTAGTCCCGGTTCTTATACGAACCGGGACAAATGGGGCTCCATGTGGCCGCTGCGGCGAGTCCAGAGAGGAGGGCCTTTAGTCCCGGTTGGTAACACCAACCGGGACCAAAGATCATCCACGTGTCAGCAGCTCAGGAGTTGGGGTTTTTTTTTAAAGGGGGTGGGGGGGTTTAGGGGTTTTGTAGGGTTAATTTAGGGGTTTCATATATTGTGTTAGCTAGCTAATAGAGAGAAGTGTCCTCTCTTATCTCCGTGCTTGGTCGACGCTACATACTATACGTATAGAGAGGACTCGACACGCTAGCTAGTAAGCAAAAGAAGGAAACCATTAAGTACACAAGATCGTCATGAACTATACAGAGAGAAGTGATCGACCTCCTCCTTCTCCGAGAGATTGGTCGAACAACAAGTTTTTGTATATCTATCTGACGCTACTAGCTACATATATACAATATAAGATCCCTAACATCTGATGTCAAGTTCCACATGGTATTCTCCGGCTGGATTGATGACGTGGTCAAGAAAGAATCCAGCCAATTCCTCTTGAATTGCCTTTAAGCGATCTTGTGGTAGGAGTTCATCCCGCATCTGCCAAATCTAATTTGAAGAAGGGGGTCAATACATATATATGAATGAAACTCAACACAAATGATGGTAATAAAATAAAATTGTGAATATTATTGCTTACGCACTTCATATTGTTTTTCAGAGTAGCCCCGCTTAGAGGTCGTTGCGTTGTAGATGTACTCGCAAACGTAGTATCCACAAAAATTATTCCCGCCTTCCTGCCACAACCACTTTACGAGAAATAGAGGTCAATCAAACTGAGAATCAAGCATTATAAATGATATTGATGAAACTAGCTAGAATCAATGGGAGATGCGCGGAACTAGCTAGTAGTACTTACTTTCGGGTGTGTAAATCGCAGATCCCCCGGCAGTCCCGGAACTTCTGCGGTGAACACTTTCCAAACCCTGCGAGACAAAGAAAATAATTACTTGATATCAGGAAATGAACAAAGTTGCCGATATGGTGCGATAATGATCGATTGAACTTACTTCTGGAGCATTTCAGTCATGGCCGCATACTCCTTGGGATCTTTTCGTCTTGAGTCTAAGACGGTTACTAGTCCCTGATCAAGCTTAATCTCTAGGAGAATAAAGCGGAAGCTGCGAACGCATGCATAACTCATCAATTACATTACTATAACCTCGAGTAATAATGGAAACCGAATATGCAGAAGACAGTAACACTCACTTGAAGTTGTAAGGAAAGAGTATTTTATCTTTGTTTTGATTTTTAAGCAACAATTGTAGCAAGTTGGCCTCGGTTTCTTTTGAATTATATGTAACCGTCCATTCATCTATGAGATTTGTGTTAATGAACCCAATATCATAGATTTGTGCATTTCTGCATTCGACGATCTTCAATCTGCATAATATAGTGAGGATAATTATATATACATGCAATGAAAGAGCTTAGCTATATATAGAGACTTAATTACAGAAGTATAGTACTTACAGACAGTAGCAAGTGATGATTATTTTATCGAGGTCCTTTTGATTGAAAAACTGGAAGAACTCCTCAAATAGAACAGACAACAGATCAATTCCAACGAGGTCGTGCTCTTCTTTAACTCTCAGCGTCAAAATATCCTTCCCAGACTTGCAGGTGTCCATGTACCACTTATGGAATCTTCGCATCATCGTTGTTAGAGGAGGATCACCAGGTCTGACGAGAGGCTTCCCGTACTGGTATTTGTGTTCGTCCACCTCCATTGTATCAAAATGTGCATCGTCGGGCAGGTAATCACCAGGATTGGTACCGGGCAGCATCCCCGGCAGATTTGCGACGATATCGCTAGACACCTTGAGCGGGGGGCACGATTGGTTTGCCTGTTCGCCGAGCTGGGGAATTTTGTTCCCACTTCTTCGTTCTTGTAACCTTTTGTTAGTTGAAGTAGTTCCCGACCGGCGCGCTCCTTCCACTGCCTTTTTAAGAGCGCGGACATGGTTGTCATCCGGCGGAGGCGGTGGTGGTCGCTTCAGGTTCTTCACAGTGCGCTTCAATTTCACCGGATCCATCTTCTCCTCCGGAGGTGGATTTTTCTTTGCAAAAAAGTCCCTCACTTGGGCTTTACAGATCTCCGCGTTTTCCTCATCGGTCATCTCGTATGGTAACTTCTCTAGAGGCGTGAGAGTTGGACCGAATCTGTATTGCCTCCCGCCTCTGGCTGTACTGCTAGACGCCGGAGTAGTCAGAGTGGCTGCGGCTGTCTTCCTTCGTTGCTTACGAGGCGGAGAAGGAGGCGGAGTGCTACGACGCGCCGGAGCAGCCGGAGCGGCGGCGGCTGTCTTTCGCTGTTGCTGACGAGGCGGAGAAGGAGGCGGGCTGCTCGGACGCGCCGGCGCAGGCGGAGTGCCCTGATCACTCGCCAGAGGAGGAGGCGGAGTTCCCTGACTCGCCGGAGGAGGAGGCGGAGGAGGAGGCGGAGTGCCCTGACTCACCGGAGGAGGAGGCGGAGGCGTCCAGTTCAGAAGATTGATGAGCTCCTTCCGCCATAGACATGGAGTCTTCAGAGCAAGACCCAGCTGAGTCTCCCCTTCACCGGTAGGGTGGTCAAGCTGGAGCTCCTCAAATCCCTCTGTTATTTCATCGATCATCACAACAGCATAGCCTTGTGGAATCGGAAGGCAGTGAAAAGTTGCGCCGGGTTGAGGAGGTGTAACAGAGCCGACAGCCGCCTTGACTTTGAGGTGCTGCCATTGCGTCATAAGGTGGCAATCTTGAGCCTCCGTGATAGCATCCACGGGGTAGCTGGGAGCCATGAAGTCAGGCTGCTGAAGGACATCGGTGGAAGCCACGCTGCTTCTCCGCTGAGATGGAGGGGTAGCTTCTGGGGTAGCTCCGGCAGGTCGCTGGCTCTGAACTAGTAGTGCTTGTTCCTCTAGCGCTCGTACCCTTGCATTCAGCGACTGCAATTCCGTCTGCTCCACTTTCCTCCTCCTCTCCCGGGTTTTGTAACCGCCTGCATTGGGAAACCCAACCCTCCACACAACGGAGCCTGCCGTGCCTCGTGTTCGTCCTGGGTGCTCAGGATTCCCGAGGGCCTGTGTGAGCTCTGTAGGAGATATGCCCTAGAGGCAATAATAAATGTTATTATTTATCTCCGTGTTCATAATTAGGTTTATGTTCCATGCTATAACTGATGTGGTTCCCGAGCCCGTATATCCATAAAGGCTCTGGGGAAAACCCATGTGCACGTGTGGAATAATAAACGGTAAAATGTATTCCTAGTCATGCCTCTAAGACTAGCTCAGGTGTTGCATGATGATTATGTTTTCCCAATCATAGGCATGTCTATGCCAGCAACTTTGAGGGCACAAATGTTAGAAGAACATTTGTGTTGAATCGACCCGATTGATGTTATGCTATGAGATACATTCGTCACAAGTTTATGGTTAATAACACAGAGATGGTTAATGTTTGCATGATTCCTCAGACCATGAGAGTATCGAGTTTCTTCATGCTTGATTCATGAACTTTGGGGTTTGTTAAACGTCATCCGTAAATGGTGGCTATTACGGCGGCTTACGGGTTCATGGGAAAGTATGTCAAGTAACTTGATAGCTCAAGATTGGGATTTGCTCCTCCGACGATGGAGAGATATCTCTGGGCCCTCTCGGTGTTACGGTATCCATCATCGTCTGGCCAGACACTATGTGATTTGATCACGGGGATGCTGGAACACGGTAACGAGAAAAGAGAACAATACCGGTAACGAGGTAACTAGCATAGTGGACAAGTTGTTGATCCACGGGAATGCCTACATGTCTCACCTCGGGTATTTGTAACATATCGCGAAGCAACAGGAATAGCACACGGCAACTGGAGGTTCACTCGAATATTCATTCGTGTGGGTATAGGGGTCAATATGGGTGTCCACGGCTCCGATGTTGATCATTGATCGGAAGGGGTTCCGTGTCATGTCTATACTTCACCGAACCTATAGGGTCACACGCTTAAGGGTCATCTATCTGCTGAATACTAGACAGGGAGTCTGAGAGAAAATCACCGAAAAAGTTTCGGACACCGAAAAGTTTCGGACAGCGGAAAAGTTCCGCAGAGAGAGGTCACCGGATGAGTTCCGGTGAAACTGATAAGTTGTTTCAGGGGATACCATTAAGTCAAAATGGTTTCGGCACATGCCTGATAATTCTTGGAGGATGCCAGAATCATTCTGGAAACTTCTGGGAATTTTCTGGAAGAAAAACCGGAAATGTTCCGGGGCTGCCGGAACCGCTTCAGATGCTTTTCGCAGATGAAATCACTAAACTGGAATTGTTCCAGAACGCGTTGAAAATTATTTTAGTGGGTACTGGAAATGTTCTAAGCCCACATAAATATTTTAAGTTTGAACGGACGCTGAAAAATGTCGTCGTGAATAGTGAAAGTGCTTTTTGGGTGGCTTCTTGGAGAAGCCACCTTGAGGGTCCTTTGGTATTTTTCCCCTTGGCTTCTTGGAGAAGCCACCCTTGGGCTTGGCCTATAAATAGGGGTGGAGGGGGCTGCCTAAAGACTCACTCCTTCTCACATACAAGTGCCATGCAATGATCTGGCTTCTCTCTCCCTCCCACGAAAAGAGTTTCGTAGAGCCGAAAGGCTGTCTGGGTTCCGGCGGGAACTAGTTCTGGACGGCGAAGCCCTGCCGGATAGTTGACACCGTATGTGTGCAACTCTGTAGAGAGGTCGTAGTTTCGATCTTAGTGCCCGAGGGGCTGTTCGTGAGTGCCTCCCGAAGGGCTGTCCAAGTGACGGTCCGAGTTCTGTGAGTCCTCCCGAAGGGCTGTCCGAGTGACCGTTCGAGTTTCGAAGGTCCTCCCGAAGGGCTGTCCGCGACACCGTCCGGGGGACTGTTTGACCGCCTCCCGGAGGGCTGTCCGAAGGGAAGACGAGGGTATACATCCTCGCGGTTGGGAGGTTGTAAATCCTAGCTGCGGGGATCTGCACCACCGATCGTCATCGACTCTACTTTCGCTGCGCTACGAGTCGGTAACGAAAATGATCAAACCTTGTATGCAGTCTCCATAGTGGTCCTGGGCTGGTGCGTAGGTCGGAAAATTTTTGTTTTCTGCTGCGTTACCCTACAGTGGCATCAAGAGCCGTGCTATGCGTAGATGCAGGTTGCGATCTAGAATACATAGAGATGTATGGGTGTTGCACAATATAATTAGGTAGTAGATGAGTTCTATTACTGAAAATTATTTGTGCGGGTAGCAGATGAAATCTGTTACCCGATGTTCTTGTTGCTTCCCTAGAATTTGCGTATTTCTGATCTTGATAACAGTATGGTGGAGTTTCAAAGTTCTGGCAATCCGCGATCCTGATTGATCAACGAAGTGCTAACAGTTCATTGAATTCCACCGTAGTTAAAAGGAAAGATGAAATTTCGCAGACAAAAGGGCAATGCAGATATGATCTGCACGGGGGTCACGCGTATGACGAAGTTTAGTATGGGGCTCGAGATTTTATTATCTCGGTTTTCATACACCCTGGAAAGTTAATCTAGCGACTTGAATTATCATACTTGATGATGGACGTTGGTAGTTTCGGTTTGTTTCGAAACCTTAGAAGCCACGTAAAAACAAGTTTTTGCATGAACCGATTAGAGGCGTCTAACTTGGTTTTGCAGGAGGGTTTGCATGTGCATATGATGTGGTATAGGAGTGCTCATATTTAATTTGATTATGTATGAGATGACTATATGATGTAAATTGATTAACATGACCTGTGTGTCATGATTCGGCATGATGGCTGTAGCCATATGATTGCACTTTAAATAACCTGCGTGTCAAACTTGTTGTAATGCATTATTTTATTAGCTATAGAGATAGCAATATTATCTGGTGCATCGACAAGGTGGTGGCAATCTTCGCAAAGGTGAACACCGACGCGAATGCCGAAGACGAAGAAATACAAGACTTCTCCGTCAGAAAGGGCTATACCATATCATGCTATTATGAATTGCCTGAGATGTTTATCCCTTATGTTGCACCCTTCTTGATTGCGCGGTAGTCGCTTTTATTAGGGTGATCTCTCACAAAATATCAAGTAGTTAGTGTTCTCCCAAGTGTAGCACCGTCACGGCACCTAACTTTTCGGGGCATCACATGGACACATGGGTGCGAACGATTAGGGAAGTGTGAGGCGGGTGAGTTGAGACCTCGCAGCAAGATCACTTGGTTGTCTTGACGTTCTGGAGGAGCGTCCTGAGCTCGGAACACGCCCATCGAAAGATGAACAAGAGTCACATAGAGATGTGATTGGCAAGTTGGCCTATCGATTGCAATTCTCGTCACTTGAGATGGACACATCCTTGGCGTTGAATTGTAATATGGATCTTGAATCACTCACAATCAATTATGAGAGATATTGATTTGAGTGGGAGCGCACTATTGAATTAACTTGTTTAATTCTCAGTGCAATTAATTTTGAACACTGTCTAAGTGTGGTTTGCTAATAGTTGTAGAATAATGGCTCGCGTTTCCACCTTCCCTATTAAAATTGAATAGCTGTTAAATATCTGGTTAAAACTTTACGGTTGGTAACGTAATGTGAGGATTGTCCTCAAGAGTGCCAAGAAGGACTTTGTCCTATCGCATACTTTCGGTATTCTCTCGCTTATGCTATGGATCATGTGACTCTCGTCCTTCGATCCAAAAGCTAGAATTCCATTTTTAGTCAAGTGCAATATGTTTGCGTCCATGAGACCCGAACTTCGAAAGTTTGGATAGTTATGTGATATTCATGGAATCTGAAAATCATTTTCAGAGACAGACAAAGGCTAAAAGATATGAGATATCCAAAGCAATGTTTGTTTGCAAACTATTAGTAAAGGAGTTTACTATGCATTAGACTAATAAGAGAGGGATCCAGTAGAACGCCTGTCATATGATGAAAGGTGAATAAAACAAACAACTTAAAGAGAATGGAAGTGTCCGAAGGGTGTTGGCGAAACTTTCACGCCTAGGAAGTCCGGGGCTAACGCCACTCTTAAGTTGGATGCTTCTTCTGAGAGTAGGAGAAATACTGAAAGTTAAAACTGTTAGAAGTATAAAGGCAAAAAGAAAGAAGACTGGAATATCCAGCTCATGTATGAATGTCATACAAGTTTTTGATGTATAGAAGGCTGGTAAAAGATATAGTTCTTGGGAATTATGGTTAAACATGTTAATCACTAATTCTTGGGTATTGTGAGACAATCACAAAGATACCCGCTCGATTGCATTCTGTTGCAATTCGATGTAAGAACTACTATGGCCTAAAAGACTAGCCAGAAATGAGGTTTAGGTATACACAGGGAACATAGTAAATGTTACTATACCTTCCATCGGTGTATTACCGTCTGTATTTATTTTTATAATTCGTTTGGAGTTTCACAAACTCTAGCCCATTGCATAAGGTATCTTGCAAGAAGGTTGTTTATAAGAGAACTTTTGATGTTCGATGTTATGAATAACATAAGGGCCATACTTTCATTATGAATGAGATGTATGTTATGAATATTGATAATAATACATTACCTCTGGGTTTACTTTCATAATTCATTTTAGAGTTTCATACACTCTAGCTCGTTGCACAATGTTTGTTGCAAAAGAGTTGTTCATAAAAACAACAATTGTTGTTCAGTATTATGAATAACATGAAGGGCCATGCTTCCATCCTAGATGGGATGTATGTTATGAATATTGATGGTAATATGATACATCCATAACACTGACGCTAAATGTCATAAGACTAAAAGAATACCACACAAGTGTGGCACTGCATTTGGTCACATTGGAGAAACCCGCATGGAAAATTCCATTATGATGGATTTTGAAGTCGTTTGATTTTGAATCACCTGACACTTGCAACTTTCCTCCGAAAAGTAAAGTGACTGAAATACCGTTCACAGGCCATAAGGAACGAGCAAAGAACTTATTGGTGATCATACATTTTGATATATGTAGTCCGATAAATGTTGTTGCAAGTAGTGGATTTATCTATCTTCAGAAATGACTCAAGTAGATATATGGATATTTACTTGATGAGACGTAAGTCTGGATCTTTTGAAATCATTTGAAAGGTTTTCAAAATGAAGTAGAAGTTATTGTAACAAGAAAATTATGTTTCTACAATTCGATTGCAGAAAGAAATATTTGAGTTACAAGTTTAGCGAATGTCTGATGAGTTGTGAAAAGAGTTTCATAACTTACACCTCCCGGAACACCACTGTGAGTGGAAAGTCCGTGAAGATGTAATCGAACCATTTATGACATGGTAAGATCAAAGATGACATGAATAAATTTGCCATTATCCCTTTTAAGGTGATGCTTTAGAGACTGCGGCTTTTACACTGAAAAGGGCTCCATCGGGTCTGTTGAAATGACACCATGGTATGGTATGCCCAACCATGTCATATCTTTTCTTAACATTTGGAATATGGGGCTTGTGTAAAAGGTTACAAACCTATTTCAAATCAGGCAAGTGCTACTTTGTAGGTTATCCCAAGTAATTGGGTATTCCTCCCTCACTATACCGAGGCAAATAGGTTTGCCACAAAGAACGGTATGCTTTTTGAAGAAAATGGTTCTTTCAAAAGGTGAGTGGGAGAATAGTGCAACTCGACAAGATAAACAGTATCTTCGTCATCAGGTCAAAGGAAAGAGACCTTGGAAGCAATTCCAGAGTTTCCTACTGCGACTGATACGGAAGTCTCTACAATAAAATGTATGGACTTCGGTCGAACTTGCAGCTGAACCACGTAGGCAAGGCTCGTGCAAACCTCTCAGGTGCGCAAATGAGATATTGTTGTTAGACAACAGTATACCTACGATACACAAGGAAGCGTTGATGGGCCCTGACTCCGGAATTGGCTAAATGCCAATACAATCCGAGATAGTTTCCATATAAGTGATTCAAGAGTAAAACCTTGATACACCTTTCGGAAGACTTAGAGTCCGACGAATATTTATGGAACTATAACTGATACGAATAAAAATGTTTTATCCAGAAAGCTCGACTTGTTGCAATATACAAGTTCAAGGAGTTGACTACGATGAGGTTGCTTCACCGTAGCGATGCTTAAAGTCGGTTCGGGTTGAACTAGCAATTAATACATATTTCATATCATGAGATATAAAACAATGGATGACAAAAGGATTTCCACCTGATGGAAATGAAACCAAGGACTTGCATGTGTTACAGTCCAAGGTATTTTGTCAATCCAGAGGATGCTAGTAAGTATGCAAACTTCAGAGTTCCAGCAATGGACAGAAGAGAGCAAAATGGAGTTGGAATCTTTGTGTTTTGATGAAATGGTTAAAAGGGTTTTGACTTCATCAATGGGTAACGAAGATGCTTGTGATTCAAGAAAGTAAGTGGGAGCATAATAATATTTCTAAAAACGTTGTGTGCTTGACACATTGTTAATTGTAATTAAATTTCTTGACACGAATTAGGACTTCATTTAAAAAGGGTTTTTTGATGAAGTGCTTGGGCTAAATAGCCTTAATATTAGGCATGATGATCTATGGAGATAGATTTACCTGATGGGGCTGAGCAAAGATACATATTGACAAAATGCTAAAACCTTTTAGCATTAAAAACCGTCAAGGAGTGATTCTTGCCGAAGTCACATGGAAAGAGTTTTTGCAAGACTCGGTGTCCCAAAACACTGATGAGCAAAATACATGATGGAGATTCCACACACTCTTGTGTTTGGATTAATCATGTATTCCATGGTATGTAAAAACAACCAGATATGTCCAATACTCCAAAGTTGTTGCGAGTATAAATACCAAGGTGATCAAAAGTTCTGATCATGGGACAACAGTGAAAAAGGGTCATTGAGTACTATAGTAGCACTGATGACATGTTTTCTCGCAAGCGGAGATCATGAAGATTTCGTTGTAAAAGGTTACATCAATACAGTCTTCATCCATGCTCCAAGCGATTTTTGATTTAATTTGAGGGTTTTGTGTAAAACACAATATGGTGGCACGGTAGTTGGAAATTGTTCCAAACAAGTTACTGTGGCGAATTCTATAACAGAGGCGAAGTATGTTGCCGCTTTTAAAAGCGAGAAAGAAGATGTTGAATCATATAGTTCATTCATGAACTTAGTATGGTTCCAAGATGGCTTTTGTCAATGGGACACTACTGCAGGTAGTTGCTCCGTAACTCAGTCTGAGGAATCCAGGTTCGACCTGTGATTCACATACATACAAAGCCAAGTCCACACAAAATATGAATTTTGTGAAAGCGTGAAAATGTGAGGATATGCAAAGATACACACGGAGCTGAAGTCGTCAGATCCGTTGGACATCAGGCTATACCACAAGCGAAGCATATTTACACCGGTGTGCCACAGGTGTAAAGTGCATTAGCATTAACTAGATTATTGACTCTAGTGCAAGTGGGAGTCTGTAGGAGATATGCCCTAGAGGCAATAATAAATGTTATTATTTATCTCCGTGTTCATAATTAGGTTTATGTTCCATGCTATAACTGCTGTGGTTCCTGAGCCCGTATATCCATAAAGGCTCTGGGGAAAACCCATGTGCACGTGTGGAATAATAAACGGTAAAATGTATTCCTAGTCATGCCTCTAAGACTAGCTCAAGTGTTGCATGATGATTATGTTTTCCCAATCATAGGCATGTCTATGCCAGCAACTTTGAGGGCACAAATGTTAGAAGAACATTTGTGTTGAATCGACCCGATTGATGTTATGCTATGAGATACATTCGTCACAAGTTAATGGTTAATAACACAGAGATAGTTAACGTTTGCATGATTCCTCAGACCATGAGAGTATCGAGTTTCTTCATGCTTGATTCATGAACTTTGGGGTTTGTTAAACGTCATCCGTAAATGGATGGCTATTACGGCGGCTTACGGGTTCATGGGAAAGTATGTCAAGTAACTTGATAGCTCAAGATTGGGATTTGCTCCTCCGACGATGGAGAGATATCTCTGGGCCCTCTCGGTGTTACGGTATCCATCATCGTCTGGCCAGACACTTTGTGATTTGATCACGGGGATGCCGGAAAACGGTAACGAGAAAAGAGAACAATACCGGTAACGAGGTAACTAGCATAGTGGACAAGTTGTTGATCCACGGGAATGCCAACATGTCTCACCTCGGGTATTTGTAACATATCGCGAAGCAACAGGAATAGCACACGGCAACTGGAGGTTCACTCGAATATTCATTCGTGTGGGTATAGGGGTCAATATGGGTGTCCACGGCTCCGATGTTGATCATTGATCGGAAGGGGTTCTGTGTCATGTCTATACTTCACCGAACCTATAGGGTCACACACTTAAGGGTCATCTATCTGCTGAATACTAGACAGGGAGTCTGAGAGAAAATCACCGAAAAAGTTTCGGACACCGAAAAGTTTCGGACAGCGGAAAAGTTCCGCAGAGAGAGGTCACCGGATGAGTTCCGGTGAAACTGAAAAGTTGTTTCAGAGGATACCATAAAGTCAAATTGGTTTTGGCACATGCCCGATAATTCTTGGAGGGTGCCAGAATCATTCTGGAAACTTCTGGGAATTTTCTGGAAGAAAAACCGGAAATGTTCCGGAGCTGCCGGAACCACTTCAGATGCTTTTTGCAGATGAAAATCGCTAATCTGGAATTGTTCCAGAACACGTTGAAAATTATTTTAGTGGGTACTGGAAATGTTCTAAGCCCACATAAATATTTTCAGTTCGAAAGGACGCTGAAAAATGTCGTCATGAATAGTGAAAGTGCTTTTTGGGTGGCTTCTTGGAGAAGCCACCTTGAGGGTCCTTTGGTATTTTTCCCCTTGGCTTCTTGGAGAAGCCACCCTTGGGCTTGGCCTATAAATAGGGGTGGAGGGGGCTGCCTAAAGACTCACTCCTTCTCACATACAAGTGCCATGCAATGATCTGGCTTCTCTCTCCCTCCCACGAAAAGAGTTTCGTAGAGCCGAAAGGCTGTCTGGGTTCCGGTGGGAACTAGTTCTGGACGGCGAAGCCCTGCCGGATAGTTGACACCGTATGTGTGCAACTCTGTAGAGAGGTCGTAGTTTCAATCTTAGTGCCCGAGGGGCTGTTCGTGAGTGCCTCCCGAAGGGCTGTCCAAGTGACGGTCCGAGTTCTGTGAGTCCTCCCGAAGGGCTGTCCGAGTGACCGTTCGAGTTTCGAAGGTCCTCCCGAAGGGCTGTCCGCGACACCGTCCGGGGGACTGTTTGACCGCCTCCCGGAGGGCTGTCCGAAGGGAAGACGAGGGTATACATCCTCGCGGTTGGGAGGTTGTAAATCCTAGCTGCGGGGATCTGCACCACCGATCGTCATCGACTCTACTTTCGCTGCGCTACGAGTCGGTAACGAAAATGATCAAACCTTGTATGCAGTCTCCATAGTGGTCCTGGGCTGGTGCGTAGGTCGGAAAATTTTTGTTTTCTGCTGCGTTACCCTACAAGCTCGTCGTTCTCTCTGTCGGGAACGAACGTCCCTTCCTGCGCTGCGGCGATATACTTCTGAAGCTTCTTGACGGGTATTTCAAGTTGCTCCTTCGTCCAATGGCACTTCCCTGTTTCAGGGTCCAAGGTTCCCCCAACCCCGAAAAACCAACTCCTTGAACGGTCTGGCCAGTTCAATGTCTCTGGTTCGACCCCTTTATCAAGCAGGTCCTTCTCAGCCTTGTCCCACAACGGCCGGGCTTTGAGGTAGCCACCTGACCCCGTGCGATGGTGATACTCCTTCTTTGCAGCATTTTTCTTGTTTGTCGCTAACATCTTCTTACTCTTCTCCGATGTCTTGTGGGCCACAAATGCGGGCCAGTGATCTCTTATCTTCTCAAATCGGCCGGTGAATTCTGGAGTCTTCCCTTTGTCGACAAACGTTGATTTCAACTCATTCTTCCACCTCCTGAATAGATCTGCCATCTTCTTAAGAGCATGAGCCTTGACCAATGGCTCTATAACTGGCTTATCCGGATCCTCCTCTGGCGGTAGGGTGAAATTTGCCTTCAGCGCGGTCCAAAGATCATCTTTCTGTCTATCGTTGACAAAAGACACTTGAGGGTCTTCACTCTTAGGCTTATTCCATTGGTGGATGCTGATCGGGATCATGTCCCTAACAAGAACCCCGCACTGAGCAGAAAATGCTTCCTTGGTCCGGCTGGGTTCAATCGGTTGGCCATCGCCCTTGATTGCTGTGATCGTGAACCTTTCATCCTGGCGCAACCTTTTCTTCGGGCCTCGTCTCGTTACCGAAGTTTGGCTCGATCCGGAGGGCTAGAAAAGAAGAAAGAAGAGAGTTAATATGTGTACATACCAAAACAATTAATGCATCAATTAGCTAGTCAGCACAGGCTTAATTAATATATATACCTCGCCGGACTTTGCAACAGCTCCTTCCTCCATTTGCTCATCGGAGCCATCATAATCATGTCCTTCCACCTCCATTGTTCGATCACCGGAGCCTGCTTCACCCTCTCCTTCCAGACCATCGGTGTCATTGAGATACGACAAGATATCACCTCCGCCGAGGATTATGTCCCCCAACAACTGTTCTGCTTCGATGTCTCGGTGCTCCATAGTTTCTGCAAATATTACAACATGGCAATTAATATACAAACATGACAGATGGATATATTAGTGCAAACGTAGACCTAGCTAGCTCGACGCTTCTACGGTTTGGGGTGGCCTCGACAACTCTTCTACGAACCGCCTCTCTCATGAATGTCCGACGTCCGGACCGACAAGGGATTTAACAAAATGACGCCATTCTGGATGTGCAGAAAATGGTCCATATTTTTCCTGATCTCATCTACCCTTCTATATGTCACGTTGTCTAGTGTCAAAGAATTCAAGAAAACCATGACTTCATCATTAGCCGGAAATGACAGGCGTATAATGGTACGAAGCTCTTCAAAGTTGTTTTGGAACGGAGTTCCCGATAGAATAATTCGCTTTTTGGTACAAAGTTCAGCAAGAGCCTTCCGAATATCGCTATTTGGAAGGCCTTTGCTGAAATTCGTATCAAAAGGAGTATTATTCTATCAGGAACTCCGTTCCAAAACAACTTTGAAGAGCTTCGTAGCATCATACGCCTGTTACTTCTGACTAATGATGAAGCCATGGATTTCTTCAATACTTTGACAGACAACGTGACATATAGAAGAATATATATATAGATGAGATCAGAAAAAAAATTGGATCAACTTGTGCACATCCATAATGGGGGCATTCTTGATAAATCTATATATGTCAAAATTCAAACTTTGACATATGATCAAACTTTGACATATGATCAAATGTTGCATATGTCAAAATTCAAACTTTGACATATGATCAAATGTTGCATATGTCAAAATTCAAACTTTGACATATGATCAAACTTTATATATGTCCACCGCGATATAAAATAATACATAGACTTGTTCGGGCGAGAGGGGGTTGATCGACGTCCCCCCTCATGTCGAAGTTACCGGAGTTATCTTCTAGTGGTTTGGGTGTCCTCGAGAGTTTGTCGAGTAGGGGCGGGAGGGGGTAGGAGATCGACAACGCTTTTTTATATATGTCCACCGCGATATAAAATAATACATAGACTTGTTCGGGCGAGAGGGGGTTGATCGACGTCCCCCCTCATGTCGAAGTGAATGAACAACTCTGAATTTTTTTACATGTACTCCCGAGGGGAATTGAAGTTATCGGGGTTATGTTTATACAACAAATGGACAACTCATCTCATTTCATCTCATCTGAAAAAACATAGCACATCTAAAAAAAATACATACATACATGGAAAAAAATTGCTATGAACAAAAAAAACATCATATATGAACATTTTCTATATCCATCCATACATACATACATACATTGAAAAAAATGCTATGAACAAACACATCAGTAGTAATTATTTTTATAATGATTTGGCCTCAAAAAAAAATTTTATTAGTATTTTCAAACTCTAGAATGACCCTGTTGCACTAGAACTATTTCAAATAATTCTTTTCAAATGCCACAAATTTTTTGAGAAGTCCTCTGATGCCTATAGATCATTTTTATGCAAAAACCCACTTTGGTCATTTGAAACTTTTGAGCAGTGGCAGAGCAAGGCCGAGCTCGGGGGAGCACGCGGCGAAGTTATCGGGGAGGGGGTATATCGACCCCCCCCCACTCATGTCGAAGTTATCGGGGAGGGGGTATATCGACCCCCCCCCCCTCATGTCGAAGTTATCGGGGAGGGGGTATATCGACCCCCCCCCTCATGTCGAAGTTATCGGGGAGGGGGTATATCGACCCCTCCCCCTCATGTCAAAGTTATCGGGGAGGGGGTATATCGACCCCCACCCCCCTCATCATGCATATATAGCTACCACATACATATATACATTGAAAAAAATTACATTATATATATATATGAACAAAAAAATTACATCATATATATACATATGTACATCGACCCCCACCCCCCTCATCATGAACAAAAACATGCTCTGAACAAAAAAATTAATACATTATGAACATCTACATACATATAGGCACATACATAAATATATACATTATATATATATATATGAACAAAAAATTAATCTAATAAAAAATGAAAAAAAAACAGAGACGGGGCGGCGCGGCGGCTCACAGTGGGGGCGGCTGGCGACGGCGACGACGACGACGACAGCGACGGCGGGGGCGGGCCAGGGCAGGGGCTTGGGCGCGGGGCAGGGGCCGGCGCGGTGACGGCGTGGTCGGGGGCAGGGGCGCTGGGCGACGACGACGAGGTGCGGGGAGCGGGCGGCGACAGCGTCGAGGGCTCGGGGCAGGGCGGCGCGGCGACGACGTCGGAGGCAGGGGCGACGACGGCGACGGCGACGAGGAGCAGCGTTGGGGCGTCGGGCACGAACTAGCGATGGAAATCTGAAAATTTCCTAAGTGCTGGCTTATATAGCAAAGGCTTAGGTCCCGGTTAGTGGCACCAATCGGGACCAATGCCCCCCTTTAGTCCCGGTTGGTGCCACCAACCGGGACCAAAGGTCTTTTTTCAGCAGCCCAAAGGGCGGGAAGCAGGGACCTTTGGTCCCGGTTGGTGGAACCAACCGGGACGAAAGGACGTGCATTGGTCCCGGTTGGTGCCACGAACCCGTACCAATGCACCCCTTTAGTCCCGGTTGGTGCCACCAACCGGGACAAAAAAGCCTTGTGCTGGCCGCGTCGCGGCCAAAAGTTTAGTCCCACCTCGCTAGTTGAGAGAGCTCGAGACTGGTTTATAAGCGCTGCTGCGCCCACTCTCTCGAGCTCCTCTCAACTGCAGGCTTTCGGGCCTAAACTCGCACTATGTGCCTGTGGGCCTACTGGGCCTGCTGCGGGCCTGAATCCTGGCCCATGGTTGGGTTTCTAGTCGTATTCAGGCCGTGGTGGCCCAGTAGGCGGCACTTTTTTATTTTTATTTTGTTTTCTTTGTTGCTTTATTTATTTTATTTTGTTTCTACTTACAACAAAATACTTACTGTTGCTATTTTTATTTATTTTATTAAATTTTATTTTATTTTATTTTGTTTCTACTTATTTATTAAAGTTTATTTTGTTTCTACTTATTTATTTTATTTTGTTTCTACTTATTTATTTTATTTTCTTTTTTGCTTTTTTATTTATTTTATGAAAATTCTTTTTCTTTTAATGTTTTGAAGAGAAAATACTTTGATAATTTTAGTTGCATAAATTTTATATAATTTTAGTTTCAATAATACAAGAGGTTTAAAAAGTTGAAAAGCACTTCAAATGAACTCTGAAGAGGTTGAAAATGAGCATGATATCATCATTTCACCCACATAGCATGTGCTAAAACTCTGAAGAGGTTGAAAATGGACAATCTCTTTCGAAGTATCAGGGTTTCGGACAAAAACTCACCTGTTACAAAGGGATTTCATTTTTTTGAACTAATTTGAACTCCAGACTTTTTGTGTGCTCAAAATGAACCATTCAAAGCCACATCATCAATTTTCAACCCTTTCTGACTTCATCTGTCTTCACTTTTTCTTCGCTTGTGTCCTTTGCTTATTGCGTCGTAACCATGGATATTCTTCATCGCTTAACAGGGTGCTTGGGTCAGCCTTGACTTTGAAGGGAGGAATTTCATGAAACTTTTCATAATCTTCAGACATGTCTGTCTTACCCTCCACTCCCACGATGTCTCTTTTCCCTGAAAGAACTATGTGGCGCTTTGGCTCATCGTATGATGTATTCGCTTCCTTATCTTTTCTTTTTCTCGGTTTGGTAGACATGTCCTTCACATAGAAAACCTGCACCACATCATTGGCTAGGACGAATGGTTCGTCTGTGTACCCAAGATTGTTCAGATCCACTGTTGTCATTCCGTAATGTGGCTCTACCTGTACCCCGCCTCCTGACAGATTGACCCATTTGCACTTAAACAAAGGGACCTTAAAATCATGTCCGTAGTCAAGTTCCCATATGTCCACTATGTAACCATAATATGTGTCCTTTCCCCTCTTGGTTGCTGCATCAAAGCGGACACCACTGTTTTGGTTAGTGCTCTTTTGATCTTGTGCGATCGTGTAAAATGTATTCCCATTTATCTCGTATCCTTTGTAAGTCAATACAGTCGAAGATGGTCCCCTGGACAATGAGTACAGCTCATCAGAAACAGTGTTGTCACCTCTGAGATGTGTTTCCAACCAACTGCCGAAAGTCCCGATGTGTTCACATGTAATCCAGTCGTCACACTGCTCCGGGTGTTTGGAGCGCAGAATGTTCTTGTGTTCATCGACATACGGGGTCACCAAGGTAGAGTTCTGTAGAACTATGTAGTGTGCTTGAGACCAAGAATGCCCGTCCCTGCATATTATTGAGTCCCCTCCTAGCGTGCCTTTTGCAGTCAGTCTCCCCTCATACCGCGATTGAGGGAGACCAATCTTCTTAAGGTCAGGAATGAAGTCAACACAAAACCCAATGACATCCTCTGTTTGATGGCCCATGGAGATGCTTCCTTCTGTCCTAGCGCGGTTACGGACATATTTCTTTAGGACTCCCATGAACCTCTCAAAGGGGAAAATATTGTGTAGAAATACGGGGCCCAGAACGACAATCTCGTCGACTAGATGAACTAGGACGTGCGTCATGATATTGAAGAAGGATGGTGGGAACACCAGCTCGAAACTGACAAGACATTGCGCCACATCACTCCGTAGCCTTGGTATGATTTCTGGATCGATCACCTTCTGAGAGATTGCATTGAGGAATGCACATAGCTTCACAATGGCTAATCGAACGTTTTCCGGTAGAAGCCCCCTCAATGCAACCAGAAGCAGTTGCGTCATAATCACGTGGAAGTCATGAGACTTTAGGTTCTGAAACTTTTTCTCTGCGATATTTATTATTCCCTTTATATTCGACGAGAAGCCAGACGGGACCTTCATACTGAGCAGGCATTCAAAGAAGATTTCCTTCTCTTCTTTGGTAAGAGCGTAGCTGGCAGGACCTTCATACTGCTTTGGAGGCATGCCGTCTTTTTCGTGCCAACGTTGCAGGTCCTCCCGTGCTTCCGGTGTATCTTTTGTCTTTCCATACACGCCCAAGAAGCCTAGCAAGTTCACGCAAAGGTTCTTTGTCACGTGCATCACGTCGATTGAAGAACGGACCTCTAGGTCTTTCCAGTAGGGTAGGTCCCAAAATATAGATTTCTTCTTCCACATGGGAGCGCGTCCCTCAGCGTCATTCGGAACAGATAGTCCGCCGGGACCCTTTCCAAAGATTACGTGTAAATCATTGACCATAGCAAGTACGTGATCACCGGTACGCATGGCGGGCTTCTTCCGGTGATCTGCCTCGCCTTTGAAATGCTTGCCTTTCTTTCGACATTGATGGTTGGTCGGAAGAAATCGACGATGCCCCAGGTACACATTCTTCCTGCATTTGTCCAGGTATATACTTTCGGTGTCAGCTAAACAGTGCGTGCATGCGTGGTATCCCTTGTTTGTCTGTCCTGAAAGGTTACTAAGAGCAGGCCAATCATTGATGGTTACAAACAGCAACGCATGCAGGTCAAATTCCTCCTGTTTGTGCTCATCCCACACACGTACACCGTTTCCATTCCACAGCTGTAAAAGTTCTTCAACTAATGGCCTTAGGTACACATCAATGTCGTTGCCGGGTTGCTTAGGGCCTTGGATGAGTACTGGCATCATAATGAACTTCCGCTTCATGCATAGCCAAGGAGGAAGGTTATAGATACATAGAGTCACGGGCCAGGTGCTATGATTGCTGCTCTGCTCCCCGAAAGGATTAATGCCATCCGCGCTTAAACCAAACCATACGTTCCTTGGGTCACCTACAAACTCAGTCCGGTACTTTCTCTCGATTTTTCTCCACTGCGACCCGTCAGCGGGTGCTCTCAACTTCCCGTCTTTCTTACGGTCCTCTCTGTGCCATCGCATCAACTTGGCATGCTCTTTGTTTCTGAACAGACGTTTCAACCGTGGTATTATAGGAGCATACCACATCACCTTGGCAGGAACCCTCTTCCTGGGGGGCTCGCCGTCAACATCACCAGTGTCATCTCGTCTGATCTTATACCGCAATGCACCGCATACCGGGCATGCGTTCAAATCCTCGTACGCACCGCGGTACAGGATGCAGTCATTAGGGCATGCATGTATCTTCTGCACCTCCAATCCTAGAGGGCATACGACCTTCTTTGCTGCGTACGTACTGTCGGGCAATTCGTTATCCTTTGGAAGCTTCTTCTTCAATATTTTCAGTAGCTTCTCAAATCCTTTGTCAGGCACAGCATTCTCTGCCTTCCACTGCAGCAATTCCAGTACGGTACCGAGCTTTGTGTTGCCATCTTCGCAATTGGGGTATAACCCTTTTTGGTGATCCTCTAACATGCGATCGAATTTCAGCTTCTCCTTTTCACTTTCGCACTGTCTCCTTGCATCAACAATGACCCGGTGGAGATCATCATCAGGCACATCGTCTGGTTCCTCTTGATCTTCAGCTTCCCTCGTTGCAGCATCATCGTATTCGGGGGGCACATAGTTGTCATCGTCCTCTTCTTCTTCGCTGTCTTCCATCATAACCCCTATTTCTCCGTGCCTGGTCCAAACATTATAGTGTGGCATGAAACCCTTATAAAGCAGGTGGGTGTGAAGGATTTTCCGGTCAGAGTAAGACTTCGTATTCCCACATATAGGGCATGGACAACACATAAAACCATTCTGCTTGTTTGCCTCAGCCACTTCGAGAAAATTATGCACGCCCTTAATATACTCGGAGGTGCGTCTGTCACCGTACATCCATTGCCGGTTCATCTGCGTGCATTATATATAATTAAGTGTGTCAAAAACCATTACAAAACATCATGAACAGATAAGTGACCAAATTAATAGAAGTTCATCATCACATTAAAACCAAAGTACATACATAGTTCTCATTGAACAACATATAGCTCTTCAGAGCATCTAATTAAACCATACATTATTGAAACTATGTAAAACATTTCAATGCAACAACAAATGTGATCATAATCGCAACCAAGGTAACAATTGATCCAACGGCATAATGATACCAAGCCTCGGTATGAATGGCATATTTTCTATACTTTCTAATCTTGAAGCGCATTGCATCCATCTTGATCTTGTGATCATCGACGACATCCGCAACATGCAACTCAAATATCATCTTCTCCTCCTCAATTTTTTTCAATTTTTCCTTCAAGTAATTGTTTTCTTCTTCAACTAAATTTAACCTCTCGACAATAGGGTCGGTTGGAATTTCCGGTTCACATACCTCCTAGATAAAAAAAATCTATGTCACGTTGGTCGGCATAATTGTCATAAACAACAAATGAACCAAATAGTTATAAAATATAATATATACCACATCCGAATCATAGACAGGACGAGGGCCGATGGGGGCGGATACCAAAACCATCGCACTATATAATAACAAACAATAATAAAAGTAAGAAAATTATACAAGTATCTATGTAAATCATACAAGTAAGAATTTTTTTTCTTTTAGAAAGAAGATAAGAACAAGAGGCTCACCACGGTTATGCCGGCAACGAGATCGGCGCGGGCGATCGACGGCGGTGAAGACGGGGACGGGACGTGACGAACCGCTAAACCTAGACAAATCTTGAGGAAAATGGAGCTTGAAGGTCGAGTTTGGAGAGGAGAAAGCTTAAGTAGTGTTGCTTGGGCATTTCATCGAACACCTCAAGTGCATAGGAGGTGAGCTAGAGCACCACAAACACCTCCCCTCGCCGGCCAGAAAAAACAGAGTAGTGGAGTGCTCTGCTTGCGGGCGAGGGGTATATATAGGCACAACATTGGTCCCGGTTCGTGGTTGGAACCGGGACTAAAGGCCACCCTTTGGTCCCGGTTCCAGCCACGAACCGGGACCAATGGATGTGGGCCAGGAGCGAGGCCCATTGGTCCCAGTTCGTGTCTGGAACCGGGACCAAAGGGTCCAGACGAACCGGGACCAATGCCCCACGAGCCCCGGCCGGCCCCCTGGGCGCACGAACCGGGACGTATGCCCCCATGTGTCCCGGTTCCTGACTGAACCGGGACTAATGGGCTGGGCTGGCCTGGACCAAAGCCCTGTTTTCTACTAGTGCAATTGTCCCAGTTGCAACTCCACCCTCGATACGTGATACATCTCCAACGTATCTATAATTTATGAAGTATTCATGCCATGTTTACAACGATTTTATTTGGTTTGGGTATGATTTTATTAGAACTAACCCGGATTGACGCTGTTTTCAGCATAACTGCCGTGGTGTCGTTTTTTGTGCAGAAATAAAACTTCTCGGAATGGGCTGAAAATTTACGGTGATTTTTTATGGAGCAAAAGAGACCCCCGAAGCACCGGAGCTGGGCCAGGAAGTGACCGAGGAGGCCACAAGCCCGGGGGGCTAGGGCGCGCCCCCACGGCTTATGGGCCCCTCGGGCACCCCCTGACTTGTTTCCAATGCCAAAAATTCTTATAAATATAGAAACCTCCAAAAAGAACCCTAGATCAGAAGTTCCGCCGTCGCAAGCCTATGTAGCCACGAAAAACCAATCGGGAGCCCGTTCCGGCACCCTTCCGGAGGTGGAAACCATCACCGGAGGCCATCTTCGTCATCCCGGCGGCCACCATGACGAGGAGGGAGTAGTTCACCCTCGGGGCTAAGGGTATGTACCAGTAGCTATGTGTGTGATCTCTCTCTCTCTCTCTCTCTCTCTCTCTCTCGTGTTCTTGATTTGGCACGATCTTGATGTACCGCGAGCTTTTTTATTATAGTTGGATCATATGGTGTTTCTTCCCTCTCTATCTCTTGTTGTGATGAATTGAGTCTTGTTCTTTGAGGTTTTGTTATGTTGGATTGAGTATTGGATTTGAGAACACTTGATGTATGTCTTGCAATGGGATGTTCTATTGATTCACTTGATGTATGTTGTGGCACTCAACTTGCAAAATCCCGAGATGACATTGGGGTAATCTATGCATAGTGGTTGATGCACGTTTTCATCCTACGTTCTCCGATAGGAACTTTGGAGTGATTCTTTGTTGCATGTTGAGGGATTGCCATATGATTTAATTATGTTATCATTATTGAGAGACTTTGCACTAGTGAAAGTATGAACCCTAGGCCATGTTTTCAAGCATTGCAATACCGTTTTCGCTCACTTTTGTTATTAGTTACCTTGCTGTTTTTATATTTTCAGATTACAAAAACCTATACCTACCATCCATATTACACTTGTATCACGATCTTGTAGGGTAACACAGCAGAAAACAAAAATTTCTGACCTACGCACCAGCCTAGGACCACTATGGAGACTGCATACAAGGTTTGATCATTTTCGTTACCGACTCATAGCGCAGCAAAAGTAGAGTCGATGACGATCGGCGGTGCAGATCCCCGCAGCTAGGATTTATAACCTCCCAACCGCGAGGATGTATACCCTCATCCGCGCCCCGGACAGCCCTCCGGGAGGCGGTCGAACAGTCCCCCGGACGGTGTCGTGGACAGCCCTTCGGGAGGACCTTCGAAACTCAGACGGTCACTCGGACAGCCCTTCGGGAGGACTCACAGAACTCAGACCGTCACTTGGACAACCCTTCGGGAGGCACTCTCGAACAGCCCCTCGGGCACTAAGATCGAAACTACGACCTCTCTACAGAGTTGCACACATACGGTGTCATCTATCCGGCAGGGCTTCGCCGTCCAGAACTAGTTCCCACAGGAACCCAGACAGCCTTTCGGCTCTGCGAAACTATTTCGCGGGGAGGGAGAGAGAAGCCAGATAATTGCATGGCATGAGTATGAGAGCAAGGGATGAGTGTGGAGGGCTGCCCCTCCACCTCTATTTATAGGAAATCCCAAGGGGTAGGGTGGTTTTACAATAAAACCCAAAAAGCACATGAATGAAGTCCTTCCACAAGGACCCAAATGTGAAACCAAGGCACAAGAGGAGGCTCCAAGGAGGAGTCCCCATGTGGCCGGCCACACCTAGGAGGGGCCCCCCCAAGGGAGCCTCATCCATCCATGTCACCCCCAAAAAATATCTTGGGACAAAGCCCAAAATAATGGCTTTCCAAAAAGTAACCCAAAAATCACTTTCACTATTCATGACGACATTTTTCAGCGTCCGTTCGAACTGAAAATATTTATGTGGGCTTAGAAAATTTCCAGTACCCACTAAAATAGTTTTCAACGCGTTCTGGAACAATTCCAGATTAGTGATTTTCATCTGCAAAAAGCATCTGAAGTGGTTCCGGCAGCTCCGGAACATTTTCGGTTTTTCTTCCAGAAAATTCCCAAAAGTTTTCAGAATGATTCTGGCACCCTCCAAGAATTATCGGGCATGTGCTGAAACCAATTTGACTTTATGGTATCCTCTGAAACAACTTTTCAGTTTCACCGGAACTCATCCGGTGACCTCTCTCTGCGGAACTTTTCCGCTGTCCGAAACTTTTTTGGTGATTTTCTCTCAGACTCCCTGTCTAGTATTCAGCAGATAGATGACCCTTAAGCGTGTGACCCTATAGGTTCGGTGAAGTATAGACATGACACGGAACCCCTTTCGATCAATGATCAACATCGGAGCCGTGGACACCCATATTGACCCCTATACCCACACGAATGAATATTCGAGTGAACCTCCAGTTGCCGTGTGCTATTCCTGTTGCTTCGCGATATGTTACAAATACCCGAGGTGAGACATGTTGGCATTCCCGTGGATCAACAACTTGTCCACTATGCTAGTTACCTCGTTACCGGTATTGTTCTCTTTTCTCGTTACCGTGTTCCGGCATCCCCGTGATCAAATCACAAAGTGTCTGGCCAGACATTGATGGATACCGTATCACCGAGAGGGCCCAGAGATATCTCTCCATCGTCGAAGGAGCAAATCCCAATCTCGAGCTATCAAGTTACTTGACACACTTTTCCATGAACCGTAAGCCACCGTAATAGCCACCCATTTACGGATGACGTTTAACAAACCCCAAAGTTCATGAAGCAAGCATGAAGAAACTCGATACTCTCATGGTCTAAGGAATCATGCAAACATTAACTATCTCTGTGTTATAAACCATTAACTCATGACGAATGTATCTCATAGCATAACATCAATCGGGTCGATTCAACACAAATGTTCTCCTAACATTGTGCCCTCAAAACTGCTGGCATAGACATGCCCATGATTGGGAAAACATAATCATCATGCAACACTTGAGCTAGTCTTAGAGGCATGACTAGGAATACATTTTACTGTTTATTATTCCACACGTGCACATGGGTTTGCCCCAGAGCCTTTATGGATATACGGGCTCGGGAACCACAGCAGTTATAGAATGGAACATAAACATAATAATGAGCATGGAGATAAATAATAACATTTATTATTGCCTCTAGGGCATATCTCCTACAGATCTCTTCGCCGAACTAGTGCACCTATACAATTTACCATTGTATTGGGTGTGTTGGGGACACAAGAAACTCTTTGTTATTTGGTTGCAGGGTTGTTTGAGAGAGACCATCTTCATCTTACGCCTCCCACGGATTGATAAACCTTAGGTCATCCACTTGAGGGAAATTTGCTACTGTCCTACAAAACTCCGCGCTTGGAGGCCCAACATGAGTCTACAAGAAGAAAGGTTGCGTAGTAGACATCAAGCTCTTTTCTGGCGTCGTTGCCGGGGAGGTGAGTGCTTGAAGGTATATCTTTAGATCTTGCATTTGAATCTTTTAGTTTCTTGTTTTATCACTAGTTTAGTCTATAAAAAAACTACAAAAAATGGAATTGAGGTTGCCTCATATGCTTCATCTTTTTAATATGTTTTGTGAAAATGATGGAAAGGAAAATTGTGCTCAAGTGTTAGAAGAAGAAGAAGAAGTCTATAAAATGTTTGGCACTAAATATTTGAATGATGAGCATGATTGTAATGTTGTTAGTATGAATTCTTTGAATATCCATGATGCTAATGATATGCAAAGCCACAAGCTTAGGGATGCTATGTTTGATGAAGATGATATTTTTAGTCCCCCAAATTTTGATGAGCAAATTTACTATGACGAAAGCATGCCTCCTATTTATGATGATTATATTGATGAAAGTGGGTTTGGAAGAGTGTCAACTCTAGGTATTAATGATCCCACTATTTTGGAGGGTATTGAATCTTTTCACAATATTGATAAAGGTGGATTTGGAGAGGTCATGACTTTATTTAGTGATGAGTCCACTATTTTGAAAGAGGTTCCAATTGATTATGAGAACAAAGTTCCTATTTTTGTCCTAATTGCAAGTCCATCCTCGACACACAACTTGGGTGGGGGCGACTCCTTTTCGTCGCACTTGCAGGTCCACCCTTGATATGCAACTGGGTGGGCCGATATATCTTTGTCCTAGTTGCAAATCCATCCTTGACACGCAACTGGATGGGGGAGGCTTATTGTCCCAGTTGCAACTCCACAAACGATACGCAACTGAGGGCCCGACCCATTTTTTCATAGCTGCAAGTCTATCCACGACATGAAACTGGACCCGACCTCTTTTTATCATAGTTGCAAGTCTACCCTCGACACACAATTCGGGTGGGGGTGACCCCTTTTTGTCTCAGTTGCAACTCCACCCTCGATACACAACTGGGAGGGAGGCGACCCATTTTGTCCCCAGTTGCAACTTCACCCCTGTCATGCAATTGGAGGGCCCGCCATTTTTGTCCCAGTTGCAAGTGCACCCTTGATACGTAACTGGGCCCAACTCATTTATTCCCCATTGCGAGCCCACCATTGACATGCAACTTGCGGCGCGATCTATTTTGTTCCAGTTGGAACTTCACCCCCCCCCCCCCCCCCACATGCAATCCCCCCCCCCCAACACACACTTTTTATTGTCCCAGTTGCAAGTCCACATTCGACATGCAACTGGGGGCCCAACCCATTTTTGCCCTAGTTTCCAAGTCCAACTGCACCCCAAAATGCAATTGGGCCCACCTTTTTTTGTCCAAGTTGGAAGTCCACCATCGATGTGCAATTGGTCGCCTAGCCAATTTTGTCCCAGTTGCAAGTCCACCATCGACACGCAACTGGGTCTGGCACATTCTTTTTGTCCTAGTTGAAGTCCACCCTCAACTGCAATTAGAGGTGGGAGGAGGGTTATCGGCCAGTTGCATCTCCATTTTTTTTAAATATTCACGGTTTTTCTTTTCATCTTTTTTTTTACAAAAAACATGAAAATTTTCTTAAAATGATGAACCTTTTAAAAATCATGATGTTACAAATTTGTGTTTTTAATTACTTTTTTAACATTTGTATACATGTTTAACATTTTTAAAATACATGATTAAATTATTTTCAAATACTGTTTTGGAAATACTCTTTCTAAATACATGTTCTACATTTTATGTATATATATGGAATTTGTTTTATACACATTGAACATTTTTCAAATGCGCGATTAACATTTTTCCAAATATATGTTTTGAACATTTTTTCCATTATGTGTTTAACATTTTTTTCAAATACACGTTGAACATTTGTTTGAATGATACGAAACATTTATTTATACTACGCAAAAAAATTTTAGATTATATAAACCTATTTTTAAACGGCACAAACATATTCTTTTGTATATGCCACGTACATTCTTTTGAATGGTAGGAAACATTTTTTCTGAATTACGTGGACAGTATAATTTTTTTTAAGTGTCACATACATTTTTTGAAACACATGAGCAGTTTCTCAATGTCACGAACTTTTTTCTTTCAAGAAGATTATTAACATTTGTTTTAAATTACGCTAACGAAAAATTTACATTGCATTAACATTTCGAATTAGCAGTGAACATTTTTAAAACATGTAGACACTTTTCTAAAAGTTGCATGAACATATAAAAGTGCAAGATTTTCATGCATCTCTAAATTATTCACGAATATATGGTTTATATGAGAAAACAATATTCGTGGGAAGTTAAAGGACGGGCAATGAAATGGAAAGAAGAAAAGAAAAAGAAAACGAATGGAGGTCAGCCTACGCGAAGGAATGAAGCTATAGCGTACCTAGAGTGAAGGAAGCCAGCGTACGTAAGCTAGCACGTTCGCTGTTAACCCGTGGACAAGCGTAAAAAGTAAAAGGCCAACAACGAAACAAAGAAAAATAATAATAGCATCAGTTTAGATGTGACATAACATCCAGATAAGTTCTAGACACACCCTAAAATATAAGGTATAAGATGTGTACATTTGGCCATCGGACGGGCGTATCATATATGCGTCGGCCAGTTAGGTGCACTGCCAAGGCAAACACAAAAACGCCGTCCCTTTGCTGACCCAAAAAGACTGAATCCGTACATAACAAATGTCTTTTTGGGGTCGCACGCTGGAATTGGCCTTACGCGCTTGATACAACCCACAGCATTACGCCAATCTCCCTCTCTATCCTTCTACATGATATCAGCCTAACCGAATCAAAATCCTAGCCACCGCTTCCGTACCGTGCCGCCCCAGGACGGCCGATCTCCATGATCGTCATCGGTGGCCGCGCCGTCCGTACCTAGAGTTCGTCCACGATCATAATATGATGGCTGCTGTACAAAATCTTTTTATCCGATCTTTTGATTGAGGTTTTTCTCTTTCACCATTCATTTGATCGGCGTTTTTTTTTTCCAATCTAAGAACTGTTTGCGTCGCCCGCCGTCGTATGTCATCTACGACGCCTGTCTACTTCGGTTGCCACACAACGCCTCGGCTTCGCCGCTCGATCCGTACACTGGTCCGGCTGTTCGCGCGTGCAATCCTGCGCTGGGCCGCTGGCTGGTCGTGCTGGCCGTGTCGCCTGCGGCCAATCGCGCTGGCCCATCGATGCAGCCCACGTGGCCGCGTTCCATGGATATTGCATGCATGTTGGCCGGTCGTGCAATCCCATGGCTCGCTAGCTGCTCCTGTACGTTGCATGCCATGCGGAATGAGGTTGCACGTCCCGTCGTCTGACGCAAGCCGTTCGGTCTGATCAACTGCACGTGCTGCATCAAATTCAATGAAGATCGTCGAGTATACGCACCTCTTCACCGACGAGCGCCAGCGGTGGGTTGCCGCTGTGTCACCCCTCGGCCGCAGCGTCGCCGTCCTGTCGTTCTCCCCGCGACAGCATGACCTGCGTGTTGTCGCTGTGTCGTTCCTTTGGCCGTAGCGCCGTGACACGCGGTCAATGCCATCGCCCTGAGGTTTTTCCGCCGTCGTCCCGACCCGTGCGCTGCCGCTATGTAGCCTCTTCCATCCGTAGCGTCGCGGCACGCGGTCCATTCCGTAGTCCCTACGCGTCAACTTCTACATAGTATGCGTCGGGCCGTCTCTCTAGACGTGGGAATGCCACTGTTCGCACCGATCGACGTCACGCTGTCGGGTTCTTTCGTGCCTACTTCGAGCAGCGTCGCCTCGCTCCTAACCTAGTCGCCGCCGCTCTTATTCCTCGCGTCTGCTTCCTCGAGCCTCCGTGCACACTGTATACACATTTGCCGTTCATACTCTCTCTATCTTAATTATTCACACGCACGCAAACTATCTCTCTTAGGATTCGCCGGGCCTAACTATCTCCTGGCATTTATATGGAAAGAAACAAAGAGAAGAACCAAACACCCCATGTGCATCTCCATGCATCCATGCATGCAGGTTGGCATAAAAACACGACAAAATGAATTCAGCGGTGGGCAGGAAGGATCCTGTTTCGCAGACATTTGTCGTTAACGAGGCTGCTGGGTACTGGCTAGTCAGTAATTACCCTAGCTAATCACTGTTCATTGGATCGATCGGTAGGCACACTGCAACATCAGTCGACGGATCTAACATAGGGTTGCATTAGTTTTAAGGCCTTTTGGTTTGTAGGATAGGAAATATTACGTGAATAGAAAAACCATAAGAAATGAGATGTGTATCTCAACTTTTATACGGAAAGAGATGTCATTTGATGCATAGGATAAGAATTTTTCAATTAAGTCTATGTTAATGTCTTTTTCGTTTAAAATGTAAATGATTGGTTCCTACCCTTCACTGAAATAGGAATCAGTTCCTGCAAATCAAAGGGCTTCAAAGAATTTTTTTCTACAAAATTCTTATCTTCTAGAATTCCTACAAAATTTCTGTGACCAAAGCAGGCCTTATTGTATGTTCATTGCCATGGTACCATACAGTATCATATTGTACCAAAGAGTAACATACAGTATCATATTGTCCGTTAGAGTTTCAATGGCACCATACAGTACTGTATCTGTTAGCAATAAACCACGCATTGTATGGGCAGTGTACGGGCGTTGTCCGACTTGTGTTTGTCGCGTGTGTATGTGCGGGAATGCTGCAGGCTAGCTGCATGCATGGGCGTGTGTGTGTTTGTTTGAGTCGTGTGCGTGCAGCGTGCGCAGGATAGCTGCGGGAGCTGCGACGGTTGCATGTTGACCATGTGTAGCGCTGAGTTCGAACGTCGCACTGATCTCGCGGAGGAGCGAGTGGCTCATGACGAGAAGAGAAGAGGCCGAGTCCTGAGGGAGTGCGTGGGTGGGGGCTCATGCATGCGTGGGCGCTGCGTCACCTCGTGTATAAAGGCTAGACGATGCAGTCGTCGAGTTGTGCCAAACCCAGTGAATAAAGGTTGCCAAGATACATGCCGGTTCGCGGCCGCGGCGTTGGTCGTCATTGCTGTGAGTTCGTGCTTGATTTGAGTTTTCTTGAGCGTATGGTTCCGGGTTTGCGCCAACAGTATCATATTGTAAGCAAATTTGCATGGAACAAGTTTCCCTAGCTAGCTAACCCTTGAAAATCCACCACTGTTCAGTGGGTCGATCGGCAGACACACTGCAGGCACGTGGTCCAGATCAATCAATGGCTAGGTGGTGCTCCCCTAGCTAACTAACTATTGTGAATTCACCACTGTTCAGTGGGTCGATCGGCAGATTCAGGCATGTGGTCCAGATCATCGATGGGCTATGCAGTACTGCCCTAGCTAGCTAACAATTCAAAAATCCTCCACCACTGTTCATTGGGTCGATTAGCAGATACACAGCAGGCACACGGTCCAGATCAATCGGTGGATCTAGAGCTAATATGTTCTGCAGTCCATAAACCTGGGTTGCATGTGATTTTTTAATTTTTTAGGTATTAGACCTCTTGCACCAACGAATTGCCATAAAAGACTACAAGCGAAAATCATTCACAAAACTGCCGCGACGACACATGGCGTTTGCTGCTGTATCCCATGGCGGCTAGATGCATATCACAGGAATCCCTCGGCTGGGCTTGCTGAAACGGAACGGAATGGCCACATGGCGCTTGCTGCCAAAGGCTAAGGCGGCAGGTTGTACTCAGTGTCATAGCATGTCAATTTTCAGTAGTGCATAAGGGAATCTACAGCCGAACGGAGCAACATCCGTCCACCCAAACGTCCATGGAAACGCCCAGACACATCCGTAGACAGTGACCGATCATCATTCGTTTTTGGTCCATTGCAACCCGTACCTCAAATTTCGCAGTGACCGATCATCATTCGTTTTTGGTATATTGCAACCCGTACCTCAAACTTCGCAACACACAAAAGCTACGTAATTACATGCTACCTAGATAAACCTAGCCTACATGTCATCGGAGATACAGACGACATCCGTGACGGGTCTACGGATCTACCTATTGACGGCAAATTTAGTTTTCCTCTCCGACCGGGCCCGAGTTTGTCATGGAAGAAAATGGGTCGATCGATCCATATCTATATCTGTACCTAGTAATCAAGGGAGGAAGACTTCTTTGTTCTCCTTCCATCACCCTTTTATATTCGTTAATTTTATGTTAACCATAAAGATTCACGGCTGAGATTTTCGGTACGTTTCTCCGAATTTTTTTGATGGGTTTCTTTGAATTTTTTGTCAGTACCCATACGAGAATTTTTAGTTTCTACCCGAGGTGGTACTAAAGTTTTTTGAGTACATCTGGCGTCACCCCACACGTAAGTGGAAAACTGTTCAAAAAATAAATTGCGAAAATTGCGCGTCTACAAGTAAGCGAACCATGGTGCAAAGGAAAGTGCGGGCACGCAAGAACCAACTGATCCACTCAATCTTCTTAATAGTAGAGATAGAAGAAGTTTTTCTTTTTTAAACAAGAGATAGAAGAAGTTAACCTCTTCTTACACAAGTGTTTTTCTCCCATCGCCATCCGATGCTCGCGTATCTCCCCCGTTCATGGTATCCAGTATTTACATGTGTAAATATATCCGAACCGACACAATCCTGTTGCCAAAACCAAATAGATTCGCCTCAATGCTACCTCCGCCGCCGCCTTCAACGGCGAGATCCTCTTCCCCTCATGCGGGTACAGGTGCATCAATCTAGACGCCGCCGTCTTCATCAGTGAGATCTGCAGCTGTTTGAGCGCCCTCCATCGCCTCCCACCTTCACTTTCTGGAGGCATCAACTTGCACGCCGTGGATGTCGCTGCCTAATGTTGAGTGCTGACCCACTCCAGCACCTCATCGTACCGATCTTCGCCAGAACAAGGCAGGTAGTCCAGTCACCCAGGTTCGACGTCGGTGACAACCGCTGAAGAAATGACAAAGCTTTCAGATACATTTGGCCAGCATTTGGGCAGTGGAGAAATGGTTTTGTCCATGATATCACCCTTCTCACCCACATAATAAAAAGTAGATATAAGGATGCTCTCCTCCGATGGATTGATTTTTTGCCACCCTATATTGTACATGTAGTTTATTTCTTGTTCCTTTGCTTTCTTTTCTGTCTTTTAGTTCCCTCCTGTGGAGGAACTTGAACATACACTCCTTATATTCTTTATTTATTTTAATAAAATGTTGTGGGGGTAAGCCCTGGAGTCTTCATGGTAAAAAAACGAGGAGACCGACGGATCCATGTCCCTCGTCGTCATCAACATCCTTGAAGGCGACAAGGTTCAACCTCGGCGCGCGCGAGAAAGTGTAGAGCTCAGGAAAGAGATACTCACTCTTCACTTTATAAACAAATATAAGAACGTTTAGATCACTAAAATAGTGATCTGAACGGCAAAAAGAGATAACTACCTTCCGGCCAGCTCGCTGTATGCCAACCCACGACTTTATCACGCAACGCAAGTGCCAGCCAGGAGAAAAATAAGGAGAGAGGGAGTACGTGCATGCGGCGGACAAACTTTCTGTTCTAACCTTTTGTGCTAACAAAATCCTGAATTGACCTTGTTTTGAAAAAATATTAGAATCTAACCTTTTTTGGTCACGCCAACATCTGTGGCGTCTGGATTGCAAGGGAGAAGCCGAGGATCCTGGCGTCTGACCCCTGGACCGCACGACCTGTCGCGCCGTTGGCTTGCCGACATGGCAAAGGGCCAAACGCCACGAACCACGGCGTTTCCTGGCCCCGATCTAGACGACACGCACCTTGGCGTCTGGCCCTGGAAAGTGGATACCCCACGGGAGAGTGTGTGGGACCCACCCCACTCACTCTCCCCAATCCAGCCCGAGCTATAAGAACACTTGCTACCCCCCTTTCTCCCACCCCTCAAGCTCCCCCACAAATCCTCTCCAAAAGGTGCTTCCCTTAGGTGGATCTTTCCATCACTTTGTTGCTTGTGGTAATCTCCCCAGAGCCAATTTTTTTTGTTAAATCTTGTTCTTTTGCTAGCATTTTTTACATGTTGGAGTAACCCTAGTTCTATGCTTTTCCCCTAATTTTAGTGTGAATGTCTTGTTTAAATTCGATAATAAAAGGATACTAGTAGAAGGCCCGTGTGTTGCTACGGGCTACGATTCACATAAATGAATCAAACAAGTGATTAAGATCGTCTTCAAAGTCAGGCTCAACGCTCCCTCATACATCTAGGCGTGTTTGGACATCAAACGGGCGCCCACCATGCTCCCCGAAATTCAACCATCTGGACAGTCCGGGCTCCTCCAAATCCAGCCCATATGTGAGGGGGAAATGTGTTTGTCCGGACCCTCCCCCTCCAGCTCGGTTTCCCTGCAGCGGTCCAACACAAAAACCCCATCCCACGATGCACCCTTCCCTTTTCCTGCCGGGCTCTTCCTTTCCAGCTCGGTTTCCACCGTAGAGGGACATTTCTCATTGGAGCTCTCTCCTTTAAAACCAAAATGACGCCCACCTCACCTTCACTTTAGTGTCCTCTCTCCTTCACATCGTACTTCCCACAGACCACCAAGGAGGAGTCCCCCGCCAACTATCCCGCACTCCGCCTTGATCCCCCCCCCCCCCCCCCTCATGTTCGTGCCAATATCAAGGGGGAGCTATGCGCCGCCCGTGGGCCCAACTACCCCGCACTCCGCCTTGATCCCCCTCCCCTCTTGTTTCATGCCGATAGCAAGGGGGAGGAGGTGTGCGCTGCCCGTGGTGCCCCCCGAGCCAAGAAGGCAGATCCGATGTCTACTGAGCCATTGCCATGTTGTAACATACAGTGTTGCCATCACGTTGCCGCCATAATGGATAACACATGACGATAACCATACCCGGAGCTATCAATGAAGTATTGAAAGAAAGCACTAAGTTGCAGACAAACCTAGGAAATGTCTCGGTCTTCGACTTTGCTGACAGTGGTCTAGGAAGGGAATAGGTTGCTGGCAGGTTTCTTGGAGCAACCAAGAATTTTGTCTTAGGACACAACATATGCTCCTCAAGAAACTCTTTAAATTTCTTTCCTCGTTTTCCTAGGTTCTCCACGTACATGTAGCTACCCTGTACTTCTTCTATTATTTCAGGTAAGACTGATGTATAGCATGGCTTTCAAGGGGCACGCCAACAGCCCAACACAATATCATCCTTCATCCAAAAGGATACTACATCCTTATCTCATAGGAAAATAAGGAGTTTAAATACATGTACTTTGTGCACATCAAGTAAACTTGTGAATTAACAGCAAGTTCACATTACGAATGTGGCATTTATCTCTTTTAAGCACCACGACAAACAAGGAATACATTTGGCAATACAAATATTATGTAAGATTCTATTGTTATTAGTGATAATCTAGTTACTGGGTACAACAAAAATATTTTGATGCTTGTTCCGGGAACCCTAGTAGCATGCTAAATACAATATGACCAAGAAAGGGACACCTCACCCAAGATTTGCATGTTGCTACAATCTCTACAGTATGGCTACTGTCCAAAATGTAGGAATACTCACTCTCTTCAGCGCGGGAAGCATCTTCAGCTTCAGCGTGTTGGTGAATGATCCCATCTGCTATGTAACAAACCGACAAAAAAGTACTTCTATTTTGAAAGAAATGTCAGTAGACATTATCTTTTATCATAATATCCAAATAAAGAAGTTATCAAACCTTTTCACATATAGATCGGAGGCAGTTGGTCATGTAATTTGTTTACAACCGAAAAGGAATGAATGATCTGTTATGTTGATCTGTAAATATTCAAATAAATAATTTATAAAACCTCCTTCATATATAGACTGGAGGCAACAGGACAAGTAATTTATTTACAACTGAAAAAGCAGATCGAGTGCAATGCATATGTGTTGCTACGAGCAACATGTCACAATGCATGTGTGTTGCTACGAGCAACATGCTGATTCCTACATAAAAGGGGAATGCATCAATTTATCTCCTGACTGACATTGAACTATTGAACAGATAGTGTAAATCCAAAATTCGCCTTTTGACGGACATGGTGAAACGGCATAATGTTAATTAATTTGCAAAATATAAATAAGGAAACTCACTTAAGGATTACACGTACAACCACCACACACTTGCAAAATATTATCAAAATTATGAACTGTGAGTGAAAAAATCAGTCACCATATTGCATGATACTTCAACCTTGTTGTGAATTTTCTCTAGCATTCAGGTTACAAAAGAGAATGCATCAATTTGTATGAAATCGAGAGCCATGAGATACATATGTGTTCCCTACTCTTCTCCCTCATCATCTATGGAATGATCAATCACATCTCTTATTTGAACCATTTGCTAAATCCAAAAAATAAGCATGCAAGAAACTTAACCCAACAAAAAGGATGGATCAAGTGCAAGAGAAATACGTACCCCCTCGCGATGGAGCTTCTGAGTGGTGGGATGCCAACAACGAGCACTTTGCGACTGAACTTGCCCAGCCCCGTGGAGTAGGACCACATAGACTTATGAATCTTGATGTACTTGCGGCAGTCCTCAGGACGTTGGCGTACACCACTCCTTATCAGTATCGGTAGCCGGTGGAGTAGCCAACTCCTGCCTAGCGTCAACAGCCTCATGGGGGATGGGTCGGCCATTTGGAGCCAATTTTAACCCTTAGTTCAATCTATTGCAACTACTGCACTCGCAACTACAGGTACATCTTCCAGGAGAAAAAGAATCTAGCTACAAATAAGTAGTCTACACACGGATGCCTATTCGAAAGAAATGCCAAGTTTCACTCAACAAAAAAATGTTAGTATTAAGTTTTGTCAGACAATAATAGTGCATGTATCTAATGCACACTTGCCTTGTATTACTTCCAGTTAGAATGATTCTTGACAAACAAACCTACATAGTTCAGTTAAGAGTGTGTAATACTCCGAGTCTGAAAAAAACTAACAGTAACTAAAAGCAAAATATAACAACTGCCTAATGAGGTCGGCCTCAGCAGGTGGTGGCTGGTGGGCGGCGGTCGGTGGTGGTAGGTGGTCGGTGCATCTCCGGGAGAAATCTTTGCTCCGGCCTTCTTCGGGGCCGGCGACGGCGGCGCCCGCGGGTGCCGTGATCTTTCTTGGAAGCGTCGTCGTGGAGGTGTGCTCCTCCTCCCCACGGCTTTGGCTCCGGAGGGAAACCTCAGATCCGCTGGGTCGGGCGATGAAGGCGTCTTCGCGTCTTTCTCCTCCTTGGGGGCATCGTCTCGGAGCCGGCTACGACTGGGAGACTGGTGGATTGCGGCATCTTCGTCGTGGATGGAGGCATCTTCGCCGTGTGGTTTGCTGAGGCGGGGCGCTGGTTTCTGTTTGGCAACCATGATGTCGTCGAGAGGAGCTCGGGTCGCGGTGTGGACTTCGGTAGTCGGTTCTTCCCGGCGTGTCCGAGGTGCTCTTCTGTGGGCACGGTCGGCGCAAGTCTTGCATATTTCCCTGATGAGGGTCGTCGTCAAAGTCGGAGTTGTCGGTTGCTTGCGCGTGTGGCCATCCGGTGGCATGTGCCGTCGTGGCTTCTATACAGCTGTTTGCAGGTTGGCTTCGAGGTTGGAGCTATATGGTGAAGTTGGAGTCGCTCGTTCGAGGCAACCGGTGATGACGATGACGCTTGCGACTCCTCGGTGAATGCCTTTCTTCTTTGCAGCTTTGTGTCCCATGTCGGTGGCCAGGTTGGCCGGTGGTTCCCATGTCATGTGGGTTGAGTTGTATCGGTTTTAGCCTGGTTTTCCGCCAATTAACCGGGCAACTCTCTTCTTCTTAATCAATGAAAATGGCAAATCTTTTGCCTCATTTCAAAAAAAAAGTGCCTAATACTTCGATAAGAGCACTATCCTCCAGGAAAACACCTTATTTGTTCGATACCAAATAACGAGGGGAAAAAAAATCTTTGGCTGCGCATTTCTTGCAGCTTTTAAGATCTCTAAACATGCTAGCTTAAAATTTGCAGATCACAAGTAACCACAAATAAATTCTGGTTACACATAAAAATAGCTATTCACAGAATGTGTAGCAGTGGAAATACAATGTTTGCAAAAAGCTAGTGAACATACAACACCTTCTCTGTGTCAGCTTCCAATAGATCATTGTTCAATAAAACATCATCAGTTTCAACTCGATAGGTATTAGATAATGCTTTACTTACTGAAGAAATAGAAACCAGTGACAGTAATAAATTCTCGTCCATGCAGAGTGCCTGCAACTGAACAAACAAAAACCAGTTCAGTGAGAAATTCTCATCCATTGATGGTGCAGTCAGCCGCTTTAATCCACATTAACTTCATGTATGCTATCTTGGCATACATTAACAACATGTGAAATTTTTTACAAGTGTCAGATTGGAATTGAGGCGCATCCATATTGTCTTTAAAAAAATAGCGTGTGCAGTAAGATGTTAGTGATTAGTACCGCCAAACAAAAGAGGATGCTGACCTTGCACTTCTATTGAAACACAAAAAACTGAGTGCTAGCAGCTACATGAAACTGAAGTCTACCTCTTGGCTAGTTAACAGAAGGGAACTGACAACATCAATGTAAAACACTACAGTTCTAATAACTTATAATCAACTGCAGAATAAATGTAGTTTCCAGACTCAAAGTTCATCAGCTAGGGGCCACTTTAACTGCTCGCCACCGCTACTTGATAGGTTCTCCAAAGAAATCCTCACTTTCAGGTTTACATTATCAGATCCAGACCAGTAGACCAAAACAATCAAGCATATCAACTACCATAGAAAAAGCAACAAATTGATAGGATGCCCCTCACCTTGGGGTTCAGGTTCTTTCCTTCTTATTCCTGAATGCCTGATCAAAAGCTGCAATTCGAAAGCAAAACGATGTCAGCTCAGATACAGGGTATAGCAAAAACCATCACAATTGCAGTATAGAAAATAGGAAAAAGTTACACTTGATTCAACCATCTGCTTGCATCATAGCTTATCCTACTTCCTCAAACATACAATTGAAAGGTATACACATCCCTGGGGAACTCCACTAAGATTTCAGAATGTGATGAATCAATGAACGGAGATGGCAGCATTGCTCCTTTATTGCTACAACATCGTCTTAGACCCACAACAGCATGTCATCCTCAACTATCACCCCTTGCCCCTGCTGTTGACGCCGACAATTCACTACTTCCTGTACTTCACCACTTGTAGTAGGAGAGAAACCCCTCCTCGAGATGAATCAGTTCCCGGCAGGAGCTGCAAGAGAAAGGGATCGATTGCAAGTGTGGTCCTATGTCTCAGCCCTCTCTCTCCTACTTCCGGCAACACTCTGCTGCCAAATCCTGCAGGTTCGGCAGGGAGGAGATGAGGTCCATGCTCCAGTTCTAGAGCCCCTCGCAGCCGGTCATGATCCCGACCGCCCCGTGCACCTCCAGGAGGCCGTGATGTTACAACACCCATAGCCAAGGATAATCGATTGGGAATATTCTAAAACTTATAGACGTGACACAAGACTGACAATAAGATAACTTAATCCAGAGAACATTTAGTGCAATGTATGATAAATGTAGAAGAACCACGGAATACCTAAACAACAAAAAATCATGTCATAGTAGGTTACCAGCATGGGAACGATGGTCACACAACACGCCCCCAATTCTGAGATCTACAACGTGTGTTGAGTGTAAGACATCAGATTCTTAACTAATTATGAGAACGTAACAGTATAACTGAATAAGATATTGTAGGCTGACATTTTGTCGACCACTTAGTGTGCAGCGACATGTTGAACATGCACACACACGATGAATTGCATATGTCGTCTGGTGAGCCTGGTGCCATGAGGAGAGCAAGGGCGGCGTCACGTCGAGCGTATATTTGGGTCAGTGATCTCCTAGCCCTCGGGGTGATCTCGACTGATACCTGCGCCGTTGGCCATTGGTGCGCAAGTCTTGGGAAGAGAGTGGTGTGGTTGTGCATAGACGAGGATGAGATAGACGTTGTGGCGGAAGGGCTTGGATGCCCTGTGGTCATCGGGTCATGGCCGGCGGCTCCATCGGGAAAAGGCGACCACGATGGCGAGAAGGCAGAGGCGGAGCAGCCTATACGGCTTGGATGCCCTGGAGTCGTCGGGTTGCTTCGGGCGGCTTCGATCTCGAGGGGGATGGGGATCATGGTGGCAGAGGAAGATAATGCGGATCTCATAAGTACAGAAGGTTGCGGCGGTGGAAAAGTCTTTTCGTGGATGCCTCTATTGGTTTGGGGATATTTGGGAATATATAGGCGAAAGAATTAGGTCAGGAGGTGCACGAGGGGCCCACAAGGGTCGGGGCGCACCCTACCCCCCTAGGCGCGCCCTCCATCCTTGTGGCCACCTCGTGGCTGCTCCGACTTCATCTCCAAGTCTCCTCGTTTCCTTCTGGTCCAAGAAAAATCATCGCGAAAGTTTTATTCCGTTTGGACTCCGTTTGGTATTCATTTTCTGTGAAACTCAAAAACAAGGAAAAAACAAAAACTGGCACTGGACTCTAGGTTAATAGGTTAGTCCCAAAAATAATATAAAATAGCATATTAATGCATATAATACATCCAAAACAGATAATATAATAGCATGGAACAATAAAAAATTATAGATACGTTGGAGACGTATCATGGTGATGTTTGCAAGGTGAAGGTGTCCACTGACCGCAAGAAGTCATGGATAGAAGGTAGAAGATTTTTCGTGTGTCCCAACTATGCACATGATCGTGCACGGCCAACTAACGCATATGACCTACCACCGGTATGTTAGACATACATACATACAATGTAAATATGTTTGAACTCATATTACTAACACAAACATGATTTTTATGTAGTCGCCTCCTCCACTTTGCAAGTACTTCACTTGGATAGATCACGATGTACCAAAAGATATCCAAGAGGACCAACGTCGAGATTGCTTACAGAGGCAGCGCCTGTTCGAGGAGTCCTTTGCACGGGCAGAGGTGCGGGAGCGTCGTGAGAAGAAGAAGAATGAGCGCAAGAAGCGTGAGGAGGAGAGGGCATGCAAAGAGAAGGAGGCTCGTGAAGAAGAGAGGGCAAGAAATCTTGCAAAGGCTCGCGATGCATAGGAGGAGGACGAGGCACGTGAAAAGAAGGGAAAGTGGCCTCGTACTACTCAGTAGACAAATGGAAAAGGAACCAGAATCGATGATGGACTTTCATGTCATTCCAGACTCCTTATATGTGACGAACTTGTCATTCGAGACTATTTGTGTCATTTGAGATTAAGTGAAAGCTATGTATGTCATTTGAGACTATGTGAAAACAATACATGTCATTCGAGACTAGTTTGCTCTGTTGGTTTGGGCATATTTGGGAATATATAGGCGAAAGAATTAGGTCAGGAGGTGCACGAGGGGCCCACAAGGGTGGGGGGCGTGCCCTACCCCCCTGGGCGCGCCCTGCGTCCTTGTGGCCGCCTCGTGGCTCCTCCGACTTCATCTCCAAGTCTCCTGGTTTCCTTCTGGTCCAAGAAAAATCATCGCGAAAGTTTTATTCCGTTTGGACTCTGTTTGGTATTCCTTTTCTACGAAACTCAAAAACAAGGAAAAAACAAAAACTGGCACTGGGCTCTAGGTTAATAGGTTAGTCCCAAAAATAATATAAAATAGCATATTAATGCATATAATACATCCAAAACAGATAATATAATAGCATGGAACAATAAAAAATTATAGATACGTTAGAGACGTATCATGGTGATGTTTGCAAGGTGAAGGTGTCCACTGACCGCAAAAAGTCATGGATAGAAGGTAGAAGATTTTTTGTGTGTCCCAACTATGCACATGATCATGCGCGGCCAACTAACGCATATGACCCACCACCGGTATGTTAGACGTACATACATATAATGCAAATATGTTTGAACTCATATTACTAACACAAACATGATTTTTATGTAGTCGCCTCCTCCACTTTGCAAGTACTTCACTTGGATAGATCACGAGGTACCAAAAGATGTCCAAGAGGAACAACGTCCAGATTGCTTATGGAGGCAGCGCCTGTTCGAGGAGTCCTTTGCACGGGCAGAGGAGCTGGAGCGTCGTGAGAAGAAGAAGAACGAGCGCAAGAAGCGTGAGGAGGAGAGGGCATGCAAAGAGAAGGAGGCTCGTGAAGAAGAGAGGGCAAGAAATCTTGCAAGGGCTCGCGATGCATAGGAGGAGAATGAGGCACGTGACAAGAAGGGAAAGTGGCCCCGTACTACTCAGTAGACAAATGGAAAAGGAACCAGAATCGATGATGGACTTTCATGTGATTCGAGACTCCTTATATGTGACGAACTTGTCATTCGAGACTATTTGTGTCATTTGAGATTATGTGAAAACTATGTATGTCATTCAAGACTATGTGAAAACAATGTATGTCATTCGAGACTAGTTTGGTCTGTTCACATTTTTTGTGGCTTGCAATGTTTAACAATGTGTGAAGTTGCTAAGCCAGAATATCCACAGAAGAAAGAAGTCTTGTCTGCACCAGGGCCACACGCGAGGGACCCTGGTGTTTGGGTCCTAACCAGATAGCAAGTGCTTCTCTCGCCTCTGGTGCACACCCAGACGCCACTGTCCCTGGCGTTTGGCAATAGGGGCCACGTCAACCAGACGCCAAGAACCATAGCGTTTGGCTCCTGACCAGAGAGAAAATGCTTCTGTTGCCTTGGTGCACACTGATACGTCTCCAACGTTTCTATAATTTTTTATTGTTCCATGCTGTTATATTATCAATCTTGGATGTTTTATATACATTTACTAGCAATTTATATCATTTTTTTGGGACTAACCTATTAACTTAGCGCCCAGTGCCAGTTGCTGTTTTTTTGCTTGTTTTTTACTTTGCAGAATATCAATACCAAACGAAGTCCAAATGCCACAAAACTTATTGGAGATTTTTTCCTGGCAAGATGAGACCCTGGAAGATTTTGGAGGCCACGAGAAGAGTCTCGTGGGGCCCACTAGGCACCCGGGCGCCAGGGGCCTCTGGCGCCCTGGTGGGTAGTGGGGCCCACGGGCACCACCTTGACCTACCTCCACCTTTATAAATACTCAAAAATCCCAAAAACCCTAGGGGAGTCGAAGAAATACTTTTTTCGCCGCCGCAAGTTCCAGAACCACGAGATCCAATCTAGAGGCCTTTTCTGGCACTCTGCCGGAGGGGGTAACGATCACGAAGGGGTTCTTCATCATCCTTGCTTCCCCTCCGATGATGCGTGAGTCAGTAGCTAGATGGCTTCTTATCTCTTTTTGATCTCGAATACAATGTTCTCCTCAATGTTCTTGGAGATCTATTTAATGTAACTCTTTTTTGCGGTGTGTTTGTTGGGATCCGATGAATTATGAGTTTCTGATTAGATCTATCCATGAATATTATTTGAGTTTTCTCTGAACACTTTTATGCATGATTGTTATAGCCTCGTATTTCTTCTCCAATTTATTGGTTTGGTTTGCCCAACTAGATTGATTTATCTTGCCATGGGAAGAGGTGCTTTGTGATGGATTCGATCTTGCGGTGCTCAATCTCAGTGACAGAAACAGACATGACATGCATGTATCGTTGCTATTAAGGGTAACAATATGGGATTTATTTCATACGTGAGTTTATCTTGTCTACATCATGTCATCTTTCTTAATGCATTACTCCGTTTTTCCTTGAACTTAATACAATAGATGCATGCTGGATAGCGGTCAATGTGTGGAGTAATAGTAGTAGATGCAGAATTGTTTTAGTCTACTAATCTTGGACGTGATGCCTATATACATGATCATTGCCTTGGATATCGTCATAATTATTTGCTTTTCTATCAATTGCCCAACAGTAATTTGTTAACCCACCGTATGCTATTTTCTCGAGAGAAGCCTCTAGTGAAAACTATGGCCCCCAGGTCTGTTTCCTATCATATATTAAAATAAAAAATACCTTGCTGCAATTTTCTTTTATTTATTTTATTTTGTGTTTTTGTTATATCTATTTATCAAAACATATACAATTTAATCTATCTCAATAACGTTGAGGGATTGACAACCCCTATACGCGTTGGGTTGCGAGTATTTGTTGTTTGTGTGTAGGTGCTGTTTACATAGTGTTGCTTGGTTCTACTATTGGATTGATAACCTTGGTTTCATAACTGAGGGAAATACTTATCTCTACTGTACTGCATCATCCCCTCCTCTTCGGGGAAATCCCAACGCAGCTCACAAGTAGCAGGAAGAATTTCTGGTGCCGTTGCCGGTGAGACATCATCAACATCTATCAAGTACCTACGCATAAACTTTCATCTCCTTGCAATTACTTTATTTTCCATTTGCCTCTCGTTTTCATCGCCCCCACTTCTAAATCGTTTTATCGAAAAACACAAAAATGTTTTACTTTGTTGCTTTGCTTGTTTGTTTGGCATAATTGTATGTTTATTGGAAATCAGAAACAAAAAGCTTATGGATCCTCATCCACTTGCTAATCTTTTTAAAAGATCCAATTATGATGAACCAATTACTAGTGAATTGAGTTCACTAGGTTATCTTTATGAAGTTTTGCTTGAGATTCATGAATCTGAAAATTGTGATGAAGTGTTAAAAGAAGAAATTTATAAATTGATTCACAATAGCTCCTTGAATGAAAAGCATGATTGTAATTTTGTTATTATAAATTCTATTAATGTCAATTGTGCTAATAATATGCAAAACCCTAAGCTTGGGGATGCTAATTTTGCTCTGTCCACTACTTATTGCAATGATCATGATTGGGGTGATTCTTCTTATGATCTTAAACATTTATTTAAGCCTCATGATGAATATGTTAGTGATAATAATGTTTGCAATAATATTGAAAGTGGGTTTGGAAGAGCGTCAACATTAGGTAAAAATAATCCCACATATTTGGAGAGTGTTCAATCTCATGAATTTTTTGATAAAAGTGGGTTTGGAGAGGTCATGACTTTAGTTGATGTTAATCCCACTATCTTGGAAGATTATAAGACTTTTATGCATGTGGATCATGCAGAGAAAATTTTATATGATAGCTATATTGTTGAATTTGATTATGATCCTAGATGTAATTATTATGAGAGAGGAAAATATAGCTGTAGAAACCTCATGTTACTAAATTACCTCTCGTTATGTTAAGATTGTTAATGTTTTATTCCTCTCATTTGCATATGTTAGATATTTCTTGTCTTGCTAATTTGTTTGCTTATGAAAAATTCCTATGCACAGGAAATATGTTAGACTTAAATATGTTTGTCACATGTTTTATGATGCTCTCTTTGTTTTTCAAATTATTATCTTTCATGTGAGCATCAATAAAAACTCAAGCCTATCTTGATGGCTATAAAGAAAGAGCTTGTTGGGAGACAGTGCAATAGTTATCGTTTTTTTGTTTGCTTGTCTGCACACAATTATGCTACTGTTATGATTGTGTTTTTATGTTTTAATTAGTGTTTGTGCCAAGTAAAGCCTTAATTAGGGTTTGGGTGATAGTTGACTTGATTCTGTTGGAAAACAGAACGTTTCACGTCCAGTAGCAGAATTATCAAAATTTCCTGGAACGTGCAAAAATTCTGATTTCTTACACATAATTGATATATAAATTGCCCACGTTGTCCAAATTTTCAGAATTTTTGGAGTTACAGAAGTATAGTTAATATTCAGATTGCTACAGACTGTTCTGTTTTTGACAGATTCTATTTTCGTTGCATTGTGTGCTTATTTTGATGTATCTATGGATTGTATCGGGGGGTATAAGCTATGGTAAAGTTAGAATACAGTAGGTATAATGCAATAACAAATTATGAATGTGTTTGCAACAGTACTTAAAGTGGTGAAGTGTTTTATTATACTAAAGGATCTCACGAAGGTTTTGTTAAGTTTTGTGTGATTGAAGTTTTCAAGTATAAAAAGTGAGATCATGATGGATGAAGGAATAAGGACTGGCAAGAGCCTAAGCTTGGGGATTCCCGAGGCACCCCAAGGTAATATTCAAGGACTCCCTAGCAACTAAGCTTGGGGATGTCCCGGAAGGCATCCCCTCTTTCTTCTAATGACCATCGTTAATTTTACTTGGAGCTATATTTTTATTCGTCACATACCATGAGTTTTGCGTGGAGCGTCTTGTATTATATGTGTCTTTGCTTATTTTTCTTTTTAGTTTGTCACAATCATCCTTGCTAAACACACTTGTTTGAGAGAGCCACACGCATATCATGATTTTCTAGAATACTCTATGTGCTTCACTACATTTATTTTGAGCTAGGCAGTTGCTCTAGTACTTCACTTATATCTTTTTGAGCACGGCGGTGGTTATATTTTAAAGAAATATGCTCTCATGCTTCACTTATATTATTTTGAGAGTTAGTAAATTTCAAAGAAATGCACTCTGATGCTTCACTTATATTATTTTGAGAGTTGAAAATTTTGAAGAAATATTTATGCTCTCATGCTTCACTTAAATCTTTTTGAGAGTTAAGAATTGTAATGATAATTTGCACGAGATATGAATTTGGTCCCAAAGTGATAGATATCCAAGAGGGATATAATAAAAACTTTCATGAAGATCATTGGATATTATAAACTTGATTCCTTGTAATAGTTTTGCGATATGGAGATAGTGATATGTGAGTCATTTTGGTGAGTAATTATGCTTTACTGAGAATATTGGTGTTAAGGTTTGTGATTCCCTATGCAAGCACGAAAGTCAATAGTTCTGCAATGAAGTTACATCCTACTTGTGGTGCATTATTCAGTGTTAGTTATGTTTAGTGCTAGTTTATGATCATTTTCGTTTATTGGTTGGTCGCTTCTCAATCTATTTGCTAGCCTTCATTTGTACTAAGCGGGAATACTGCTTGTGCATCCAACTCCTTAAACCCAAAGTTGTGCCAAATGAGTCCACCATACCTACCTATATGCGGTATTTCCATGCCGTTCCAAGTAAATTTGTGGTGCCAACTCTAACTTTCAAAATGAATTTCCTTTTTGTGTGCCCGTATCGCTCATGAAGCGGCAGGGAGTGGCCAATATTTTCCATGATAGGTATGTTATTCTCAAGATGAGTGTTTATTCACTTGTGATTGCACGAGAGCGTGGCAGGTAATAGGGATGCCCAGCCCCGAAATGAAAAGAAAAATACTATGATAATAAATTCCTTGGAAAGTGTTGGTATAGAAGGCACCCATGGATACGGCTAGCCATGGATTGTGAAAGAATGGTGGAAAGGAAATAAACTTTATTTTATGTTCGGGAACCGCCTATGATTTATCTAGCATGGAAGATATTGGGAATTCTTGGTCGTTTTCGTTGACAGGAAAATCATGCCTCTCAAAACAATTTTATCTCTCAATTTAATCTATGTGCTCTGGCACCTCTACGAATCTCTACTTCCCTCTGCGAAGGGCCTATCTATTTACTCTTATGCAATTTTTATTTTTATTGAGTCTCGATATTCTCTTATAAAGCACCAACTAGGGAACACTATTGTCATACTTATGCATTGGATGTAGCTAATATTTGAGTGTGCTTCATGAATGGATTAATGATTGAGCATAATGGGCTAGGGATAGCTTTCTTTAGCGTTGATATTTTGAAAGACATGGTTGCTTGTTGATATGCTTGAGTATTGATGTCTTCATGTAAAATTATAGACTATTGCTTTGAATCATTTAAAGTCCAAAGGTCCATGCTACAAAAGAAAAGAATACGTGATGAACATGATAGGCAACATTCCACATCAAAAATTCAGTTTTTACCATTTACCTGCTCGAGGACGAGCAGGAATTAATGATGTCTACTAAACAACTTGTTCTTGTAGACTCATATTGGGCCTCCAAGCGCATAGTTTTGTAGGACAATAGTAAATTTCCGTCAAGTGGATGACCTAAGGTTTATCAATCCGTGGGAGGCATAGGATGATGATGGTCTCTCTCAAACAATCATGAACCAAATAACAAAGATTCTCTTGTGTCCCCGACACACCAAATACAATAGTAAATTGTATAGGTGCACTAGTTAGGCGAAGAGATGGTGATACAAGTGTAGTAATGATAGTAGCTATTGATTTTTGTAACAGGAACAATAAAAAAACAGCAAGGTAGCAAGTAACAAAAGTGAGCACAAATGGTATTGCAATGCATGAAAATGAGGCCTAGTGTTCATACTTTCACTAGTGCAATCTCTCAACAATGCTAATATAATTGGATCATATAACCATCACTCAACGTGCGATGAAGAATCACTCCAAAATTGTTATCTAGCGGAGAACATAGGACGAAATTGTTTGTAGGGTACGAAACCACCTAAAAGTTATCCTTTCCGATCGATCTATCGAGCTATCCCTATAAGTTTCACAAACAGCCCAAGAGTTCGTACTAAAATAACACCATATGATACACATCAACCAACTCTAATGTCACGTAGATACTCCAATGTCACCATGAGTATCTGTGAGTTGATTATACGATATGCATATGCATTAAACAATTTTAGATTCATAATACTCAATCCAACACAAAGAACTTCAAAGAGTGCCCCAAGATTTCTACTGGAGAAACAAAGACGAAAACGTGCATCAACCCCTATGCATAGATTACCCCAATGTCACTTCGGGAATCCACGAGTTGAGTGCCAAGACATACATCAAGTGCTATCAAATCCATAAAAATATTCAATCCGATAATAATGAAATCTCAAAGGTAAAACTCAATTCATCACAACAAGATAGAGAGGGGAAAACACCATATGATCCAACTATATTAACAAAGCTCGCGATACATCAAGATAGTGCCAAATCAAGAACACGAGAGAGAGAGAGATGAAACACATAGCTACTAGTACAAACCCTCAGCCTCGAGGGTGGACTACTCCCTCCTCATCATGGTGGCCGCCGGGATGATGAAGATGGCCTACGATGATGATTTCCCTCTCCGGTAGGGTGCCGAAACAGGGTCCAAATTGGTTTTTCATGGCTACAGAGGCTTACGGCGGCGGAACTTCTGATCTAGGGTTATTTCTGGGGGTTTCTATATATATATATATATATATTGGATTTTTCAGTGTTGAAATCACGCGAAGATGGGCCACGAGTAGCCCACAAGGTACCAGGGCGAGCCAGCCCCACCTGGCACGCCCTGGTGCCTTTTGGGGCCCTCGTGGCTCCTCTGGCCCTCCCATGAAGCTTCTAGTGCCTCTTTTCTTTAAAAAAAAATCATCAAAATGTTTCGCTGCATTTGGAGAACTTTAATTTCTGCACAAAAAACAACACCACGGTAGTTCTGCTGAAAACAGCGTCAGTCTGGGTTAGTTGCATTCAAATCATACCAAAACTATATAAAATTGTTGTAAACATGGCATGCATACTTCATAAATTATAGATACGTTGGAGACGTATCAATTAAGCTTGGGGATGTTGATACGTCTCCAACGTATCTATAATTTTTGATTGTTCCATGCTGTTATATTATCAATCTTGGATGTTTTATATACATTACTAGCAATTTTCTATCATTTTTGGGGACTAACCTATTAACTTATTGCCTAGTGCCAGTTGCTGACTTTTTGCTTGTTTTTACTTTGCAGAATATCAAATATCAAACGAAGTCCAAATGCCACGAAAGTTTTTGGAGATTTTTTCCTGGCAAGAAGAGACCCTAGAAGCTTCTGGAGGCCATGAGAAGAGGCTCGTGGGGCCCACTAGGCACCAGGGCGCCCCAGGGGCCTCTGGCGCCTTGGTGGGTAGTGGGGCCCATGGGCACTGCCTGGACCTACCTCCACCTCTATAAATACTCTAAAATCCCAAAAACCCTAGGGGAGTCGACGAAATACGTTTACCGCCGCCACAAGTCCAGAACCACGAGATCCAATCTAGAGGCCTTTTCCGGCACTCTACCGGAGGGGGCAACGATCATGAAGGGGTTCTTCATCATCCTTGCTGCCCCTCCGATGATGCTTGAGTAGTTTACCATAGACCTACGGGTTCGTAGTTAGTAGCTAGATCGCTTCTTCTCTCTTTTTGATCTTCAATACAATGTTCTCCTCGATGTTCTTGGAGATCTATTTGATGTAACTATTTTTTGCGGTGTGTTTGTTGGGATCGGATGAATTGTGAGTTTATGATCAGATCTATACATGAATATTATTTGAGTTTTCTATGAACTCTTTTATGCATAATTTTTATAGCCTCGTATTTCTTCTCCGATTTATTGGTTTGATTGGGCCAACTGGATTGATTTATCTTGCCATGGGGACAGGTGCTTTGTGATGGGTTTGATCTTGCGGTGCTCAATCTCAATGATAGAAAGAGACATGACATGCATGTATCATTGCTATTAAGGGTAACAAGATGGGATTTATTTCATACGTGACTTTATCTTGTCTATATGATGTCATCTTTCTTAATGCATTACTTCGTTTTTCCATGAACTTAATACACTAGATGCATGCTGGATAGCTGCCGATGTGTGGAGTAATAGTAGTAGATGCAGAATCGTTTCGGTCTACTAATCTTGGACGTGATGCCTATATACATGATCATTGCCTTGGATATTGTCATAATTATTTGCTTTTCTATCAATTGCCCAACAGTAATTTGTTTACCCACCGTATGCTATTTTCTCTAGAGAAGCATCTAGTGAAAACTATGGCCCCCGAGTCTATTTCCTATCATATATTAAAACCAAAAATACCTTGCTGCAATTTTCTTTTATTTATTTTCTTTTATGTTTTTGTGAGATCTATTTATCAAAACATATACAATTAAATCTATCTCAATACCGTTGAGGGATTGACAACCCCTCTACGCATTGGGTTGCGAGTATTTGTTGTTTGCATGCAGGTGCTGTTTACATAGTGTTGCTTGGTTCTTCTACTAGATTGATAACCTTGGTTTCATAACTGAGGTAAATACTTATCTCTACTGTACTGCATCATCCCCTCCTCTTCGGGGAAATCCGAACGCAGCTCACAAGTAGCACACACCCAGACGCCACTGTCCCTGGCGTTTGGCAATAGGGGCCACGTCAGCCAGATGCTAGGGAGCGTGGCGTTTGGCTCCTGACCAGAGAGCAAATTCTTCTATTGCCTCTGGTGCACAACCAGATGCCACTCTCCCTGGCGTTTGGCAATAGGGGCCATGTCAACCAGACGCCAGGAGCCATGGCATATGGCTCCTAACCGAACAAAAAATGCTTCTGTTGCCTTGGTGCACACCCAGACGCCACTGTCCCTGGTGTTTGGCAATAGGGGTCACGTCAGCCAGACGCCAGGAACCATGGCGTTTGGCTCCTGACCAGACAGCAAATGCTTCTGTTGCCTTGGTGCACACCCAGACGCCACTGTCCCTAGCGTTTGGCAATAGGGGCCACGTCAACCAGACGCTAGGAACCATGTCATTTGGCTCCTGACCAGAGAGAAAATGCTTCTGTTGCCTTGGTGCACACCTAGACGCCACTCTCCCTAGCGTTTGGCAATAGGGGCCACGTAACCCAGACGACGGTGACCATGGCATTTGGCCATTTACCAGTGAATAAGATGCATTGGGCCCACCTCCAGCCCACTCATTTCATTCTTCTCCACTCACACTCCCGAGCTGCTGCCCCCCTCACTCTCTCTCCACCACCCCAACTCCCCTCAAATCTTTCACAAATCAGTCCCATTTCACCGTTGGATCGGAGGCATTTACAACAAATAAGGTAAATCAACTCCACCCCCATGATTTGGTTGGTTTAATTTATCATAGTTCTCTCAGTTTTGTGCAAACCCTAGTTTTCTTTTTTTGTTGCAAATCCTTTTTAAAAGGAGGTTCAATCCATCATAGCTTTATCCTAATGCACCAGTTGCTGTATTATGCATTTTCCTAGGTGGTTATGCTTAGGGGTAGGGTTAGGATTACCATAGTGGTTAGTGTTAGGATTAGGATTACACCTCGTGAGAAGGGTTATGGTCATGATTACCATATTGCTTTATGGTTAGGGTTACGTACTTGTTTAATATGTAATCTTATTGGATTTGTCTGTTGCAGATGGCTAATGCTAATGGGTGGTATACGAGTAAACCGTGGTTACTTAGGTGCATTGTGCATGTGAGAGGCTCTCCTCAAGGTGTATGGGAACCAATGATTGAACAACTTATCACTATTGATTTCTTGAAGAAGAATTTCATGTTGAACTATGGGTTCAACGAAGGAGATTTTATGTACTATAGAAGCAAGTTGAAATCAAATGGTGAGCGATGATTGAACTAACTGATGAGACTACAGTTCAACAGATGAAGGAAGAATTCAAATCCAAAAGGAAGGTTGATTTGCATTGTTACAAGAAAACCGAGTTGGTATGAAGAGCCTGCTCCAAAATGCCAATGTCTCTGATGTTGCGCCATGTGATGTTTATGTCATTTGGACTATAATGGCATTAATGATGGACTTTTGTGTATCCGACACTATTTGTGTCATTCAAGATTATGTCAAAACTAAGTATGTCATTCAAACTATGTGATGTTTTATGCCATTTTAATTGTAATGGCATCACCCTTGTATGATGACTATTTATTGTTTATGTCATTTGAACTAGTGGCACACTGTATGTCAGATTAATTTGCTATGTTCACATTTATTGATAAGAAATATACAATTGACTTCATGTACTAAATCTCAGGACCATTATACAGAGAGCAAGTTTGTCCTGTTCCTCTGGTGCACCCCCAGACGCCATGGTCCCGGGCGTCTGGGTGTCGACCAATCTTTGTCGACACCCAGACGCGAGGGACCGTGGCGTCTGGCTTCCCTGACTGACACCAGACACCAAGGACAGAGGCGTATGGTCCCCTGTATAGGAATTTTCCTTGCTATTTTCTGACATTGTAGTTTAACAGGAAACAAAAGATATAAACCATTATGTTTAACAGCCAAAAATTTAACAAATACATAGAAATGACTGAGTTCAGCATTTAACCGACAAGTTCATGTCATACATTCATAGCAAGTTCACGAATTCATGGAAAGTTCAAGACAACCTAAATAGTTTTCACGACGACACCAAGTTCATGCAAACAAACAACACCAAGTTCATGAACTGCCAAACAAGAACTAAATAGGACCATTCTAGCTCACTTCCTCTTTCCTCTCTTCGCAAGTTTTGCATTTCTAGCCACCTCCTCCTCTTTGTTGTATGCCTCCTCCTCCTCATCTTTGCTAGACTACTCTCTTTGCATTCCTGGGGGCATTTGATGATGAGGATACTCCGGACTCTGGAATTTACTATTCCATGTCTTCTTTCTACCTTTCTTGCGTGGTGTCTTAGCTTTGCTTTTGCCTTTCTTAGAGCAAGCTTTCCCTTGTGTCGGTTGTGTAACCTGTGATGGCTGTGGAGCATCAATATCATATGCATGCTCTTGTTGTGCCTGCTCCTCTTCTTGTGTTTGCTCCTCTTGGTGAACCTCCTCCTCTATCTCCTCTTCGTTACGAAGATAATGGCGTTTAGCTCTGGAGGTGAGGCTACCAGGTGCAATCACGTCGGCGGCCTGAGCACCATGGCAAGAAAGCATAGCTGCCATCTTGTGGAACCATTTCTTGAACTTCCGCGACAAAAAAAATGATATGATATGAGATGCAAATAACTAATCCATGAAGATAAGCTTTTGTAACAGATGGTTCATACCTCCATCGCGGTCCTAAGAGTCCTCTCAGATAATCCACCACCCTAGGGATGACTAAGTGCTACATTGGCATCGTTGACGCACATAAGCAACTCTCTGCCCTGCAATTCATGAACACACAAAACATTCATATTTGAACAAAGATAAGATAATGCAAGTATATTAGAATAGGTTCATTCGACTAGAATAGTTTCATTCGACTACCAATTCGTCATGCATCGGTGCGTAGTCAAATTGAGCCCCTCTAGTGTCTCTCACCGCCGTGTTGAAGGCATGATAACCTTCCGCAGTCTCCGGGTCTTCAGACACCAACTCCGACCACTCCTCGCGAGTCCAACTGGTCTTTAGCTTTAACCGGTAACATTCGCATACCACACTTGATACTTCTGTAATGCTGACTGATTGTGGGGTCTATTCTATGATTCCATTAATGTCTCTTTTTTATTCCAAATTTCTATCCACTTATGGTGTTTGTTCGCCCAATCCAATATATCCTGATTGTTCCTTCAATCGAACCTACAAATGATGCACGGTATAAACCATTAGCAAACATAGACTTTCTCAATGTTCAACTACATATCTCAAAGACATGCTTTCTCACCGATGCAGAGATCGTATTTCCTCCTTACTCTCCTCAATTGTAATACCTTGTCTTCTTCCAAATTGCCTGGCAACACGGTCTACGAAGTGCCACTTGACTGCGAAGAAGCATATCATTGGGCACCTCGCCCGCTAAAGATGCCGATCACGGGGGCACATCTCGTTAAGAGAGAAATTATGGTCATCCACATAAGGCAACCAGTGGACCTACAAAACAAGGAGATACATTGTTAGATTCAAATTTCGTTCTTGACTACATTTTGTCTGATTGAACTTCTCAGTATGTGCTCAACAGTCAAGGTGTCCAGCTCGTCCACGTGGCACTTATATCTCACATGCGAGCTACTTGTGTACACCATCACCCGTTCCCAATAGTACACAAGCGTGGGGCGCCGATATGGATCAACATCATGAAGCCCTTCATGATTCGAATGTGGGTTTGGCTGGTCGGGATTCTTAAACTCGGGCCGTCCAACCGGCAGCCGCTTTCACATCCAAACGGCTAGGCTCCAAACAAACCAAGCCAACCAGGATGTATCTCCCTTCCTGCGACACCCCAAGTCAAGCTGCAATTAAACATACATGTTAGATATGGAGGCGCATGACAAATGCAAGATAAATGGTTGCAAATATCTCTTATCCGATGATACAAGTATGCTAGTGCCGCCGAACCCCAGCTATACTGAGTATCCCAGTTACTGAGTAGCTCCAAGAACATCCATAGGGCTGAGTTCCCGGTTGAGTCTGATAAGACTACCTTAGTTAGTACATACCAAAGATAGGCCCGAGCGTACTGCCGGACAACCATCTCATTGGCATCCTGAGGGCACGGATTTGTTTCTCCTCTGACTAGTTTTAGCCAAGAATGCCTCACTTTCGAGCTATCGGCCTTTCCTGGGAGAGGGGGATCAGGCTCAACACCAATTAAAACGCCAACCCAAGCTCGTCAATTCCCGGCGCTGACATGACCGGTAACAGCTTGTCCTTTGATAGGAAGGCCGCAAGCGTGGTTCACCGGCGGAGGGTGTCGCTTAAACTGCAACACGAATGGGAGAAGACCCAATCTCTGAATGTACGGCTCGTACCGCACGTCGTAAGGAAAGTCATCCGCGGCATGACGCCTCATGCACATAGCAACTACAGGCTGCAAACAAAGTGATTTTCGGATCAATACAAAAACATAAATGAAAAACACCGAAAATTGATAATTCTTGCTTCTTACATTCTGGTTCTCAATGGCCCGAGCATGATGGTCCCTGTCGAACTCCTTGATTAATCCATCATACCAAGGTCCATCATCATCTGCCATCCTACCAAACAAATATAAACAAATGCATAATGAACTTCATGCCAAGAACATCTACATAATGCATATCAAAGAAGCATCAACTAACTTGGCATAATTTGAATCTATTCTCAACATAATGCATATCAAATAATATACATATTCAACATCAAGAATGCATTCTTCTTTGCATAGTTCAAAAACAAATTTCTTCTTTGCATATCAAATAATATATATATCCAACATCAATAATGCATTCTTCTTTGCATATTAAATAATATACATATCCAACATCAATAATGCAATAATGCATTCTTCTTTGCATATCAAATAATATACATATCCACCATCAATATGCATATCAAGAACTAAAAATTCATCTATATATGCACAAAACCGAATTAAAATGACCTACACATTGAACGAAACATCATCTAGTAGCTAACAATCATCTAGAATCATCTACCAACTACAATTATATACGTAAAAGGAAGAAACCATCTATTCATCTAACTCCACCTAATGTCCAATTATGCATCCACAATAAGAGGATTCAATCCAAATAAATTGAAGGGGAGGGGGTAGAATACCTCAAGGATGCCTAGGGGCTTCAGATCCACGAAAATGAATGGGTGGAGGTGTAGATCCACGAATTTGGGGAGGGGAGGGGAGAGGGGGCGAGAGAGAAACGAACTCTCTGTTCCTGAGCTCGGCCGCCGCAAGGGAAAGGAGATGGGGGTGGGCTGGGCCCCCGCGGCTAGGTCACTTACCAGGGCCAGACGCCAATGTGCGTGGCGTCTTGGTTGGGGCCAGGAAACGCCATGGTTTGTGGCGTTTGGCCCTTTGCCACGTCGGCAGGTCAATGGCGCGACGGGTCATGCGGGCCAGGGGCCAGACGCCAGGATCCCCGGCGTCTCCCTTCCAATCGAGACACCACAGATGTTAGCGTGAACAAAAAAGGTTAGATTCCAAACTTTTCCAAAATGAAGTCAATTCCGGATTTTGTTAGCATAAAAGGTTAGAACAAAAATTTTGTCCGCATGCGGCACTCCTCCACTTGCTAAAGTGCATGTGCATGTCACATCAACTGCCACATGCATACATAATTTAAACAGAAAACAAAACAAAACTGTACGGCTGTGAGCTTATTTGCTACGACCTGCTACGTATCGCGTATCGCGCAGCCAGGGACGAGGGGGGGTCAACGATCACGTTGCCCCTTAATAGCGATGAGGTATTACCAGATTTTTTTTTGGGTACGCACATGATTCGTGGTTGACTCGCACCCCCCCCCCCCCCCCCCCCCCGGTATTTTATTTTTGAGAAAAGACAGCCAGGCTTTATATATTAACTCATATCAACATTTACAGATATAACAAAAGGATCGTGGGGTGATCCCAACCAAATATGTCTTCCCTGAGGAACAGAAGTACCAAGCCTAACTATCTTATGAGCTTCATGATTTGTAGCTTCATAATATGTATCCCATGTATATACCACGTACTTGCAGGCAGCATGTCAAAGCCCATGTAGTGATTGCAGCAGGTAGCAGGTCAAAGGCCCAAATATTAAAAAAGAAAAAGGCCCAAATATTAGAAGAAGAAAAAGAAAAAGAAAAGAAATACAGCCCACCGTGAAACAGAAGGACCCACAGGCTCACGCACGTTGCACGTACATGGTAGTTTCGTCTGGTCGCTTGTTTCCAGTCTGCTAGTTCCTAGCTTCCTGCGATCGGAAAAACCTACTCGCTGCCGCCGCCACTGTTGCCGCCGCCTAGTAGATCGTCTACCGTCGAGAAGGGAAGGCCACAGGCAAGCTCCGTCGCGCAGATCCACAGGCACGTTCCGGCCGGCAGACAGCGATCAAGCGAGGAATAAGGGTTAGTTTATTTTTTAGGATTAGATGAGTTTGTGTCTTATAATGTAATCGTAGAACTACATACAAGGAAAACTAATTAGAAAATTTTTTATTCTCTAATCGTGTTTGCGTAGACATGAAGATGAAGAGAGATGAATCAATTCATAATTTTTTTATGCCAATTGGTTCAAGCTGTCAGCCATGTGAACATGATGCAAACACAAACGATCTGCAACCTAGCCAAGAGAACAACCCTAGTCCTGCTGAAGGTGATTATCAGCCTGATCATTGTTTTAGCCAGCATAAAGTGGATTAGGGGAAGCACTATCACAAGGAGCCACCATGGACCTAAAGATGCATGACCTCCTCTACCTCCGTGGTACGACCCCTCTCATTAACTTCAAATCTTTTAATTTATTTTGTCTAACATGAATGATCGTTGATTGATGGACATGAAAATCAGATTGGAATCAATTCTTTGTAGTACAACATATACCAAATTTTGCTGTATAAATTTAATACAAAATGAAGTTGTCTTGTCGAAGATGGACAATTTGGTAGTCTTCTTCTAGTGTTTACATCAATGAAAATATGGTTTCAGTTTTGGCCTTTTACACGGTCTTAATATTTTTTGGCTGGGTCGAAGCTCATTAGTATGTAAGAGCTCAAGTTAGGAACTCGCCCCCCCCCCCCCCCCCCCTATACCAAATTCCTGGCTCCATCCCTGCGCGCAGCAGCTGCCAGACTTGCTCCGGCTCTCTGTGTTTCCGATCACCCCAAGTACAGCGTCGGAGTGTCCACCATGGCGGCCCACGGGTCATCCCCGTGGAGCCATCCTCATTCATCTCCTGCTACGAATCTGCCGCCCCGGCGATGCTGCGACACAATACTAGTGCAGCTAGCTGACCATGTCCATGGTAATGGGCCATCTACTTCTATTACTTTGGTCCGTTGCCTTCTAGGGCCCTGTTCGGATATGCACCAGATCCATGGAATTAGAGGATTTGCAGAACACCTGCTTTCCAGCTCCAGTATTTTAGCCTACAACTCCGCCAGCTCCGCGAGCCGAGTCTGGGAGCGGAGGGACTCCGAACACTCCCTAGGAGTTGGCGTGGTACCTTAATCGTGGATGTAATCCAGGGAAAACCCTATTCGCCGCTCGCTGCGGCGAATTGTCGGGGATTCGCACAGGGCAAGCATGCTAGGGACAGGAGATGGGCCGGCCCAGTTCCAGCTTTACACAGTGCGCCCAACTCTGAACCCAGTTTTTTCCTGTGTATTCTGTTTTTTCCGTTTTCTTTTTCCTTTCTTCTTCTTCTTTTTCTGTTTCTCCTTTTCTTTTTCCTTTGTTTTCTAGTTTTCTTTTTTGTTTTTTCTTCTTCTTTTCGTTTTTAGTTATTTCTGTTTCTTTTTTCTTTTCTTCCTTTTTCAATTTTTCTGTTTGTTTTCTTTCTTTGGTTTTTTATTTCTTTTTTCTTTTCTTTTCTTCTCTTTTTATCAAAAGAATTTTAAAATATTCAAATTTTGTTCGTGTTTCCATAACATGTTCAGGTTTCAAAAAAATGTTCTCAAGATTCAAAAATTGTTCTCGTTACACAAAAAGTTGAAAACTTTCGAAATGCAGAAAATGTACCAGATTTCAATTTTTTGTTCAGGTTTTCATAAAATGTTCACGCTTCCAAATTTGTTCGGGATTTTTCAAAATTGTTCTCCATTTCAAAATTTGTTCTCAAGATTCAAAAAATGTCCGCGCTTTGAAATTTGTTCGGGAGTTTTCAAAATTGTTCTTCGTTTCAAAATTAGTTCTCAAGATTCAAAAATGTCCGTGCTTTAAAAAATTGTTCACGCTTCCAAATTTGTTCCGCGTTTCAAAATTTGTTCTCGAGATTCAAAAAATGTTCGTGCTTCCAAATTTGTTCTCAAGATTCAAAAAATGTTCGTGCTTTAAAAAATTGTTCACAAATTCCAAAAAATGTTTGGGGAATTCAAAATTTGTTCATGTTTTCAAAAATGTTTGTGGTTTTTCAAATTTTATTTGCAATTACAAAAAATGACATGTTTCTTTAAAAAATGTTCCGTTTAAACATTTTTGTTCTGAATTGAAAAAATGTTCCTGTTTTCAATTTTTGTTCAAAAATTTAAAACTATTCGTGGTCTCAGAAAATATTCCGAAAATTCAAAAAATGTTTGTGTTTTTCATAATTTGTTCGTAATTTTTGAAAAATTGTTCGCATTTTAGAAAACTGTTCAGGATTTGCAAAATTTGTTGATGTTTTTTTTTAATCGAAATTACAAAAAATCTTTACTGCACCAAAAAAATGTTGGAACATATAATTTTTTTGATATTTTAAAACTACTCACAATTACAAGAAATGTATCCGAAATGTTTTCCAAATCACAACGCTAATGTGTGCTCTTATACGTTGTTGCCACTATTTTATTCAGGTAACTCTGTGTGGTGTAGTGGTTAATGCCTCCCTCTCAATTTTCCTCATTGTTCGAGGTCGTGGGATCGAAACTTGTATGACGCTCTGTTGATTTGTTTTTGTCGCGCGACTGCAAACGTGTTGGGCCGGCCCAGTCGCGCTTCGCCCCCCTGTGCGTCGAGGTTCTGTATGACGCAAAATGCGTCATATAGGGGGTTCCCCTTCCTGCAGCTTCCTTTTGGGATTTTTGTTGCCCTAGCTTGCTTTGTCGCCTTGGAGTGGGCCGGCCCAGTTGCAGCATCCCCGCTTCGGTGCCTTGAGTGGGCCAGCCCAGTCGCGGCGCACCCTGTGCGTCAGCGCACTAATGGCCGCAGCGAGCGTCCAATAGGATCTCCCGTAATCCAGGACACATTGAACATAAGATGTATTTTCAATATAATAAATTGAGAGCAGTAGGGGCGGAGCTTCGTTGGGCCGGCCTGGGCATGGCCCACCCAGAAATTTGGTCCATTTTTTAATACTATGCTTTGTAGGCCAGTTACTAAGCTAGCAGATCTATCTTTGATGGATCTGCTTGAATTTGGTTGTTGTTCGTCTACGTTCGTGTGTTTTCAGATTGGATCCTTCCGATCTACGCCACTCTCATCAGCGGCGGTTGCTGTTCTGGTGTGCTGGTCGTATGGGGCCTTAGCACATGACGACTTCCCGATTGTCTACTACAACAAGTTCTGCTCGGTTCCGGCGAGCGAGGGGCGATGACGGCGGTGTGCCTTCGGCTCGCTTCAATGCTTATAGTCGTCGCTAGGTGGTCTATGAATCTAGATGTAATTTTTATTATTTCCGATGCTCGTTGTACTGCCATGATTGAAAATGAATAGATCAGAAGTTTTCTCGCAAAAAAAAGTGTACTCTATGTCATGCTTTAAACTTCCTAGAGGCCTCTGCCGACAATTAATGTTCATGATTAAGGCTTTTTGGTGGGGAAGCAAACAAGGCCAGCGCAAACCATATTGGGTGTCATGGAATACAATGAGTATGCCCAAATATATGGGGGGTCTCGGCTTAAGAGATTTTGAGATATTTAGTCTAGCCCTCGTGGCAAGATAGGCATGGTGGATATTAGAGAACCAAGATTCACTGAGGCCAGAATACTTAAATCGGTGTACTTCCCTAGCAGTGATTTTCTCACTGCTGATCTTGGGAGTCATCCGTCCCAGATTTGGCGCTCGGTTTTGGAAGGGCGGGACACTCTGAAAGTGGGCCTGCTAAGCCCAGGCAGCGCCGGTGATGGGGACGGCGGGGATCTAGGCTGTAGCCCCGCGGTTTGGAGGGACCGGCGGCGCGAGATCGCCCTTCGGTCTTTGTCTTTTCTGGCGGTTCGGCGTTGCTCCGGTGGCTTCGTGGGGAGGGCGGGTCAGGAGGGGATGTGGCAATGGTTGACTCGTCGGCGGCGCCTCCGGTCAGATCTCATCTGGCCGGTGCCGTTGGCGGTGGTGGCTATCTCCTCCGTCGGAGGTGGTCGGCATGAGGCTGGATGGTCAGATCTCGAGATCTGCCATCTAGTTCTGGCTGCGAGCCGGGAAGACATAGTTCCGGTGAAAACCGAGCCGATGGCAGGCTATGGCGGCGTTCTGCGTCATTACCTTGATGAAGGCATCGCCGTGTAACTACTGTCGACCCACTCGTGCTGCTCCGAGGGAAACCCGAGGATCTGGTCTTCCAGATCGGTCGATGGCGGTACTGCGGTGTCGTTTTCTCTCTTAGGAGCATCGTTTGTGGAGCAGAGCTGGAAAACAGAGGCAGGAGGTGGAGAGGCTTCGTCTTGCACGGAGCTTTCAGTGGAGATGTCAAGTCATGCCTGGCCGACAGGTGCTACGCTGTGTCATGCCTAGTCGGCAGGTGCTACGCAGGACAGATCTTCCAGAATCTTCACGTCTGGACGGACGGGCGCGGGGCGGTGGCACCATTGGGCGCCGTGGTGGTGTCGATGGATGGACGGACTGGCAAGGATGATGCAGATCTCTCTCCTGAAGATGGGCCAGCGGTTCGATGATGATGGCGGCGTCTAAAACATGTGCATGTGGTGTACGCTTTAGGTCTGCTGCACCGGTTGTGGGTTCCATACGTTATGTGGATGGATCGGCGACGACACCGGTTTTAGATACGGAGAGTGAGAGCACTCCACATTATCGCGTTTTGTAGATGTGAGTGGTGGTTTCGGATGGCTTGATGTATGTTCTTGTTAGACCTATGTTAAATAATAAATAAAGATGTCCGTATGCATCGATTGATACAGAGGCCGAGGGTCTTAACCTCCTTTTTCCAAAAAAAAAATAAAAATCCGCAGGCTCTAGGATGCTCTTGGCAGAAGATCTTTGGCCTGGGCCTGATCTCCCAGTAATTAGGTATCTCGGTATTAATAGCTACGGGCTGCTCAGTATTTACTCCCTACGTACAGATGGTTAAGTGAGGGTATCCATCCATCGTCGGTTGTTTGTCGTTTGTATCTCCCTCCGTCTCGTCTAGAAATAGCACTGGCAGTATTCTTTTGAGCACTGATATGCGCACGACACTGCGCACACGACTTTTGAAGGACGATCCAATCAGGCCATGTATGGCAGCAGCAGGCAGCACACCACTAGCTGGGCCATCGTGCAATGGTCGTGGACAATATTGATCGTGTGTACAGTAGTTCCTATTCTTTTAGGGATAAATAACTCTGCAAGTTACTAGCCAATTCGGCTGAAAATTAGATGACCACCTGCAGCCTGGTGCAATTAGAGCAAGTATAATAATGAGCTTAGGCCATCTCCAATGCAAACCCGTTACAACGGACACCACAAATGTTCGCCGACACGTCCGAATCATGTTCACAGACAGGATGCGGAACATTTCCCCCCAAAACTTCCTCATCCTACATGCCCCTGAATGGAGACCATGACCGTGACTGCCCCGCACACCGATTACGATGCCCCAGATGTGCTAGAACTGGCCGCCACGGCGTCCAAAAGGGCGGCCGGCTCGAAAATGGTGTAGGCATGTGGCTACGCCCGGCTTCCAGGCACCAAGGATGAACTAGTGGTCGCGCGCGTCGATGTTGGTCTTGATCAGCGCGATGGTGACGCCGTCGGTGCAAGCGACGACGACGGTCTCGACGCCCTTGATGTCGAGCTGGAGCAGAGAGATGGTGGTCAATAACCCTTGTGTGCGGTTCTCCGGCTGCTCTTCTTGTGAGCCAGCCATGCATCCCTCGCCCTGGCCTGATCTGCGGCGGAAATATCAGCCCTTATGTCCCTGTACTCGAGGTGGAGCAAGGAGGACAGGTTCCGCCCGAAGCCAGAGCCCGTCAGGAGCCCGAGCACCGCCGGACAACCTCCTCGGGGTGCTCTGCATGTCGGGAGACGCGCACGGGCATGGAAAGGCTGGGGGAGGAGTGATGTCTACTACACAACTTTTCATCTTGTAGACTCTGTTGGGCCTCCAAGCGCAAAGTATTGTAGAACAACTGTAATTTTCCTCAAGTGAAAGACCTAAACTTTATCAACCCGTGGGAGGTGTAGGATGAAGATGGTCTCTCTCAAATAACCATGCAATCAAATACAAAAAAAATCTTGTGTCCCCAACACACCAAATATAATGGTAAATTGTATAGGTGCACTAGTTCAGCGAAGAGATAATGATACAAGTGCAATATGAATAGTAGATAAAGGTTTTTGTAATCTGAAATAATAAAAACAGCAAGGTAGCAAGTAATAAAAGTGAACACAAGCGGTATTGCAATGCTTAGAAATAAGGCCTAGGATTCATACTTTCACTAGTGTAATATCTCAATAGTGATAACATAATTGGATCATATAACAATTCCTCAAGGTGCGGTAAAGGATCACTCCAAAGTTCTTATCTATAGCGGAGAACATAAGATAAAATTGTTTTATGTCGCGAACCACCTCAAAGTTATCTTTCCGATCAATCTATTGAGCCATCCCTATAAGTGTGACGAACAACCCTAGAGTTCGTACTACAATAATACCGTATGATATGCATCAATCAACTCTAATGTCACCTAGATACTCCAATGTCACCACAAGTATCCGTGGGTCAATTATTCGATATGCATAAAAAAATTCAGATTCATAATATTCAATCAAACATAAAGAACTTCAAAGAGTACCCTAAAGTTTCTATCGGAGAAAGTAGGATGAAAACGTGTATCAACCTGTGTTCCTAGATTACCCCAATATTACCATGGGAATCCGCAAGTTGATTACCAAAACATATATCAAGTGACTAAATACAATACCCCATTGTCACCACCGGTATCCACATGCAAGACATACATCAAGTGATCTCGAATCCAATATTCAATCCAATAATAATAAAACCTCAAAGGAAAAGACTCAATTCATCACAACAAGATAGAGAGGGAAGAACACCATATGATCCAACTATATTAACAAAGCTCGTGGTACATCAAGATCGTGCCAAATCAAGAACGAGAGAGAGAGAGAGAGAGAGAGAGAGAGAGAGATATCAACCCATACCTACTGGTACATACTCTCAGCCCCGAGGGTGAACTATTCCCTCTTCGTCATGGAGACCGACGGGATGATGAAGATGCCCTCCGGTGATGACTCCCCCCGGAAGGTTGCCAGAACAAGGCACCGAATGAGATCACTTCGTAACAGAGGCTGGCGGCGGCGGAAAAACTCATCTAGGTTAACTTTCGGGGTTTTCTATACTTATAGGATTTTTAAGTGTTGATTTCATGTTAGGGGGTGTCCAAGGGACCCACAAGCTAAGATGGCGCGCCCTACGGGGTGGGGAGCGTGCCAACCAGGCTTGTGGCCCCCCGATTGCACATACCTTCATCTGTCTGACCATTTCTGCTGTTATTCTCATCTTAGATCAATGGGAAACAAGGGACTAGGGACACGATGTTTACCCAGGTTAGGGCCCTCTCTAAGAGGTAAAACCCTACGTCCTGCTTGATTATATTGCTTGTGTATATGAGGATTACAGAGTCGATCTACCACGAGATCAGATGAACTAAACCCTAACTAGTAGGATGATGGTTGTTCTTCTACCCTCTACGGCCTAAACCCTTTGGTTTATATAGACACCATGGGTGCTAGGGTTACACATGGTCGGTTACAAGGAAGGGAATAAATGCACTGATTTTTCTTATCTTAACTTGGAGGACACACCAAGGCACCAGAAAGCCTCCTGCCCGGATATGGGGTCTCCACTTATGTTCGGCCACCAAGGATTGGCAATATGGCCCAGCGGTCCGGCCCCAAGAGTTAGGCCGGCAGGCCGATGACCCCCTAATCCAAGACTCCCTCAGTAGCCCTCGAACTTGCCTCCAACGCCGGTGCTTCATCGTGTCTTGAGATCCTGATATACCCAACGTCTTCGGCTTGCGGGGTGAGTTCCTCTCCCTTTCCATGTTTGGTTCCGTCTTCTTCCACCAAGTTCTCAAAGCTTTCTGTACTAGAATCCGGCCATGCCCTAACCAGGTAGTGTTCGGAATCCGACCGCGGATATTACTTAACCTCGAAGGCCAGTCACCCAAGTGTGAACAGTACCCTTGCCTGACAACTTCTCGGTGAAGGGTCACACCCGGCCATATTCATCGAACCATTACAAAAGCTTGATTTGCGGTTGAAGGCAGTGCCTTCATTGGCACGTCCCATCGAGGTGGAGATTGTGCCCATTTTTTAAAGGATACGATCAATGATTTCAATTACCCCTTTCGCGCATAATGCCGCGATGATATCGGGAAGCGGCGAGGCCCGTGGCATAGTTGAAGGACTGTTGGCATTCACGGTAGTTTATAAAAGGGGAGCGGCCATCGCTTATTTGGGTACGCCTTCTCCCTTCTCTTGACGTCGCTCTCCCCATCAACAGAGCTCTAGCGCCCCCAAATCTTGTCCCCTCAAGCGCTCCTCTCCCGCCATTCCTCGAATCCAGCCATGGCCAGATCCGGAGCAGGAGGCAAGTTGGAGGCCTCTATCGTCACCAATGACGACATCGAGGACCTGAAGTGAGCGGGCTATCTTTTCGCCAACATCGTTCATCGGGCCCCAGAGGAGGGCCGGGTCATACCGACACCACGCCCCGGAGAACGGGTGGTGTTTATTCCCCACTTTATCCATGGACTAGGCTTTCCACTCCACCCATTTGTTCGGGGACTGATGTTTTTCTACGTGCTGGACTTCCATGATCTGGCTCCGAATTCCTTTCTTCATATCTCTGCTTTCATCACCGTCTGCGAGGCCTTCCTCTGGGTCTGGCCACACTTCGGCCTATGGCTGAAAGTTTTCAACGTCAAGGCGAAGATCGTCGATGGCCAGCAGGCGGACTGCGGGTGTGCAATGGTGAGCAAGCTCACCCGAGTCGAATGGCCGGAGGTCACGTTTGTCGACATCATCAAAGTCTGGCAGAAAGAGTGGTTCTATGTCACAGAGCCTTGTGACAAGGCCTGGACGGCCGCTCCAGCATTCAGATCCGGACCCCCAGAGAGGCTAACCTCATGGACCAAGAAGGGTCTTGAATGGGGGTCCGCTACAGAGGTGGAGGTGCTGCAGAAGCGCGTCTCCAATATGATAAAGGCGGGAGCCAAGCTGACCAACGTGGTCCAGATTATGCTCCATCGTCGGCTCCTTCCTTGCCAACTCTGGGCCACCCCAATGTGGTCCTGGAAGCCCAAAGACTCCTGCACCGTGCAGCGCTTTTTTGGCACCTCCCACGAGAAACTGTGAAAGGTGTTGTTCAAGCCGCAGAAGACATGGCCAGCCAAGGAGGAGGACATCGGCCTAGACGCCGAGCACCCTGCTAAGGAGGTAACGAAAAAATCACCCGTTTTTGTATTCGGGTCTGCAACCTTGCTAGAGCTCTTATCTTTTCGTTCTTATTTCTGCAGGGCTGGCTCAAGAGGGCCGCGCTGATTGCCAGCCCGACCCCACTGCCAGAAGACTCCAGTTCGACTCAATTGGAGGAGATGTTGACCGTGGCGCCCTATAAGGCTCCAGAAAAGAGGGAGAAGAAGAAGAGCGAAACGAGGGAGGCCAGAAAAGGCCTCCGCCCAACAGTCCATCCAGACACAAAGCCCGGGGACACCCCAGCCCCTTCCACACACGAGGGGGAGCAGGACGGGGAAGAGGAAGAGGAGGAGGGGAGTGACTCCTCCCGCACCAGGAAGAGGGCGGCTTCGGCCGACGCCGAGGAGGAGCAGCCTCCCCATACCTCGAAGAGGAGCAAGGCAAAATTGGTCTCGCGCGATGACAGCTCGGATTCTGATAAGGAATCCGCAGCCTCCGAGAAAGTCCCGGAGAGGGTTCCCCGGGTCAAGCCCCTCGCGGAAAGGTGAGGATCCAAAGACTTTTCAAGCGCCAGTTCCACTATCTTGTTACTGATCGCATGTATATTTTTATATTGCAGCCCGCTGCGCGATCTCCCCACCGACCAGGTCTATGAGGGTGCCTCTCCACCAGCGGACCTGGCGGAGAGTGGGAATGCGTCACACTCTGCGCCCCCTCCAACCGTCGGGGAGACCGGGGAGGTGCTGTCCCGAAGGACCCCCCCTGTGCCAAACATGAGGGTCGACGACGACGTAGTAATGGCCGAGGCTGACGCTTCGGCCGTCGGACACTAGGAGAGGGAGCTCGGGCAGCCCGAGCCTTCACAGAAGACGGCTCCAGAGCCCCCATGGCTCTCCGAGGTGGCACATCCTCCTTCCACTAAAGGGGGAGCTGGGGCCCCGCTGCCCGCGCCGAACACCAGAAATCGGGTAGTGGCGGAGTGGCCGGACATGATGGAGGAGGCTGTGCATAGCTCCTCCATAGTTGCGGAATAGCGCGCCCTGATGGGCGTGGTTTTGCAAAGCGTTCGGTCCGTTGCGGACTGAAAGAGGCTTTTGCTGGCCTCCTGACAGGCTTTGAGGTGAGCAAAGTATTGCTCACTTCATGAAAATATATGTTATGAACAAAATTAGAGCAGTCCTTGTAGGTAGCAGCACCCGAGACTCTGGCAGGTTTTGAGAAAAACCGGGCAGAGGATTGAAAATCGTCTAAACATAAGTTTTAAATGTGATGTTCGTTGTATCTTATCATGCTTCGGCATTGGCGGCTACTGCCAACGCCGTGGAGCTGGTTGAGATGAATCGGAGACTGAAAAGCTCCGATGATGAACTCGACCTCGTCAACAAGCGGTTTGACGAAGCACAAAGTTGGTCCGTTCGAGACATAGTCCTTTGAATTTTCCTTGTTAAGCAGGGTATTCGGGATTATCCCTAAGTAAGAGATGATTACTGATGATTGCAGCCATTGCCGCGGAGGGCGAAGGCCTCAAGGCTGAACTGGGGAAGGCCAAGCAGGAAGCCACCGAACAAAAAGCGGCGGTCGAACAGGCGGCCGCAGAACTCACGTTGGTAAAGACCGACCGTGAGAGGAATGAGGCCAGAGTGGCCGAAGTGCAACATGAGCTCAAGGATGCCATCACTAAATGTGAGGACCTTGAGCAGAAAAACAAGGATCATGCCACCCAGCTGGCGAAGATAAAGACGAAGGTCCAGGAAGCGAGGATGGAGACGCGGGGCACCCGGGAGGAGCTCCGGCAAGTAAATCAAATTGCGGATGGTAAGCCATATTTACTGCAGAGTGTCTTTGGTGGCACATATTCGCACTGCTCACACGAGTCTGGCATTCTGCAGGCGCATTTGCGGAGCTCCAGAGAAGTGAGGCAGATGCGGCCAGGCACTATGCAGCCCGGGAGAATGATGTCATACATCGGCTGTTCTGGGCGTAGTTCCAGGCGCCCGAGCATCCCCCTCTCCTAAGCAACCAAATGAAGCAACTAATGGAGCTACATCGGATGGAAGAGCCAGCCATAAAGGACCTTTGTGTCTGGCTATGGCCCTCCGAGCCGATACCGACCAGCTATTTCGGCTTGGAGCAGAAGTTGCGTGATGCTGCCGCTCGGGTTGATGCTATTAAGCGCTCCGTGTGCATTGAAGGGGCTCGGATGGCGTTCTCGAAGACGATGGTGCACTGGCCGAGGATCAAGCCAGTCGAGATGGCCACCGGGCCTCCGCCCACCGGAAAGGAACACAGGCGCCCCGAGCAGTACTTCTCTGTCGTGATGGACGGTGCTCGGGAAGTAGAGGCACAGTGTTCAAAGGATGGAATCCTTGAGTAATTGTGTCATTTATGTATTAAACTGTGGTTGAACCTTATGCTTAATAATGCGGCTGTTTTTGTATGGTTTGTCATACGTGTGTGCATTTTTTTTGACTCATGTGCGGCCGTTTTATTCTGAAAGTTGCCAGTCGTCGGCTTCAGCCCCCATGTAGATGCTACGAGGGGTGTTCCATTCTCCGCACTGTGACCCTTAGCCCACGTCTCGGTGCCCGAAGGTGGTAGTGTAGGAGAGGAACGAGGCAATCGGACTATGTGACTTTATTACTTTCACTTAGCCATAGGAGCTTGACTGGGGAGCCTGGTTACCAGCCCCCAGTGAGTTGTGACATTCAGCAAATTATGTATCACTTTATTTGTCCGAAGAAAGACCCTTCGTGTTACACGGTACAATCGCCAACGATTTCTAGTTTAACACTTGTCATCGGATCGCCGACCAGTTCTCGCATATTATGACGGTCAGTTTTCGGCATTCTCCACTGAGGTACTTGACCGGACTAGCCAGAAGCGCAATCGCAGTGGTTCTCTCTTTACCTTCTTAGCCGAACATGCAGAACGTAAGAAGGTAAGCACAGGAGCCGGGCAATCCAACTATTGACCCAAGACATAATTCGACACCGATGCATATAATGCAATACCCGATACGCCGGACACGCGAAGAAAGAAAAAGGTGCCGGACTTGAGGCGTAGGGCAAATATTATGGTCGAGCCCCCGCTCTACAAATGATATGTCTCCAACGTATCTATAATTTTTTAATCTTCCATGCTATTATATTATCTATCTTGGATGTTTTATATGCATTAATATGCTATTTTATATCATTTTTTGCGACTAACCTATTAACCTAGTGCCCAGTGCCAGTTGCTGTTTTTTCCTTGTTTTTGCCTTTTACAGAAAATCAATACCAAACGGAGTCCAAACGGAACGAGACTTTTTTAGGTTTTTTTCTTGGACCAGAAGACAACCCCGAAGCTTCGGGAAGAGGCCAGAAGACCCATGAGGGGGCCACAAGCTCTAGGGGCGTGCCCCAGGGGGGCGCCTGATACGTCTCCAACGTATCTACAATTTTTGCTTGTTCCATGTTGTTATATTATCATTCTTGGATGTTTTACAATCATTTTATTGCAACTTTATATCATTTTTTGGGACTAACATATTGATATAGTGCCTAGTGCTAGTTGTTGTTTTTTGCTTGTTTTTTACTTCGCAGAATATCAGTACCAAACGGAGTCCAAACGCAGCAAAACTTTTTGGAGATTTTTTTGGGTCAGAAGACACCACATGGGCTAAAGAAGTACCAGAGGGGAGGCCCGAGGTGGGCACAACACACCAGGATGCGCCAGGAGGCCCAGACGTGCCCAAGGGGGTTGTGCCCCCCTCGGTGACCTCCCGCACCACCTCTTCGCCATATAAATCTCCAAATATTCCAGAAACCCTAGGGGAGTCGACGAAACACAATTCCAGCCGCCGCAAGTTCCAGAACCACGAGATCCAATCTAGACACCATCACGGAGGGGTTCATCATCCTCATTGGTGCCTCTCCGAAGATGTGTGAGTAGTTCATCATAGACCTAGGGTTTAAATTACACTAGATGCATGCTGGATACCGTCGATGTGTGGAGTAATAGTAGTAGATGCAGGCAGGAATCGGTCTACTAATCCTGGACGTGATGCCTATATATTGATCATTGCCTTGGATTTCATCATAATTATTCAATCTTCTATCAATTGCCCAACAGTAATTTGTTTACCCACCATGTGCTATTTTCTTGAGAGAAGCCACTAGTGAAATCTACGGCCCCCGGGTCTATTCTCTATCATATTTGCTTTGAGATCTATTTTTATTCGCTTCTATTTTCAGATCTATTATTCCAAAAACCCAAAAATACCTTGATGTACTTTTTTATTACTTATTTTATTTCACGTTTTATTGAGATCTATATATCCAATCCACACAAATTTTATCCCGTCAACTTGACAATTTCTGGCGCTTTTACCCATAGAGGGATTGACAACCCCTCATAAGCGTCGGGTTGGAAGTATTTGTTCTTTGTGTGCAGGTACCGTTTACATAGCGTTCGTTGGTTCTCCTACTGGATTGATACCTTGGTTTCATAACTGAGAGAAATATCTACCGTAGCTGTACTGCATCATCCCTTCCTCTTTGGGGAAATACCAACGTACTTCAAGCGACATCGAAAGGAATTTCTTGCACCGTTGCTGGGGAGACATCATCAACATCTATCAGGTTCCTAATCACAAATCTCATCTCCTTGCAATTTACATTATTTGCCATTTGCCTCTCGTTTTCATCTCCCCCACTTCACAAAAATTTTCTGTTTTATTCGCCCTCTTTTTCGTTCGCCGTTTTGTCGTCAGATCTGTTTTTATTTGCAATCTTGTTTGAGTAGTCACGATGATTTTTCCAATACCAATAACAATGATTTTATTATCACTCCGATTGCTCCTCCCGCCACTAGTGCGAAATCTTATGATATTAATGCCGCTTTGTTGAATCTTGTTATGAAAGATCAATTTTCCGGTACTCCTAATGAGGATGTCGCATCCCATCTAAACACGTTCGTAGAATTGTGTGACATGCAAAAGAAAAAAGATGTGGACAATGATATTGTTAAGTTGAAATTATTTTCTTTCTCTCTGAGGGATCGTGCAAAAATTTGGTTTTCTTCTTTGCCTCGCAATAGTATCGATTCTTGGGATAAGTGCAAAGATGCTTTTATTACTAAGTATTTTCTGCTCGTGAAAATTATTTCCCTTAGAAATCAAATCATGAATTTTAAGCAACTTGAGCATGAACATGTTGCACAATCTTGGTAAAGAATGGAGTTGATGCTAAGAAATTGTCCTACTCATGGTTTAAATCTTTGGATGATTATACAAAAAATTTATGCGGGATTGAATTTTGTTTCTAGAAATCTTTTAGGATACGCCGCGGGTGGTACTTTTATGGAAATTACTTTGGGTGAAGCTACTAAATTGCTAGATAATATTACGGCAAATTATTCACGATGACATACTGAAAGAGCACCTACTAGTAAAAAAGTTAATTCAGTTGAAGAAATTAGTACTTTGAGTGAAAAAGTTGATGCTCTTATGAAATTGGTTGCTAATAAAAGTGCTCCTATTGATCTTAATGATGTGCCTTTATCTACTTTGATTGAGCAAAATAGTGATCTTGTAGATGTGACTTTTGTCTCACGAAACAATTTTATTAACAATGCTTATAGAGGTAATTTTAATCCTAGGCCTTTTCCTAGATATTCCTCTAATAATTCTGGTAATTCCTATGGTAATTCTTCTTACAATAATAATAGGAACCACTACTGGAATCCACTTCTTTGCCGTCTGCTAATTCTTTGCCGTCCGCTTGCTGACGGCAAATAAGGTCTTTGCCGTCAGCCACAAGAAAACGGACGGCAAAGATGTGGCTGATGGCAAACAAAGTCTTTGCCATCAGCCTGTTCTTTGCCGTCCGCTGGCTGACGGCAAAGAATCTTTGCCGTCCGCTAGCAGACGGCAAAGAGGTGGGTGGGTCCAGTTATTGTTTAACCAACTCAAGCCCACCGGCCCCACCTCTTTGCCGTCCGCAAGCGGACGGCAAAGAAACTTTGCCGACCGTTGGCTGACGGCAAAGAGGCGGGTACGTTAACGGCCGTCCCGCCCCCCTCTCTTCTCTCCACTCTCTCATTCCTCCCCACCCACACCCGCGCCGCCGCCGCCAACCCCGTCTGCCGTAGCCGGCCGCCCCGCCGCCCCGCACCCCTCCCCTGCGCCCCCCGACCTCCACCGCACCCCGCCGCCCTTCCACGTCGCCTCGCCCCTCCGCCCCCTCCCCTCCATCGCCATCCCCACCCACACCGGTCCGTGCCGCCGCCGCCGACCCCGTCCGGCATAGCCGGCCGCCCTGCCGCCCCGCAGCCCTCCCCGACCTCCACCGCGGCCCCGCCGCCTCTTCCACGTCGGGCAGCCGCGCCGCGGCGTCCCGCCCCGTCGACGTCCCCGCCCGTCCCGCTGCGGCCGTCCGGCCTCCCCCTCCACCGGGTGCCGCCTCCTCCAGCGGCCGCCGCAGCCGTCCGCGCCCCCTCCACCAGGTGAGCTCCTCCCTTTTTTTGTTTAATTAGTTTTTTGTTTCTTTTAGTTTAGTTTCTGTTTTAGTTATAGTTTTAGTTTAGTTTAGTTTTAGTTTAGTATTTTAGATTAGTTTTAGTTAGTTTATTTTAGTTTAGTTTATTTAGATAGTTTAGTTTTAGTTTAGAAGAAGAAGTAGAAGGAGGAGGGAGGAACAGGAGGAGGGAGAAGAAGAAGAAGAAAAGAAGAAGAAGAGGAAAAAGGAGAAGAAGAAGAAGAAGAAGAAGAGGAGGAGGAGGAGGAGGAGGAGGAGAAGAAAGAAGAAGAAGAGAAGAAGAAGAAGAGAAGAAGAAGAAGAAGAAGAAGAAGAAGAAGAAGAAGAAGAAGAAGAAGAAAAAGAAGAAGAAGAAGAAGAAGAAGAAAGAGAGTGGAGGAGAAGAAGAAGAAGAAGAAGAAAGAGGAGAGGAGGAGAAGAAGAAGAAGAAAAGAAGAAAAGGAAAAAAGATACCCCGACACCCGACACCCGACACCTCGGCACGACACCCGACCCGACCCCGACCCCTGACACCACACCCCCCCTGACCCGACCCCGACCAACCGACACCCTGACACCACACCCCGACCAACACCCCGACCCCGACCCCGACACCCTGACACCCGACCCCGACACGACCCCGGCACGACACCCCGACACCCTGACACCCACCCCGACCCGACCCCGACCACGACACCCCGACACCTGACACCCTGACCACCGACACCCTGACACCACACCCACCCTTACCCCCGACCCCCGACCCCCGACAATAAGTAGTAGAAGAAGAAGAAGAAGATGAAAAAAAGAAGTAGAAGTTGAAGATGAAGATGAAAAAAAGAAGTAGGAAAAGAGGGCGCCCGGGGATTTATTGGTTTACACTCATGAGATTTATTGACTGTGCCCTGCTATGAAAAGAGATCTATCAATTATTGATTCGATGTTGCGGTACCGTTGCTTCCACTTTCCCTTTAATCTAGATAGCTTAGCAAGGAGGAGGATTCAGTATTTCCATCTTTGTCAAAGGCTTCTGAAGTTTTGATTAACTATCATTAAAATGGGGAAGAATTTAAGCATGCTATTACCATGTATAGTGTGGTATCTTGCCTTAGAGTATTCATATCTAGTAGCAGATCATTGCAGGCATGGATGTGAAGAACTTGGGCCAAATTTAGTTTTAGTTAAATTGTAGATGCCTATATTTCACCAAATTTCAAATAATTTTTCTACCAAAAATAAATGAAAAAATATTGGTTACACTTGAACCTTGTGTTATCTTTGAATATCACCATCAATAGCGTTGGTAGTGGTAATGTTTTCTTATTGGTATCACTATCAATTTGGTTTACATTTTTAGTTTTCTTCATGTCTAAAGAAATCCCTAGTTTTGAAGGGTGCCAATTGCCATTGCGAACTAACCTACCAAATTAATTAAGTGTTGTTGATGTTGTTGAGCACAAGTGCATTGCTTTTTTTTCTCAGTTTTCTTTCATGTCTAAAAACTTGGCTCTGTTCCAACTATGTCCATTTATCAAATATGATAGAGTTGAATTAGAGCCAAGTTGGATTAGGGCCAAGTTTCTATAGATATGCAAATGGTCCATTTATCAAATATGGTTCTAGCTGTGTTTATAGATATGGTCCATTTATAGTAGATATGATTCTAGCTGTTGCCATCATAAATGTCCACAAGTGCATTGCTTTTTGAATGTGAAATGATAACTTGGTGTAGTTGATTATCTTCTGCTCAAAACTTTTGCTGCTGTAATGTTGTATGATAATGTTGTAAGGGTAGTAATTGGTCTCTTCTGCTGCTTATCAGAGATGGGGGGAGGCCGCCACCGCAGGCTGCGCTCTGCCACAACGGAGTGCGACTTGGAAGGTTTCAAGTTCTTCACGATCATACTTGAGAATTCCTCCAGGAGGCAGGTATATAAAAGGAGAGATCTCCCCTTCACCCATCTCTTTATCATAACTCTGCTGTTTGCTACATCACTGCTTGACCCACGCTGCAGAGGCTGCCTGACACTTTTATGAAGATGCTGGACGGCCATCGGCCAAAGAATGTGAAGCTGCGACAGGCTGGCAGCGGGCTTCGCAGGCTGTGGGACGTGGAGGTGGTGTTCAGGTATGACCACATGTACCTGTGTCGTGGCTGGGAGCAGTTCTTCCGTGCCTACGACCTGCGACACGGGTACTTCCTTGTCCTCAGGTACGACGGCAACGCCACGCTCACCGTGAAGGTGTTCAACACGACTATGTGCCACATGCGCTATCAGGGCGACGACGATGCCAGTACGCTCTGCCGCTTCTTCCTCTCAATTTGGCTCTGTCTCACACGGATAGTTAAAAAAACTTTGTTGCATTTGGTCAGGCAATGGGAGCAGCAGCAGCGACTCGGGCTACAGCAAAAGCAGCAACGACTCTAGCTACAGCAAAAGCAGCAGCGACTCTGGCTACAGCAAAAGCAGCATAGAGGATGAGGAGGAACGGAGTGGGGAAGAAGAGGAGCAGAGTAGGGATGAGGAGGTGCAGCCTATTCTGTCTGACGATGACCTCGCGATGGTGGTGGCTGACGATGGGCAAGCGATGGTGGTGGCTGACGATGACCTAGCGATGGTGGTGCCTGAAGATGGCCTCGTGATGGTGGTGGTGCCTGACAATGACCTCGCGATGGTGGTGGCGCCGGCGATCCCACAGCTGGGCGACAGGACCATGCCAATTGTGGTAGAAGAGTACATCCCACTGCCTCGCCGCTCTAAGCGCATCAGGATGATGAAGGAGAAGGAGAAGAAGGAGGAGTGAAGATCCTTCACCTCCGTGATGACGGTAAGTTTTCTCTAGTGTTTTGTTTACGAAATGCATAAAGACCTAGACTTAGCTTTATTTCCTCCAAAATGCTTACCATAATGACCTAGACTTAGCTTATCTTCCTCCAAAATGATATAATTAGCTTACTTAGCTCCAAAATGATCTATACTTAGCTTTGTTTCCTCCGAAATGACCTAAGTTAGCTCTAATATGCTAAGTTATCTCTAATATGCTTAGTTACCTAGGTTTGCTCAATAATGACATACACTTAGCTTACTTATGTAAAAATTGGCATAATTAGCTTACTTAGGTTTGAAATGGCATAACAGTCTTGGTAACCTCATATATGTCATATAGTTAGCTTATTTTCCTCGAAAATGACATAATAAGCCTAATTAGCTCCAAAATGATCAATTTTACCTAAGTTAGCTTCAAAATGACCTAAGTTAGCTCTAAAATGCTAAATTAGCTCTAATATGCTTAGTTTCCTGGGTTAGCTCAATAAAGAACTATAATTAGCTTACTTATGTCAAAAATGGCATAATATTCTTACTTAACTAAAAAATGGCATAATTTGCTAGGTTAGCTCCAAAATGACCAAGTTTTCTCTGGTGTTTTGCTTTACAAATGGACGCTTAGCTTATTTTCCTCCTAAATGGCATAATTACCAAAGTTAGATAAAAAATAAGCTATACTTAGCTTATTCAGTTCATTTATGACATACTTAGCATACTTAGGTAAAAAATGGCATGATAATCTTTGTTAGCTCCAAAATGATATAGACTTAGCTTATTTTCCTCGAAAATGACATAATAACCTTACTAAGCTCCAAAATGACCTATTTACCTACCTTAGCTCTAAAATGACCTACACTTAGCATTTTTACCTAGCTTAGCAATAAAATGACATTTTTACCTACCTTAGTTAGAAGAAGAAGAAGATAAAGAAGAGGAGAGGAGAAAAAGAAAGAGAAGAAAAAAAATCTTCTTCTTCTTCTTCTAACTAGTCTTCTTCTTCTTCTTCTTCTTCTTCTAACTTTCATCTTTCCCAATTTGCAGATTTGCTTTACATGAGGAAGCTTGGATTCATGGAGTGTACTATTCTTGTGGTGCTTCCTTGTTGTTTATGAAAACTTGTTTGGATATGTATGTCTATATGGATATGTTGTTGGAAACTTGTTTCTGGTTATGTATATATGGATATGTTGGACTTTGGTGAACTATGTTGTTGGATTGGATGAAATATGTTGTTGGACATGCTGTTGGATATGTTGGATATGTATGCATGTATATCTGTGTTTGAAACCATGTCTAATTATTGGGATTTAAATAAAAACAGGGGATATATAGCCTCTTTGCCGTCCGCTTAGCCGTCCGCTAGCGGATGGCAAAGAGGACACGTGGCAGTCACCTGTGCAAACTGGGAACACTGGCTGCCTATTTGCCGTCTGCCAGCAATGATTCAAACCTCTTTGTCGTCTGCTGGCGGACGGCATATCTGGACATGTGGCAGCTTCCCAGTGCTGCCTAGCTAGGCTCTTTGTCGTCCGCCAGCGGACGGCAAAGATCTTTGACTCTTTGCCGTCCGCTGGCGGACGACAAAGAGCGCCGTTAACCCCCTAACGGCTCTCACGCCACCGCACTGCCGTCAGCTATCTTTGCCGTCTGCTGGCCTCGGATGGCGGACGGCGTAATCCTTTGTCGTCCGTTTCTAAGAAGCGGACGGCAAAGAAGGCCTTTGCTGGCAGGCTTTCATCTGGACAGTTTGACGTCCGCTAGCGGACGGCAAAGCATTTTGCCGTCCGTGATCTATGCCTTTGCCGTCCGGCATGGCGGACGGCAAAGAAGCTGATTCCAGTAGTGAACCCCTCTGATCTTGAGAATAATATTAAAGAATTTATCAATGCTCAAAACGTTTTCAATACTACGATAGAAGAAAAGTTGAATAAGATTAATGATATGTCTAGAAGCATTGATAGAATTTCTCACGATGTAGAAAATCTCAAGTTGATGATTTTTGTACCCAAGGTTGATGAATCAATTAAAGCTTTGTATGTTTCTATGGATCAAAGTAAGAAAGGAACTACTATTCTTAGAGCTAAAAGAGAATTTTTAGAAAGAGCATTTTCTAGTGATTGCTTTCATAAAAATGATGAAGATCTTAAAGTAATTGGTGTTTCTTCTATTGATTCCTTGTTTAGTAAAATTAAAATTGATGATAAAGGGACTGAAGAAGAGTCAACTTTAGTTAGAAGGCATCCCGATAATTTGGAAGGTGAAAATCTTGATGAAAAAATTGATAAAAGTGGGTTTGGAGAGGTCAAAACTTTAACTAGTGATGTGCCCACTTTTTTGGATTACAAAGACTTTAATTATGATAATTGCTCTTTGACTAATTGTACTTCTTTGTTGCAATCCATGATAAATTCACCCCATGCTTATGAACAAAATATAACTTTTACTAAACATATCGTAGATGCCATGATGAAAGCTTTGGAAGAAAAATTGGAGTTAGAGATTTCAATTCCTAGAAAATTAAATGATGAATGGGAACCTACCATTAAAGTCAAGATTAAAAATTATGAGTGTTTTGCTTTATGTGATTTGGGTGCTAGTGTTTCCGTAATTCCGAAATCTTTATGTGATGTGCTTGGTCTTACCGATATTGAAGAATATTCTCTTAATTTGCACTTGGCGGATTCCACTATTAAAAAGCCTTTGGGAAGAATAAATGATGTTCTTATTCTTGCAAATAGAAATTATGTGCCCATAGATTTTTTTGTTCTTGATATTGATTGCAATCTGTCTTGTCCAATTATACTTGGTAGACCATTTTTACGTACTATTGGTGCCGTGGTTGATATGAAAGAATGCTATATTAAATTTCATTTTCCACTAAGAAAGGGTATGGAACACTTCCCTAGAACAAAAATTAAACCACTATATGAATCAATCATGAGGGCATCCTATGGATCTAAAACTAAAGATGACAATACTTGAATCTATGCATTATGCCTAGCTAGGGGCATAAAACGATAGCGCTTGTTGGGAGGCAACCAAATAAATAAAATTTATTTTTGCCTTTTTCTTTCTGTTCTTTATTGTTTTCAGAATTATTCCTATGTTATGATTGTGTTTTTTATGTTTTAATTAGTGTTTGTGCCAAGTAAAGCTTTTGGGATAGCTTTGGTGATAGTTGATTTGATCCTGTTGGAAAACAGAAACTTTTTTGTCCAGTAGCAGAATTTTGAAACTTCACAGAAGCTAAGAACAATTCTTAATATTTTACACAAGATTTATATACAAATATCCTCTGTTGTCCTAATTTTTCAGAATTTTTTGAGTTACCTAAGTATGAGAACAATTTGCATCTTTACAGACTGTTCTGTTCTAGACAGATTCTGTTTTCTTTTCATTGTGTGCTTATTTTGATGAATCTATGGATTGTATCGGGGGGTATAAGCCATGGCAAAGTTATAATACAGTATATATAATGCAATAATAAAATTTGAATGGGTTTGCTAAAGAACTTAAAGTAAAGATTGGTTTTCTTATACTAACGGATCTCACAAAGGTTTTGTTAAGTTTTGTGTGATTGATGTTTTCAAGTTTTGGGTGAGATCACGATGGATGAAGCAATAAGGAGTGAAAAGAGCCTAATATTGGGGATGCCCCATGGCACCCCAAGTTAATATTCAAGGAGAACCAAGCAACTAAGCTTGGGGATGTCCCGGAAGGCATCCCCTCTTTCTTCTAACGACCATCGGTATTTTACTTGGAGCTATATTTTTATTCGTCACATATCATGAGTTTTTCTTCGAGCGTCTTGTATTATATGAGTATTTTATTATTTTTCTTTTTAGTTTGTCACAAGTATCCTTGCTGGACACACCTATTTGAGAGAGCCAAAATTATGCTATGATTTGTTAGAATTGCTCTTTATGCTTCACTTAAATTTTTTTGAGCTATGGAATTGCTCTAGTGCTTCACTTATATCTTTTTGAGCACAGTGTGCTTTAATAGTTTTGCAGAAATGCTCTCATGCTTCACTTAGATTAATTTGAGAGAGAGTAAAATTTGAAGAAATTATCTCATGCTTCACTTATATTATTTTGAAAGACAAAAAAATTTATGCTCATGTTCTTCACTTAGATTTGTTTGGGCTTGTCAAAAGCAATTGCAATATATGAAACTAGTCCCAAAGTGATAGATATTCAAGAGGGATATAATAAAAACATTCATGAAGATCATTGGACCAAATAAACTTTATTCTTTGTAATAGTTTTGAGATATGATGATAGTGATATGTGAGTCATGCTGGTGAGTAATTATGCTTTAGTAAGAATATTGGTGTTAAGGTTTGTGATTCCCTATGCAAGCACGAAAGTCAATAGTTATGCAATAAAATTACATCCTACTTGTGGTGTATTATTTGGTGTTAGTTATGCCTAATGCTCGCTTATGTGATTTTTTGTTTCTTGGTTGGTTGCTTCTCAATCCTTTTGCTAGCCTCCACTTGTACTAAGTAGAAATACTACTTGTGCATCCAAAATCTTTAAACCAAGTTTTGCCATATGAGTCCACCATACCTACCTATATGCGGTATTTTTGTGCCTTTCTAAGCAAATTTGTATGTGCCATCTCTAATTTTCAAAATGAATTACCTTTTTGTGTGCCCGTACCGCTCATGAAGCGGCATGGGATGGCCAATATTTTCCATGCTAGATGTGTTATTCTCAAGATGAGTGTTTATTCACTTGTCATTGCACGAGAGTACGGCAGTAATTGGGATGCCCAGTCCCAAAATGAAAAATAAATTTATTTTATGTTGTCAAATAATAAATTCCTTGGAAAATGTTGGTATGGAAGGCACCCGTGGATACGGCTAGCCATGGATTGTGAAAGAATGGTGGAAAAAGGAATAAACTTTATTTTCTGTTTGGGAACCGCCTATGATATGTCTAGCATGGAAAGTGTTGGTAATTACTCGGTCGTTTTCGTTGATGAGAAAAGTATGCCTCTCAAAAAAAATTATCTCTCAATTTAAGCTTTGAGCTCTGGCACCTCTACGAATCCCTACTTCCTTCTGCGAAGGGCCTACCTATTTACTTTATGCAATTTTTATTTTTATTTGAGTCTCCATCTTCTCTTATAAAGCACCAACTAAGGGGCACTATGATCATACTTGAGCATTGGATGTAGCTAATATGCGAGTGTGTTTCATGAATGGATCAATGATTGAGCATGATGGGCTAGGGATAACTTTCTTTAGTGTTGATATTTTGGAAGACTTGGTTGCTTGTTGATATGCTTGAGTATTGAAATCTTCATGTCAAAACTAGACTATTGCTTTGAACCATATAAAAGTCCAAATATCCATGCTACAGAAGAAAAGAATATGTGATGAACATGTTAGGCAGCATTCCACGTCAAAAATTCTGTTTTTATCATTTACCTACTCAAGGACAAGTAGGAATTAAGCTTGGGGATGCTGATACGTCTCCAATGTATCTAGAATTTTTGCTTGTTCCATGTTGTTATATTATCATTCTTGGATGTTGTACAATCATTTTATACCAACTTTATATCATTTTTTGGGACTAACCTATTGACATAGTGCCCAGTGCCAGTTGCTATTTTTTGCTTGTTTTTTACTTCACAGAATATCAGTACCAAACGGAGGCCAAACGCAGCAAAACTTTTTGGAGATTGTTTTTGGACTAGAAGACACCACATGGGTCAAGAAGTACTAGAGGGGAGGCCCGAGGTGGGCACAACCCACCAGGGTGCGCCAGGAGGCCCGGCCGCGCCCAGGGGGGTTGTGCCCCCCTCGGTGACCTCCCGCACCGCCTCTTCGCCCTATAAATCCCCAAATATTCCAGAAACCACAAGGGAGTCGACGAAACACAATTCCAGCCGCCGCAAGTTCCAGAACCACGAGATCCAATCTAGACACCATCATGGAGGGCTTCATCATCCTGATTGGTGCCTCTTCGATGATGTGTGAGTAGTTCATCATAGACCTACGGGTCCGTAGGCAGTAGCTAGATGGCTTCCTCTCTCTCTCTTTTGATTCTAAATACAATGGTCTCTTGGAGATCTTATTGATGTAACTCTTTTCTGCGGTGTGTTTGTTGGGATCCGATGAACTTTGAGTTTATGATCAGATCTATATCCATGAATATTATTTGAGTCTTCTTTTGATCCCTTATATGCATGATTATTTATAGCCTCATATTTCTTCTTCGAATCTTTGGTTTTGTTAGGCCAATTAGATCATTTTTTTCTTGCCATGGGAAGAGGTGCTTTGTGATGGGTTTGATCGTGCGGTGTTCTATCCCAGTGATAGAAGGGGCAGCAAGACACGCATGTATCATTGCTATTAAGTATAACAAGATGGGGGCTATTCCTACATGCATAGATCTCGTCTACATCATGTCATCATTCTTATTGCATTACTCCGTTTCTCCATGAACTTAATACACTAGATGCATGCTTGATAGCCGTCGATGTGTGGAGTAATAGTAGTAGATGGAGGCAGGAGTCAGTCTACTAATCTTGGACGTGATGCCTATACATTGATCATTGCCTTGGATATCGTCATAATTATTTGATCTTCTATCAATTGCCCAACAGTAATTTGTTTACCCACCGTGTGCTATTTTCTTGAGAGAAGCTACTAGTGAAATCTACGGCCACCGGGTCTATTCTCTATCATATTTGCTTTGAGATCTATTTGTATTCGCTTTTATTTTCAGATCTATTATTCCGAAAACCCAAAAATACCTTGCTGCACTTTTTTTATTACTTCGCATTTTATCGAGATCTATTTATCCAATCTACACAAATTTTATCCCGTCAACTTGACAATTTCTGGCGCCGTTACCCGTAGAGGGATTGACAACCCCTCATAAGCGTCGGGTTGCAAGTATTTGTTCTTTGTGTGTAGGTACCGTTTACATACTGTTGCTTGGTTCTTCTACTGGATTGATACCTTGGTTTCATAACTGAGGGAAATACCTACCGTAGATGTACTGCATCATCCCTTCCTCTTTGGGGAAATACCGACATAGTTCAAGCGACATCAGCGCCCCCTAGTCTTGTCGGCCATCGTGGCTCTTCTAACCCTAACCTCTGCTCTATAAATAGCCAAATATTCCCCGTACATCAGAGGGCACACCAAAAATCCTTTTCCGCCGCCATAAGCTTCTGTTCTAGTGAGATCCCATCTTGGGGCCTTTTCCAGCACTCCGCCGGAGGGGGGTTCAATCATGGAGGGCCTCTACACCAACCTTGTTGCCCTTCCGATGATGTGTGAGTAGTTTACCACAGACCTACGGGTCCATAGCTAGTAGTTAGATGGCTTCTTTTCTCTCTTTGATCTTCAATACAATGTTCTCCTCGATGTTCTTGGAGATCTATTCGATGTAATCTTCTTTTGTGGTGCATTTGTTGAGATCTGATGAATTGTGGATTATGATCAAATTATCTATGAATATTTTTTGAGTCTTTTGTGAACTCTTTTATGCATGATTAAGATAGCTTTGTATTTCTCTCCGATCTATAGATTTGGTTTGGCCAACTAGATTGGTTTTTCTTGCAATGGGAGAGGTGCTTTGTGATGGGTTCAATCTTCCGTTGTCCTCACCCAGTGGCAGTAGGGGTAGCGAGGCACGTATTTGTATTGTTGCCACTAAGGATAAGAAGATGGGATTTTTACCATATTGATTGGATCTATCCCTCTACATCATGTCATCTTGCTTAAGGCGTTACTCCATTCTTGTTAATTTAATTCACTAGATGCATGCTGGATAGCGGTCGATATGTGGAGTAATAGTAGTAGATGCAGGCAGGAGTCGGTCTACTTGTCACGGACGTGATGCCTATATTCATGATCATTGCCTTTGATATCATCATAACTTTGTGCTTTTCTGTCAATTGCTCAACAGTAATTTTTTTACCCACCGTATGCTTTCTTCAAGAGAGAAGCCTCTAGTGAAACCTATGGCCCCCTGGTCTATTTCTCATCATATATTTTCAGATCTATAAAAACAAATACCTTGCTACAATTTATTTATATTTACTTTATTTTGCCTTTTACTTATCTTTTATATCTATCTCTATCAGATCTCACTCTTGCAAGTGACCGTGAAGGGATTGCCAACCCCTATTTCGCATTGTGTGCAAGTGTTTGTTAGTTTGTGCATGTGCATCTATTGGGGACTTGCTTGTACCTCCTACTGGATTGATACCTTGGTTCTTAACTGAGGGAAATACTTATCTCTACTTTGCTGCATCACCCTTTCCTCTTCAAGGGAAAAATCAACGCACGCTCAAGAAGTAGCAGGAAGAATTTCTCGCACCGTTGCCGGGGAGGTTCTACATCAAGCCTACCAAGTACCTATCATAAACTCTCATCTCTTGCACTTACATTATTTGCCATTTGCCTCTCGTTTTCCTCTCCCCCACTTCTAAAACGTTTTTAGAAAAACACAAAAATATTTGCCTTTTTGTTCGCCTTCTTCCGTTCGTCTTTTCGTTTGCTTGTGTGCTAGATTGCTTGCTTTGTCACGATGTCTCAAGAAAATACCAAGTTGTGTGACTTTTCCAACACTAATAATAATGATTTTATTATTACTCCGATTGCTACCGCCACTAGTGCGGAATCTTATGAAATTAATGCCGCTTTGTTGAATCCCGTTATGAAAGAACAATTTTCTGGTAGTCCTAATGAAGATGTTGCATCCCATATAAATACTTTCGTTGAGTTGTGTGATATGCAAAAGAAAAAAGATGTGGATAATGATATTATTAAATTGAAGCTATTTTCGTTCTCACTACGAGATCGTGCTAAAACTTGGTTTTCAACTTTTCCTAAGAATAGTATTGATTCATGGAACAAGTGTAAAGATGCTTTTATTTCCAAGTATTTTTCTCCTGCTAAGATCATCTCCCTTAGGAACGATATAATGAATTTTAAGGAACTTGATCATGAACATGTTGCACAATCTTGGGAGAGGATGAAATTGATGATAAGAAATTACCCTATGATACGTCCATTTTGCATCATGTTTTCCTACTGTTATTTATGATGCTTTTATGCATAATAATGCTTTTTGGAGTAATTCTAATGCCTTTTCTCTCATAATATGCAAGGTTCACACAAAGAGGCAGAATTCCGGCAGCTGGAAATCTGGACCTGAAAAAGCTATGTCAGGCTACCTATTCTGCACAACTCCAAATGAGCTGAAACTTCACAAGGAATTTTTATGGAATAAATAAGAATTATTGGAGCAAATAACTACCAGAGGGGGACCACCAGGTGGGCACAACCCACCTGGACGCGCCAGGGAGCCCAGGCGCGCCCTGGTGGGTTGTGCCCTCCTCGGCCCACCTCCGGTGCCCCTCTTCTGGTATATAAGTCATTTTGACCAAGAAAATATAAGGGGAGGACTTTCGGGACGAAGCGCCGCCGTCTCGAGGTGGAACTTGGGCAGGAGCACTTTTGCCCTCCAGGGGGAACTTCCCTCCCGGAGCGGGAAATCATCGTCATCATCATCACCAACAACTCTCCCATCTTGGGGAGGGCAATCTCCATCAACATCTTCAACAGCACCATCTCCTCTCAAACCCTAGTTCATCTCTTGTGTTCAATCTTTGTACCGGAACTATAGATTGGTACTTGTGGGTGACTAGTAGTGTTGATTACATCTTGTAGTTGATTACTATATGGTTTATTTGGTGGAAGATTATATGTTCAGATCCATTATGATATTTAATACCCCTCTGATCTTGAGCATGATTATCATTAGTGAGTAGTTACTTTTGTTCTTGAGGTCACGGGAGAAATCTTGTTGCAAGTAATCATGTGAACTTGATATGTGTTCGATATTTTGATGATATGTATGTTGTGATTCCCTTAGTGGTGTCATGTGAACGTCGACTACATGACACTTCACCATATTTGGGCCTAAGGGAATGCATTGTGGAGTAGTTATTAGATGATGGGTTGCGAGAGTGACAGAAGCTTAAACCTTAGTTTATGCGCTATTCCGTAAGGGACTGATTTGGATCCAAAAGTTTCATGTTATGGTTAGATTTATTCTTAATACTTTTCTCGTAGTTGCGGATGCTTGCGAGGGGGTTAATCATAAGTAGGAGGTTTGTTCAAGTAAGAACAGCACCTAAGCACCGGTCCACCCACATATCAAATTATCAAAGTAGCAAACACAAATCAAACCAACATGATGAAAGTGACTAGATGAAATTCCCGTGTACCCTCAAGAACGCTTTGCTTATCATAAAGATATCATTTTGGGCTGTCCTTTGCCTCAAAACTTTTGGGCTACCTTGCTGCACTTTTATTGCCATTACCATTACTTGCTCGTTATAAATTATCTTGCTACCAAACTACTCGTTACTTATAATTTTAGTGCTTGCAGACATTACCTTGCTGAAAACCGCTTGTCATTTCCTTCTGCTCCTCGTTGGGTTCAACACTCTTACTTATCGAAAGGACTATGATTGATCCCCTATACTTGTGGGTCATCAAGGCTCTTTTCTGGCGCCGTTGCTGGGGAGTGAAGCGCTCTTGGTAAGTGGAAATCAGTAAGGAAAAATTATTACTACGTGCTGAAATTTATTGTCACTTGTTACTATGGAGAACAATCCTTTGAGGGGTTTGTTTGGGGTATCTTCACCTCGACCGGAACCACAATTAGTTACCCCTCCACCTACTGCACCTACTGAAAATATTGGTTATGAAATTCCTTCGGGTATGATAGAACAACTGCTAGCTAATCCTTATGCAGGAGATGGAACCGAACATCCTGATATGCACTTGATATATGTGGATGAAATTTGTGGATTATTTAAGGTTGCAGGTTTACCCGGAGATGAAGCTAAGAAGAAGGTTTTCCCTTTATCTTTGAAGGGAAAATTATTGGCATGGTATAGGCTATGCGATGATATTGGATCTTGGAATTGGAATCGATTGAAATTGGAATTTCACCAAAAAAAATTATCCTATGCATCTAGTTCATCGTGATCGGAATTATATATATAATTTTTGGCCTCGTGAAGGAGAAAGTATCGCTCTAGCTTGGGGGAGGCTTAAGTCAATGTTATATTCATGCCCCAATCATGAGCTCTCAAGAAAAATTATTATTCAGAATTTTTATGCTCGGCTTTCTCATGATGATCGATCCATGCTTGATACTTCTTGTACTGGTTCCTTTATGAAGAAGCCTATTGACTTCCGGTGGGATCTTTTAGAAAGAATTAAACACAACTCTGAAGATTGGGAACTCGACGAAGGTAAAGAGTCAGGTATTAAGCACAAGTATGATTGTGTTAAATCTTTTATGAATACCGATGCTTTTCAAAAGTTTAGCACTAAATATGGACTTGACTCTGAGATAGTAGCCTCCTTTTGTGAATCATTTGCTACTCATGTTGACCTCCCTAAGGAGAAGTGGTTTAAATATCACCCACCTATCAAAGAAGAAATTAAAGAACCGGTAATAGCTAAAGATGAAACTATTATTTACAATGTTGATCTAGTTGTGCCTACTGCTTATATTGAAAAACCACCTTTCCCTGTTAGGATAAAGGAACATGCTAAAGTCTCAACTGTGGTCAACAAAAGTTATATTAGAACTTCCAAACCTGCTGAACAAATCAAAGTAGAACCTAGTGTTGCTATGGTTAAAGATCTCTTGGTTGAAAATATAGATGGGCATGTTATTTACTTCTGTGATGAAGCTGCTAGAATTGCCAAACCCGATGAAAAAGATAAACATAGACCCGTTGTTGGCATGCCTGCTATCTCAGTTAAAATAGGAGATCACTGTTATCATGGTTTATGCGACATAGGTGCTAGCGTGAGTGCCATTCCTTTTACCTTATATCAAGAAATTATGAATGATATAGCACCCGCTGAAATAGAAGACATAGATGTTACTATTAAACTTGCTAATAGGGACACCATCACACCACTTGGGATTGTTAGAGATGTTGAAGTCTTGTGTGGGAAAATAAAATAACCTACTAATTTTCTTGTTCTTGGTTCCCCACAAGATGACTTTTGTCCATTATCTTTGGTAGACCTTTCTTGAACACCGTTAATGCTAAAATAGATTCTGAGAAACAAACTGTCGGTGTTAGTTTTGGTGATGAGTCTCATGAGTTTAATTTTTTAAAGTTTAGTACAAAACTTCATAATAAAGAGTTGTCAAGTAAGGATGAAATTATTGGTCTTGCTTCTATTGCTGTGCCTCCTACCGATCCACTAGAACAATATTTGCTAGACCACGAAAATGATATGCATCTACATGAAAGAAATGAAATAGATAAGATTTTCTTTGAACAATGTCGTCTGCTTAAACACAATTTGCCTATTGAAACTCTAGGAGGTCCTCCTCCACCGAAAGGTGATCCTGTGTTTGAATTAAAATAATTGCCAGACACTATGAAATATGCTTATCTTGATGAGAAAAAGATTTATCCTATTATTATCAGTGCTAACCTTTCAGAACATGCAGAAGAAAGATTATTGAAGGTTCTGAAGAAGCACCGAGCTGGCATTGGATATACTCTTGATGATTTAAAAGGCATTAGTCCCACTCTCTGTCAACATAAAATTAATATGGAGCCTGATGCTAAGCCCGTTGTTGATCACCAACGACGTTTAAATCCTAAAATAAAAGATATGGTAAGAACAGAAATACTGAAGCTTGTGGAAGCAGGTATAATCTATCCCATAGCTGATAGTAGATGGGTAAGTTCCGTTCATTGTGTCCCTAAAAAGGAGGTATTACCGTTGTTCCTAATGATAAGAATGAACTTATTCCATAAAGAATTGTCACTGGCTACAGAATGGTAATTGATTTTAGAAAACTAAATAAAGCTACTAGAAAAGATCATTACCCTCTACCTTTTATTGATCAAATGTTAGAAAGACTATCAAAGCAAACACATTTTTGCTTTCTTGATGGATATTCCGGTTTTTCTCAAATACCTGTCTCACAACCTGATCAAGAGAAAACCACCTTTACTTGCCCTTTTGGAACTTATGCTTATAGACGTATGCCTTTTGGTTTATGCAATGCACCTGCTACCTTTCAAAGATGTATGACTGCTATATTCTCTGACTTTTGTGAAAAGATTGTTGAGGTTTTCATGGATGATTTTTCCGTTTACGGAACTTCTTTTGATGATTGCTTGAGCAACCTTGATCGAGTTTTGTAGAGATGTGAACAAACTAATCTCGTCTCGAATTGGGAGAAGTGCCTCTTTATGGTTAATGAAGGTATTGTCTTGGGACATAAAATTTCTAAACGAGGTATTGAGGTGGATAAAGCTAAAGTTGGTGCAATTGAGAAAATGCCATGCCCTAAAGATATCGAAGGTATTCGTAGTTTCCTCGGTCATGCTGGTTTCTATAGGAGGTTTATTAAAGACTTCTCTAAAATTTCTAGGCCTCTTACAAATCTTTTACAAAAGGATGTTTCATTTGTTTTTGATGATGATTGTGTAGAAGCCTTTGAAACACTTAAGAAAGCCTTGATTTCTGCACCTATTGTTCAACCACCTGATTGGAACTTGCCTTTTGAAATTATGTGTGATGCTAGTGATTATGTTGTTGGTGCTGTTCTAGGACAAAGAATCGATAAGAAATTAAATGTTATTCATTATGCTAGTAAAACTCTGGACAGTGCTCAACGAAATTATGCTACTACTGAAAAAGAATTTTTTGCAGTTGTGTTTGCTTGTGATAAATTTAGATCTTACATTGTTGATTCTAAAGTGACCGTTCATACCGATCATGCTGCTATAAAATATCTGATGGAAAAGAAGGATGCTAAACCTAGACTCATTAGGTGGGTTCTTTTGCTACAAGAATTTGATTTACATATCATTGATAGAAAGGGAGCTAAGAACCCCGTGGCTGATAACTTGTCTAGGTTAGAAAATATTCTTGATGACCCACAACCTATTAATGATAGTTTTCCTAATGAACAATTAGCTGCAATAAATGTTTCTTATAACACTCCTTGGTATGCTGACTATGCCAATTATATTGTTGCTAAGTATATACCACCTAGCTTCACATACCAACAAAAGAAAAAATTCTTCTATGATTTAAGACATTACTTTTGGGATGACCCACATCTTTATAAAGAAGGAGTAGATGGTATTATTAGACGTTGTGTACCTGAGCATGAACAGGGACAAATCCTACGGAAATGTCACTCCGAAGCTTATGGAGGACATCATGCGGGAGATAGAACTGCTCACAAGGTATTGCAATCTGGTTTTTATTGGCCTACTCTCTTCAATGATGCCCGTAAGTTTGTTTTATCTTGTGATGAATGTCAAAGAATTGGTAGTATTGGTAAGCGTCAGGAAATAGCTATGAATTATTCTCTTGCTGTTGAACCATTTGATGTTTGGGGATTTGATTACATGGGACCTTTTCCTTCCTCTAATGGGTATACACATATTTTGGTTGCTGTTGATTATGTTACTAACTGGGTAGAAGCTATTCCAACTAGTAGTGCTGATCACAACACCTCTATTAAAATGCTTAAGGAAGTCATTTTCCCAAGGTTTGGAGTCCCTAGATATTTAATGACTGATGGTGGTTCACATTTTATTCATGGTGCTTTCCGTAAAATGCTTGCTAAATATGATGTTAACCATAGAATTGCATCATGTTATCACCCTCAGTCTAGTGGTCAAGTTGAACTTAGCAATAGAGAAATAAAATTAATATTACAAAAAACTGTCAATAGGTCCCGAAAGAATTGGTCTAAGAAGTTAGATGATGCACTTTGGGCTTATAGAACAGCATATAAAAATCCTATGGGTATGTCAACTTATAAAATGGTTTATGGAAAAGCTTGTCATTTGCCTCTTGAGTTAGAACGTAAAGCATATTGGGCAATTAAAGAACTCAACTATGATTTCAAACTTGCCGGTGAAAAGAGGTTATTTGATATTAGCTCACTAGATGAATGGAGAACCCAAGCCTATGAAAATGCCAAGTTATTTAAAGAAAAAGTTAAAAGATGGCATGACAAAAGAATCCAAAAGCGTGAGTTCAAAGTTGGAGAATATGTTCTTTTGAACAACTCTCATTTCAGATTCTTTGCAGGAAAACACCTCTCCAAATGGGAAGGACCTTATGTTATCGAGGAGGTTTATCAATCCGGAGCCATCAAGATAAATAATGCCGAAGGTACTAACCCGAAGGTTGTTAATGGGCAACGAATAAAACATTATATATCAGGTACAACCATTAATGTTGAAAGCAATATTATCCAAACTATGACACTGGAAGAACACATAAAGGAAACCTTCCGGAACACTCTAGAATAACTGAAAAAGAGGAGGAACGTGATACGGTAAGTAAACGGACTCCGAAAAATCCACAAAAATATTTTTTGTCAGTTTTGGAATATAACAAAAATTAGGAAAATAAGAAACAACTAGGAAGGCACCCCTGGTGGGCACAAGACACCAGGGTGCGCCTGGCTTGCCAGGCGCGCCCAGGTTGGTTGTGCCCACCTCGGGTACCTTCCGGACTCCGTTTTTCTTTTCTTTACTTCTTTCCCAAGATAAAAAATCTTTATATATCCCCCCTCGAACCTATTGACCACCGTATCACGGTGAAATCTTCTGTTTTCTTTTCCTTGCTATTTTCTGACAGATCCAGTCCACCATGGCCGCTTCAAGCTCCTCCAAAGACAAGTTCTTCGAGAACGTCATCAACCCATATTTGCGGGAGGTGATGCAGCACCCTCAGGCTATCCAGATGCATGAGGGGGTGCTGCATATCTGCGATGTGCAAGGCCCCAAGGGGACTGGATCCGTGGAGTCTAGGCTTGAAACTATGGAGCAGGAAGTCTTCCGGTGCAAGGGGATGGTAGAATGTGGACTCAATGCCAATCACCTCATGATCGCGGACTACACCCGTGATCTCAAGGTGGATGGCAACTCCGTGAAGGACATCATCTTCACCTTCAACAAGCAAATCAACTTCCTCCAAAGCCAGATTTATGATCTCCAAAACCAAGTCTTTGAATATGATGCGAGGTTTAAAGGTATGCGTTTGGCTGCCAGTTGCAGGACCCGTGAGACTCACTCCTCCTCTTATGATGGTGAGCCCTTGCCATGGAAACCCGAGGATAAGATTGCCACTACTTCATCACCACCACCTCCTTCTTCATCACCAAAGGAAAATTGAGTATCGGGTATGGGCACTCCCCTTAGCTTGTGCCAAGCTTGGGGGACGTGCCCCAGTATCGTATCACCTCCATTATCTTTTGCCTTTACTTATCTTAGTTCGATCCATAGTTATCTTTTGCTTTAGGTGAATAAAAGTTTAATTCGATCCTTTCTTTTCGAGTGTTTGCTTAGTGATCTATCTTTGTAATTGTGTGCAAGATATATATAATAAAGTTTTGTTTTCTTTACTTTCATGTTCAATAAAAAGAAAGGAAATAAATGAAAAAGATCATATGCTAATTTTATGGTAAGTAATGACATCACATAAGGAAGAGTATAAGTAGAAAATTCTATTGGAGATTGACAAACATAGCATTGGTCAATGATGCAATTCATGAAAGAATTAATAAGGGAAGAGAAGATTCACATGCAAATACACTATCCTGGACATCTTTTGTGATTGTGAGCCCCCATCAAAATATTATATGCCAAAATTGTTGACGTTGGACAAGGAAGACAACATAATGATTTATGTTTGTTCATATTCACATAGAAGTTATATTGTCATAGATCCTTTAACATGTGGTGCTTGCCCCCATCTTTGCTAGCCAAAAATTCCGCACTAAGTAGAGATACTACTTGTGCATCCAAAAACCTTTAAACCCAGATCTTATTTTGAGAGTCCACCATACCTACCTATGGATTGATTAAGATCCTTCAAGTAAGTTGTCATCGGTGCAAATAGGGCAATAAAAATTGCTTCTAAAAGTGTTGGATCATTTAGTGTAAGAGAAAATTTAGCATTGTACAAACTTGTGATGGCAAAGAATAAAAGCGACAGACTGCATAATAATGGTTGCTATCACAAGGGGCAATATAACATGATGTTCTTTTGCACTAAGAGATTGAGCATACAAATAAATAAGCGCATGGCAACCTCTGCTTCCCTCTGCGAAGGGCCTATCTTTTACTTTTATGTATTTACTTTTATGCAAGAGTCAAAGTTCTTCTCTCTATTCCTTTTTATTTTCTCTTTTGGCAAGCATCATGTGGTGAGGAAATATCTAGGCACATATATCCAGTTGAATATGAGTAGCATGAGTTATTATTGTTGACATCACCCTCGAGGTGAGTATGTTGGGAGGCAAATCTATAAGCCCCTATCTTTCTATGTGTCCGGTTGAAACGTTTTGCTCATGTGTATGCGGTGAGTGTTAGCAATCATAGAAGACTATATGATGGTTGAGTATGTGGACTTGCCAAAAAGGCTCCGATATGTGACCCTTCCTGACAAGATGATGAATTGTAGTTGCAAAGTTGACTGAGAACATAGTTTGTTGGTTTTCAATAGAACTTATTCATGAGAAGTTTATGATAAAAGTTATGTGATAAAGTTCAATGTTAAAGTTTCTAGCTGTTATAATAATACACATGATGCTTCTATGTCCGTATTTTGTTTTTATCGACACCTCTCTCTCTAAGCATGTGGACATGTTTTTCGATTTCGGTTTTCGCTTGAGGACAAGCGAGGTCTAAGCTTGGGGGAGTTGATACGTCCATTTTGCATCATGTTTTCCTACTATTATTTATTATGTTTTTATGCATAATAATGCTTTTTGGAGTAATTCTAATGCCTTTTCTCTCATAATATGCAAGGTTCACACAAAGAGGGAGAATTCCAGCAGCTGGAAATCTGGACCTGAAAAAGCTACGTCAGGCTACCTATTCTGCACAACTCCAAATGAGCTGAAACTTCACGAGGAATTTTTATGGAATAATTAAGAATTATTGGAACAAATAAGTACTAGAGGGGCCCCACCAGGTGGGCACAACCCACCTGGGCGCACCAGGGAGCCCAGGCGCACCCTGGTGGGTTGTGCCCTCCTCGGCCCACCTCTGGTGCCCCTCTTCTGGTATATAAGTCATTTTGACCTAGAAAAAATAAGGAAAGGACTTTCGGGATGAAGCGCCATCGTCTCGAGGCGGAACTTGGGCAGGAGCACTTTTGCCCTCTGGTGGAGCGATTCCGCCGGGGGAACTTCCCTCCCGGAGGGGGAAATCATCGTCATCATCATCACCAACAACTCTCCCATCTTGGGGAGGGCAATCTCCATCAACATCTTCAACAGCACCATCTCCTCTCAAGCCCTAGTTCATCTCTTGTGTTCAATCTTTGTACCGGAACTATAGATTGGTACTTGTGGGTGACTAGTAGTGTTGATTACATCTTGTAGTTGATTACTATATGGTTTATTTGGTGGAAGATTGTATGTTCAGATCCATTATGCTATTTAATACCCCTCTGATCTTGAGCATGATTATCATAGTGAGTAGTTACTTTTGTTCTTGAGGTCACGGGAGAAATCTTGTTGCAAGTAATCATGTGAACTTGATATGTGTTCAATATTTTGATGATATGTATGTTGTGATTCCCTTAGTGGTGTCATGTGAACATCGACTACATGACACTTCACCATATTTGGGCCTAAGGGAATGCATTGTGGAGTAGTTATTAGATGATGGGTTGCGAGAGTGACAGAAGCTTAAACCCTAGTTTATGCGCTATTCCGTAAGGGACTGATTTGGATCCAAAAGTTTAATGCTATGGTTAGATTTATTCTTAATACTTTTCTCGTAGTTGCGGATGCTTGCGAGGGGGATAATCATAAGTAGGAGGTTTGTTCAAGTAAGAACAGCACCTAAGCACCGGTCCACCCACATATCAAATTATCAAAGTAGCAAACACAAATCAAACCAACATGATGAAAGTGACTAGATGATATTCCCGTGTACCCTCAAGAACGCTTTGCTGATCATAAAGAGATCATTTTGGCATGTCCTTTGCCTCAAAAGGATTGTGCTACCTTGCTGCACTTTTATTACCATTACCCTACTCATGGTTTATGTTTATGGATGATCATACAAAAAATTTATGCTGGATTGAATTTTGCATCTAGAAATCTTTTAGATTTCACCACAGGAGGTACTTTTATGGAAATCACTTTACAAGAAGCTACTAAACTCCTAGATAATATTATGGCAAATTACTCTCAATGGCATACCGAAAGATCGTCTACTAGCAAAAAAGTGCATGCAATTGATGAAATTAATACTTTGACTGGAAAGATGGATGAACTTATGAAATTGATTGCTAGTAAGAGTGCTACTATTGATCCTAATTATATGCCTTTGTCCACTTTGATTGAGAATAATAATGAATCTATGGGTGTGAATTTTGTTGGTAGGAACAATTTTGGCAATAACGCGTATAGAGGCAATTTTAATCCTAGGCTGTTTCCTAGTAATTCCTCTAATAATTATGGTAATTCCTACAACAATTCTTATGGAAATTATAATAAGATACCCTCTGATCTTGAGAGTAATATTAAAGATTTCATTAATTCTCAAAATATTTTCAATTCTATGGTAGAAGAAAAATTGCTTAAGATTGATGATTTGGCTAGAAACTTTGATAGAATTTCTGATGAGATTGATTCTTTTAAGATTAGATCTATGCCACCCAAGATTGATATTAATGAATCTCTGAAAGCTATTAAAATTTCTATGAACGAAAGTAGAGATAGAACCTCTAGGATGCGTGCTAAGAGAGATTGGCTAGAACAAGAATGTTCTTCTAGTTTTCGTTATAATAATGATGAAGATCTTAAAGTGATTGGTGTGACTCCAATTGAATCTTTGTTTGCTAATATAAAACTTGATAAAGATGGGACTAGAGATGAGTCAACTTTAGCTAGATAGTTTTCGTACTACGTAATAGAAAAGTGTTGGTACAAACATAACAAATGCTAATTTTTATACTTATTATATCTATTAAAATGATGACAACTCTTGCATGTGATAAAAATTTCAAACCAAAGTTGTTGCACGCAGTCAGACTCATCCATGTATCGCCCATGATCTGAACTCTTGTTCATCCTCATGCAGAAAAACAAATTTTAGCACCAACAACCTATTGGCAGTTTCATGATTTATCCATGAGATCAAGATTTGGTAACATAATACATAGACTTATCTTTACACTAATACTTCATAGTTCCAATTTTTGTATAGGGCATCAAGATCTATAGAGATAGATCGAGACGCTTAATAGGACTTTCACAAAGCACATACCTTGATAAAGTTTTGAAGAAGTTCAAAATGGATCAGTCAAAGAAATGGTTCTTGCCTATGTTACAAGGTGTAAAGTTGAGTCAGACTCAAAGCCCGACCACTACAGAAGATAGAGAGAAAATGAAAGTCATTCCCTATGCCTCAGCCATAGGTTCTATCATGTATGCTATGCTATGCACCAGACCTGATGTGTGCCTTGCCATAAGTCTGGCAGGGAGGTACCAAAGTAATCCAGGAGTGGATCACTAGACAACGGTCAAGAACATCCTGAAGTACCTGAAAAGGACAAAGGATATGTTTCCCGTTTATGGAGGTGATGAAGAGCTCGTCGTAAATGGTTACGTCGATGCTAGCTTTGACACTGATCCGGATGACTCTAAGTCACAAATCGGATACGTATTTATATTGAATGGTGGAGCTGTCAGTTGGTGCAGTTCCAAGCAAAGCGTCGTGGCGGGATCTACGTGTGAAGTGGAGTACATAGCTGCTTCGGAAGCAGCACATGAAGGAATCTGGATGAAGGAGTTCATATCCGATCTGGGTGTAATACCCAGTGCATCGTGTCCAATGAAAATCTTTTGTGACAACACTGGAGCAATTGCCTTTGCGAAGGAATCCAGGTTTCACAAGAGAACCAAACACATCAAGAGACGCTTCAACTCCATTCATGAAAAGGTCAAAGATGGATACATAGAGATTTGCAAAATACATACGGATCTGAATGTGGCAGACTCGTTGACTAAGCCTCTTTCGCGAGCAAAACATGATCAGCACCAAGACTCCATGGGTGTTAGATTCACTACAATGTAATCTAGATTATTGACTATAGTGCAAGCGGGAGGCTGAAGGAAATATGCCCTAGAGGCAAGAATAAAGTTGTTATTTTTATATTTCCTTATTCATGATAAAGGTTTATTATTCATGCTAGAACTGTATTGATCAGAAACTTAAATACATGTGTGAATACATAAACAAATACCGTGTCCCTAGCAAGCCTCTACTAGACTAGCTCGTTGATCAAAGTTGGTTAAGGTTTCCTAACCATAGACATGTGTTGTCATTTGATAACGGGATCACATCATTAGGAGAATGATGTGATGGACAAGACCCATCCGTTAGCTTAGCATATTGATCATTCAGTTTATTGCTATTGCTTTCTTGATGACAAATACATATTCCTCCGACTATGAGATTATGCAACACCCGGATACCGGAAGAATACCTTGTGTGCTATCAAATGTCACAACATAACTGGTTGATCATAAAGATGCTCTACAGGTATCTCCGAAGGTGTTTGTTGAGTTGGCATAGATCGAGATTATGATTTGTCACTCCGAGTATCGGAGAGGTATCTCTGGGCCCTCTCGGTAATACACATCATAAGAAGCCTTGCAAGCAAAGTGACTAAGGTGTTAGTTGCAAGATGATGTATTATGGAACGAGTAAAGAGACTTGCCGGTAATGAGATTGAACTAGGTATGAAGATACCGACGATCGAATCTCGGGCAAGTAACATACCGATGGACAAAGGGAATTACGTATGTTGTCACAAGGTTTGACCGATAAAGATCTTCATAGAATATGTAGGAGCCAATATGGGCATCCAGGTTCCGCTATTGGTTATTGACCGGAGAGGTGTCTCGGTCATGTCTACATAGTTCTCGAACCCGTAGGGTCCGCACGCTTAACGTTCGTTAACGATATAGTGTTATATGTTTTGGTGACCGAATGTTGTTCGGAGTCCCGGATGAGATCACGGATATGACGAGGAGTCTCGAAATGGTCAAGAGGTAAAGATTGATATATATATAGGATGATGGTAATTGAACACCGGAAGTGTTTCAGAGTGTACCGGGTAGTCATCGGAATACCGGAGGGGGTACCAGACACCCCCGGGAGGGTAATGGGCCTATTGGGCCATTAGAGGGGAGCACACCAACCCATAAGGGGCTGGCGCACCCCCTATGGCAGCCGTCCAAGTGGGGGAAAGGAAAGGGGGGGATTCGGCCTCCCCCTTCCTTCCCTCTTCCCCCTTTCCTTCCCTCCTCCAACAAATATGGTAAAGGGGGGGCGCCACTTGGGAAGGACCCCAAGTAGGATTCAGCCTACTTGGGGGCGCCTCCTGACTGCTCCATCCTCCCCCCACCTATATATATGTGGGAGGGGGGCACCTAGCACAACCACAACAAATGCTTAGCCGTGTGCGGCGCCCCCCTCCACCGTTTACACCCTCGGTCATATTTTCGTAGTGCTTAGGCGAAGCCCTGCGGAGATAGCTTCACCATCACCGCCACCACGCCGTCGTGCTACCGGAACTCATCCACTACCTCGCCGTCTTGCAGGATCAAGAAGGCGGAGGACGTCACCGAGCTGAACGTGTGCTGAACGCGGAGGTGTCGTACGTTCGGTACTTGATCGGTTGGAATGCGAAGAAGTTGGACTACAGCAACCGCTTTAACAAATGCTTCCGCTTATGGTCTACGAGGGTACGTAGACACACTCTCCCCTCATGTTGCTATGCATCTCCATGGATAGATCTTGTGTGTGCGTAGAATTTTTTTGTTTTCCATGCAACATTTCCCAACATAAACGTCGTAGGTGAAGGTGGTCGTCCATCGGCCAGTGATGGGAGGAGTAGCGTGGGCCATGGCTTCGCTGTCATCGTCCATGTCGTTGGCCTTCTCGGAGGCGTAGTCCAGCATGTCGGTTAAGTCTTCGACAGTGACTACTAAATGTGTGGTGGGTGGGATGTAAAATTCCCTGTAGCCCGCCCCAAGGCTCCGTTGAGCGTGAGCCGAGGATGGGCCATCGACAATAGTCATCATCTGGATCCGGTCAAGCGCATTGTTTAACAAGGCGAGGATGGCTAGATTGGAGTTCAAGGTTTCTTCGGAGTCAACCTCCGGAGTGATGGTGAGCCGAGGGGTGGATTTGGCCATGGCTGACCCCTGGTGTTCGGATGTCGAACTGTCGCCATGGCTCGAGGCCGGGTCCGCGGTAAGGAGGGATAGTCCGGCCGAGAATGATTCCCGATCTTTGGACATAGTGCTAGTTTCCGAGCTCATAGCCGGCCGCGAGATAAGGGCCGATCCAGTGATCGGATCGGGCAGGGACCCCGAGGTTAATGCTTCAGGGTCCGCGGGCGTCCCAGGTGGAGATGAGAAGCCAGTGAAGGTCAGATCGCCCCAAGCGTCGGTGACGTACTCCAAGTTACCGAACCTGATCCGATGCTTAGGGGCAAAACTGTCGACATGGTCAAGATGAGCGGTTGGGTCGGCGTGCAGCACGATGCTGCCAAACGCGAAAAGTTGCCCGGGGACAAAGATGTCTCCGGCGCTGATGCCGTCTTCGATGATCAGGCGGGCCATCGATCATTCGGTGATCCAACATCGGAACTCTCAATGAAAGCACCAATGTCAGTGTCAGAACCGGCGGATCTCGGGTAGGGGTCCCGAGCTATGGATCTTAGATCAATGGGGAACAAGGGACTAGGGACATGATGTTTACCCAGGTTCGGGCCCTCTCTAAGAGGTAAAACCCTACGTCCTGCTTGATTATATTGCTTGTGTATATGAGGATTACAGAGTCGATCTACCATGAGATCAGATGAACTAAACCCTAACTGGTAGGATGATGGTTGTTCTTCTACCCTCTATGGCCTAAAACCTCTGGTTTATATAGACACCAGGGGTGCTAGGGTTACATATGGTCGGTTACAAGGAAGGGAATAAATGCGCTGATCCTTCTTATCTTGACTTGGAGGACACACCAAGGCACCAGAAAGCCTCCTGCGCGGATACGGGGTCTCCACTTATGTTTGGCCACCAAGCATTAGCAATATGGCCCAACAGTCCGGCCCCAAGAGTTAGGCCGGCAGGCCGAAGACCCCCTAATTCAGGACTCCCTCAAGGCCCCATCATCCCAAGGTGAGAAGAGAGAGTGTGGGTGGCATCAGTGGATGATGAGGTGTTGCCCTCTCCTCAGGCTCCTAAGCACCCGAGGATATCCAAGGTTCCTGTGGCAAGCCAGTCCTCAGCGCATGTTAATCAGAACACTAACTCGGATTCCTCCAAGGAGGCCAAGCCACCCCGCCGCCCTCGCCATACACGCCCTGCTTCTTAGAAGTAAATCTTTAATAACCATTTGATTTAGCAAGGTGTTGTACTTTACGGGTTCTCACTTTCCTACTCTTTACTTTACAGGGAGCAGTGCGACTCAGTGGGCGAGGGGTCCACTAGTCTCCTGGGATCCTCGCTGGCAGCAAGCTCAGGGGACTCCTCGGGGACGGAGGCCAATCCCTCCCTTGGGCAAGCCAAGGTATCAGAGACCTCGTCACACCGTCCTCCCGCGGCGTCTGATCACTCTCCCGGTGTCCCTAGCTCATGTGGTTTAAGAATCACGCGATCAACATGAGACACCTCCTCCTTCTATAGCCGATGGCGGGGAGCCGAGCCGCCTCTCGCCAACGAAGAGGCCGAACTGATCGATCATTGACGAGCAGCGGAGGGAGCCCAGATAAGCTCCTCCATTCTTCCCGAGCATCGTGCCTTCCTCGGGGCTTCTCTAAGTCAGTTCCGGTCCACCGAAGCTGGTATCATGGATGTTTTCCTTGGCCTAGCTAAAGGCTTTGAGGTATATGACTATGCAATTGATTTAATGTTAAATGCCAAGTATCTTAAATATACTCAGTAGCCCTTATGGACGATGTTAAAATATCATCTGAGGACACCAGAACGAATGTTTTGCTTTTAATAAAACTGCATTACTCTAAAATTGTTTTGAATTGCAATTATAGCTTAATGCTGGTATATTTGATTAAACGCAAATATCCAGTAGCCCCCAAGACTCATGTTGGTTCTACGAGGAATGAACAAGAGGATCAAATCATGTTCTTAATGGGTGTAATTTATTCACTTCTTCCGTATCTTGAGAAGGCTTCTACCTCGTATGCCTCAGCCAACTCTTCAGAGTTGGAAGAGGTGAAATGGCGAAAAAGAATCTCTTCAACTGAGGCAGGAGGCCGAGAAGGCCCAGGGTAAGGATGTTTAACTTATTCCTTACAACATGTTACTCATTTTATTAAGTGTTTTTATGTCTAACTAGCAAAGTGGCCCGCTTGATGCGCGGGCTAGAATTTTATGAAGCTTAATAATGAGAATGGATTATTTGATTTTCCTAAAGAAAATTGGAACTATATATAATGACATTTACAGATATAAGACTTCTGCGGACATAGTTTTTTCTTAGCTATTTTTGGTTATTTGTTTCAATATATAAATTTATATTTTATCCATTTACTTTTACCTTCTAATTATGCATGCCATACTAACTGTATTTTTTATGATCAATCATATTGGGGAAATTATCTTTCTAGCATTTCACCAACATTTTTATCATATCATATCATAACATTTTTTGGTTAAACAAAAAATTAATATTTCTCATTGTTAACTTCTTATTATATAGAGTTTGATTTCTAGTAAGTTAACATCTTATGTGAGCATTTATCTTACTCCATCCTATCTCTATAAGAGTCTTCTTTTTCTTATTCTTACGGAAGCCCTCGAAAGGGCTTGGTAACAGAATGTCAATCCGAAGTCTATGTTTGCGCGAAAATTATAAGTTGAAACTATTTAACTGATTCTTCTTATTATAAACAAACTTATGGTATTTTAATATGCAACTAAAATGAATTGATTTAATACACAAAGATAATTATTGTAAGCAACATTGCTCCTTCACACACTTTGGTGAGATGCAACATAGTGCAATCATTAGAAAATGACACTAAGTAGTATGACCACTCTACCATAGCTTTGAGTTTTAACTTCTAAGAAAAGAACACATCAGAAGTAACAATGAATAGCCCATGCATGATTTCTCTCACGCAGTCATTCTGAAACAGGCAGTAGAGAGCGATGAATATTTCTGGGCTTCACAGAGTTCCACCAATGAGTTAACCCATGAACCAAAATATCTTGTATTCCATAGGAAAACAAACATACATCATACTGTACATTAAGACATTTAAAGTATCAAATGGGCTATATTATACACGCAAGTGTACTTGTAGAGTATAAGAAACTTTTTTTTAGGGGAAGGCCTTCATGGCTAGCTTTATTAATTTAGATAACACTTACATCATCCGCTAAAAACTTCAAAAGAAAATTTGGGGGGTTATCCGACCACACAGTCGGTGGATTACCTCTCCCGAAACTAGCTAGCTCATGAGCAACACAATTAGACTCTCTATTACAGAAATCTAAGTAGACCTTCCCAAATTCTTTCAGTAACACTCGACAATCATTAAGAATTGGAGCAGCAACCAATGAATGGCCTTCATTATTTTTCAGTGCGTCCACCACAATAATGTTATCAGATTGTATAAGGACCTTGCTGAACCCTAGGCTTTGCAAAAATAGTAGACCTTGTCTCATTGCCTCAGCCTCTGCGGACACCACATCAGGGACATGCTCCATCGGAGTTGTACAAGCTCCAATGAATCCACCATTGTGATCCCTTACCACAGCTCCACAAGCACCTAGGCCATCTTCCACAGAAAAAGATGCATCCACGTTCAAAGCTTGAAAATCTGACAATGGCTTTCTCCATTCATTCAAGCGAGTTACCTGGCTGGTTTGTTTAGATGCACGCACAAAATTTAGAGTTAGAGCCAGCAAAGATAGAGCAGTTCGGGGTGGAGACTGAACTTGTTCTCCCCTCACCATCTCTCTCCTTTTGCCACCATACGTACCAGCATATAGCCACAACAATCTCTGGAATATCCACTACTCCATCATATGTTTTCTGAAATTTAGTATCACAAAGCAGGAACTCAAGGACTGCAGCGCCCGATCGGTCCACCAAAGCTGCCTCATCTATTATTTCATTCAGACCGAGTTCCCCCCATATCATCTTCGCTCTGCTGCATGTAAACATAGCATGTCTTACATCTTCGGCTGCACCTTGAAACCATGGGCATTCGTCATTTATAGGGATGTGGCGATTTGCTAACGTGCTCCGGAAAGGGATAGAATTATGAAGGCATCTCCAAATAAATATTTTGACCTTGCATGGCATCTTAAGGCCCCAGATTTTCTTCCACACAGGGTAGTTTAGGCTACTTGACTGTCCTCCATTAGAGCCAATTTTTGCTCCGTACTGATCCTCCCACTCAGCATAATAAGCAGACCTTACACTGAATATACCCGTCTTTTTAAACTGCCATGCAACATAATCTTCCATTTCGTACTGCGGTAAAGGGATTCGCAGAATTCGTTCAGCATCAATATGCCAAAAATTATCACGGACCAGCTGTTCATCCCAAGTACCAGATATAGGATAATGAGGTCATTAACGGATGTCAAAACCTGATTACCTCGGATTGTAATGACTCTCCTGGACGGGCTATTAGGAATCCAACAGTCCAAATGTGTCCCTTCTTAAAGGTTTGGATCCCAGCAAAGATGCTCTGCAAAACAAAAGAAGATCCTTTCTTTAGTGTGCTATTAAGAATATCACCAGTAGGGTAGTATCTTGCACGAAGAACTTTAGCACACAGTGAGTCATAATTTTCAATTAGCCTCCAGCATTGCTTGGCAAGCATTGCCAAGTTAAAGCAATGGATATCTCGAAACCCCATACCACCTTTCTCCTTCGGGATACACATCTTCCACCATGCAAACCAATGCATTCTTCTCTGGTTTTCATCATCACCCCACCAATATTGCGACATTGCATCATTGATCCCCTTACAGATTTTTTTCGGGAATTTAAACACACTCATCGCATAAGTCGGGATAGCTTGAGCCACCGCATTGAGAAGAACCTCCTTACCGCCAAACGATAAAGTTCTCTCCTTCCACCCATTCACCATCTTCTGAATTCTCTCTATTAGATGCAGAAAGCAATCCGTGCGATCAACCCCAATCATAGAGGGTAAACCCAAATATTTGTCAGCCAAGGACTCTGTCATTATATCAAGAATTTGGCATACCTCTGCTTTCACTTCCACCTCTGTATTGGGACTGAAAAAAATTGAAGATTTTGCAACACTAACTAGTTGCCCCGAAGCTGCACAATAATCATCCAATATACTCTTCAGGGACGTGGCATTATCAGAATCTGCCCGCATCAAAATCAAAGAATCGTCGGCAAACAAAAGGTGAGAGATTTTTGGTGACTCCCTACACACCTGGACGCCTAGTAACCTCCCCTGAGTTTCTTCGTGTTCAATCAATGCTGACAGGCCTTCAGCACAGAGAAGGAATAAGTATGGAGATAGAGGATCCCCCTGTCGTAGACCTCTTGAGGGTTTGAATGGGAGTGTTTCATTTGAATTGAACCTCACCTTGTACTGTACTGATGTGACACAAGCCATGACAAGTTGGATCCATTGCTGGGCAAACCCAAGTTTCTCCAACATAGCTTGCAAGAATACCCACTCCACACGATCATATGCCTTATGCATATCTAATTTTACTGCACAAGTACCATGTTTCCCTTTCTTTCTCTTCTTCATAGTACGTAGACACTCGTAAGCAACGATAACGTTGTCTGTAATAATCCTCCCCGGCACAAAAGCGCTTTGGGTTTCGCTGATTATTTCAGGTAAGAACACCTTTAAACGCGCTGCCAACAATTTGGAAATTACCTTGTAAACCACATTACAAAGGCTAATAGGCCTAAATTGTGTGATTTTCTCTGCTTGTTCTACTTTGGGTATTAGCACAATTGTGGTCGTGTTCCATCCTTCTAGTATCACTCCGCTGTTCACAGCTTCTAAAACTTCCTTCACCAACTCATCACCCACAAGTGGCTAGAATTTTTTGTAGAAGATCGCATGTAGCCCGTCTGGTCCAGGAGCTTTCATATCACCAATACTGAACAGCGCCGCCTTAACTTCTTCGGCCGTGTATGGAGCTAGCAAGGACTCGTTCATATACTCAGTAACTTTTGACCGAACCTTGTTAAGAACATCAGCGTTTGGGTGTGCTACTACCGCTGTGAAGAGCTCTTTGAAATAATCTGCGATCAACTTTCCCATAGACTCTTCATCCTCCAGCCAAATGCCATCATCTCCTAGGAGTTTCCGGATTTGATTCCTTTTCCTCCTAGCTGTCGCAAAATTGTTAAAAAAGTTTGTGTTTCGATCCCCATATTTTAACCAGTTGGCACGGCTTCTCTGAACCCAGTATATTTCTTCCTTCTCCAATGTTTCTTCTATCAAGATGAGAATAAGAAACTTCGGTGCATCTTTAAACCCATATTCTTTCAAATGGGAATAAGATCACTTTAGTTTAGCTTGCAAAATCATATTAAATACCCATAATATGGTTAATCTCGGGAAAATGCTAGTGGTAGCTCTAGTTACACACGAATCTAAATCTGCAGAACGTATATGATCGTATATCATGTGCTAAGAAAGTTCATGCTAGGTCAAAGTATCTTCACGATTACGCATCTCAGAATAAAGATCTAAACTATAATCCAACGCCTCGTATATTTGCAGTTCTATAGCACACAAAAAGCATGAATGAAAAATATTGTTTTTCATGAAAAAATAACATCAGTGGAAGGTGGTCGTACAAAATGGAGGAGAGAAATTGCAGATGCACCGACCGCACAAGGGCAGATGGGGCTAACCATCACGATAACACAAAAGGATATATAGGAAATTTGGTGCTAGATCCATTGTTACTTTGTTAGTGCCATGCAAACTAAACAGTTGGCATGAATTTCCTAGAACAAATACTATTGGCTTTTAGCATCCTAATGGCAATTAAAGAAATTGATGTTAATTTTTTTTCCTAGGCATGTATTGATTAGACACAATGTGATGGTAGTTAAACATGTAAGAGTAATTGTTTTTTTAAATCAATTAGTTGCATATCTAAAACTCGCGTTGGCACCCTATGCAGGCTCAATGTTCCCATCATCATAGTTTTTCTTTCTCGCCATCTATCCACATGTGCCATCCTATATTACCAGTACAACTACAATTTCCATGGAGTACTTCAGTTCGTATATGCTCATACTTTTCACATTTTGTTCATAGCCAACACATTGAATCGTGTGACACCTTAGCACCAATCTAACTGTGCCAGAGCTATAAAACATCATATGGTCCACAAAGGCATACCACAATACCAAGCAGCAACTGTAGTGAATTCCTAATGCTAACACAACTAAAAGCATGAATGCGCCACACTTCATCGTGATCCTTCTACAATGTATCAAAATTACATTTGTTATATAAAACTACGAACTTATTACAAATGAACTGACTATCCCTTCTTACTCCTTTTACATTCACAATTTCAGGTGTGGAGAAATAATAATCATTGTGAATCAGCGCATCATGGCATACACTCCCATTTTCATTGTCTATCTGACATTGGAGCTCTAGAACTTAATATTCATAAGAAAGCAAACTGCTAGATTACTCCACCAAATATGAGATTGAATAAAACCAAAGGGAATACATTCAATCCTACAATCACGATAGAGGAAGACGACATGTGTCTAACATAAAATCTTCTATCCCTTAGCCCAGAATCCATAAAATGATGATGTACAATCAAAGTTCCGGTGTTGGTAGATGCTAACTCGCAATGAAATATGCCCACTCATATGTATTTACGACCATTTAAGGCTTATGATAGTTTTCGTACTACGTAATAGAAAAGTATTGGTACAAACATAACAAATGCTAAATTTTATACTTATTATATCTATTAAAATGATGACAACTCCTGCATGTGATAAAAATTTCAAACCAAAGTTGTTGCACGCAGTCAGACTCATCCATGTATCGCCCATGATCTGAACTCTTGTTCATACTTCATCCTCATGCAGAAAAACAAATTTTAGCACCAACAACCTGCTGGCAGTTTCACGATTTATCCATGAGATCAAGATTTGGTAACATAATACATAGACTTATCTTTACACTAATACTTTATAGTTCCAATTTTCGTATAGGTAGGAACTCTGAAAGATATATAAGACTTGGTTTATGAAAAGCACCGTAACCCAAAACTAATTAGTGTTGCTAATACAAACAGGCTCTCCTCATATCTCTAGAACTTGTGCACTTGACTTCACACTGAGATTGACAAAAATAGCTCTGAAAGTCCCAAATTGACCTAACCACTCCTAATTCACTACTCTCATGGTGCACTGAGATGCTCGTCGTGGCGTGCATGCTAGCGGCCGAGACTTGTGGAGCGACGACGGAGCTGGTGAGGGCCTCACATAGGGAAAACTCATCAACGCCGAGGACTCCACCACTCCATCCCTTTCCTCTTCTCAAAACCAACACGGCTAGGAGGCGACACGATGTTGCAGTTGCAGCCATCTGCCAACCTGCGAGTCATTGAAACCCACAAGCAAGTGCTAGTATGCTACTCTCCAATTCTTGATGTTGTAGTTTGGAGATGTACAGATGTAGCATCGCAATTAGCTGTGATTATAGCTACATAATCAGTGAAATACTAAAAAAGTGGGACATATCTACGATCTACTATTTTTTCTTGCAAAAAACTATTTTATTTAGCGTTCGCGATAATGTGCTATAGCATCTACAACGCCTGGAGGAGGCCACCGCTAAATCACATAGCGCGCTATTCTTTCCTTGATTTCAGTACAATTTTATCTCATGTTTCAATCTGAACTTTCTGCAAGGACGAATTCCTGCTTTAGTCATATGACATGATTGTCCTTTGTGTTGACGGCAATTACAGCAAGCTTGGTGTAATTGTGTACCTCCATCTCAAAAATACATAACATACTAACTCCTATGTGTGCCATTGAGCGGATTAGCAAGCAGTTCCACTAATACTGAACGGTCAGGTTGAAGTACGTCCATGGAAGTACCATGTACGCCAACAGTACAATTCCTTAATTACAATGGAGCTCATGTCTCGCTCAGGTGGTCTCGCTATCTCCGAAGGTACTCAGACACAAGTCACAACGCTGGCTGTTCCTGTTTAGCCATAGTTAGTCATTGCAGTGCAACTAAGAACCAAAGAAAGTAGCTTTTCAGATTTAATTAGCATGGAGATTGAAGAGTATGCATACCTTTGCACGTAGATGAATAGTTTTGATGCAATCTATGGTTGCGTAGATCGAATACAACGATTATGCATGTGGTTGCATAAATCCATTAAATCAATTACGGCAATGATTGAAGAAGACCAGCGCATATTCCTTCCGCTGAACCTCGCAGGTGTTTGCTAGCGCCTTCCAGCCACGTTTGCCTGGCGCACGTATTTCTTTCCGCTCAATCCATCAATCAGCACGTATTCCTTTCCATTGAATCCATCGATCAGCACCGGTAGAAAGAGAAGATAAAGGACCCGGGGCTGGGCCGTTGCTGGGGCAGTGGCTCAATGTTAATGCCGGCGGAGATGGCACATCAGCGCTAGGGTACGGTTTCCTCTCCTTTTTTTAGCGGACAGATTTTTTCTTCTTTTGAAGGAGCAGGAACGGTTTTTTGTTGTTAGTCTTTGGGTTAGGTACGGGACAATTAGTCAGGATGGGATTTTGTGCGATTAGGCAGAGGTTACAATCCCTGCTAGTTCTAACGTGAGTTCTGTCCATAGTTCAAAAAAACATCATGGATCTTAGCCGTTATCTTGATGAAACAGGCCCACATAATTAAAGGCCAGATGTTTCTAATTATTCTATGATTTTCTAGAGTAATTCTCTTTTTTTCTGCATGCCCATTTTGCAGCAGCTGAGAAGCATTTGGACGACATGCGGGCCGAGCTTGAAAGAGCTCGAACTAAGGCCGAGCACTTGAAGGCCTCGGCGGAAAAGAACACCGAGTTGCTCGCCGAGCCGCAAAAGACTCGCAAAGCTGCTCAGGCGTGTGTCGCTGCTGTGGAAGGGGATCTTTCTAACTACGTCACTAAATGTGACGTGCTAAAGATATTCCAGGGAATGGATGCCGCTGAGCTCAAGCGACTCGATCGAGAATGCCAAGAGGCAGCCTCCCATGCCGATATAGCAAACGAGGAATTGTGGTAGGAGACGGAGATAGCCTCCACTAAGACATACCTTTTGCAGTGTCTTCGGCCGTCAAGCTTTCCCCAAGCCGGCGCAAATGTGGCGCATGTCAGGAGCATTCTTGAACCTTCTCCGCAACATGGAGGAGGCATGCTAGCTGTTCAATGCGTGTGGCAACCCGACGCGTCCCCATGTCTTCGGCGACAAGCGGAAGTAGCTAGTGGAGCTTCAGCGGGCTGCCAAGCCTACCATGGAGGATATTTGCAAGGCCTTATAGCCAAAAGATCCTTTGTCGACCAGCTTTTTTGGGCTGGTGCGTGATACGTCTTCAACGTATTTATAATTTTTTATTGTTTCATGCTATTATATTATAAATTTTGGATACTTTATATGCATTTGTATGTTATTTTATATTTTTTGGGGACTAACCTATTAACCCGGTGCCCTGTGCCAGTTCCTGTTTTTTTGCTTGTTTTTAGCTTTCAGAAAATCAATACCAAACGAAGTCCAAACACGATGAAACTTTATGGTGATTTTTTCTGGACTAGAAGGGACCCTATAAGGTTCGAGAGGAGCCCAAAAGAGCTGCGAGAGAGCCACGAGCTCACAGGGCGCGCCCCCTGAGCTCGTGGGCCCCATGCAACTCCGTTTGACCTAATTCCACCTTTATAAATTCATATATATTCCTAAACCAACAGCGAACAACCCGAAATACTTTTTCCGCCGCTGCAAGCTTCTGTTCTTCGGCGATCCCATCTGGAGGCATTTTCTGGTACTTGATGTCGCTTGAACTACGTCGGTATTTTTCCAAAGAGTAAGGGATGATGCATCACAGCTATGTAGGTATTTACCTCAGATATGAAACCAAGGTATCAATCCAGTAGGAGAACCAAGCAACACTATGTAAACGGTACTTGCACACAAAGCACAAATACTTACAACTCGACGCTTATGAGAGGTTGTCAATCCCTCTACGGGTAACGGCGCCAGAAATTGTCAAGTTGACGGGATAAAAATTGTGTAGATTCGATAAATAAATCTCGATAAAACACGAAATAAAATAAATAATAAAAAAGTACAGCAAGGTATTTTAGGATTTTTAGAATAATAGATTTGAAAATAAAAGCGAATAAAAATATATCTCAAAGTAAATATGATAAAGAATAGATCCGGGGGCCGTAGATTCCACTAGTGGCTTCTCTCAAGAAATAGCACATGATGGGTAAACAAATTACTGTTGGGCAATTGATAGAAGATCGAATAATTATGACGATATCCAAGGTAATGATCAATATATAAGCATCAAGTCCAAGATTAGTAGACCGACTCCTGCATGCATCTAATACTATTACTCCACACATCGACCGCTATCCAACATGCATCTAGTGTATTAAGTTCATGGAGAAACGGAGTAATGCAATAAGAACGATGACATCATGTAGACGAGATCTATTCATGTAGGAATAGCCCCCATCTTGTTATCCTTAATATCAACGATACATACGTGTCTTGGTGCCCTTTCTATCAATGAGAAAGAACACCACACGATCGAACCCATCACAAAGCACATCTTCCCATGGCAAGCAAAATTGATCTAGTTGGCCAAATTAAACCAAAGATTCGAAGAAGAAATACGAACCTATAAATAATCATGCATATAAGAGATCAAAAGAAGACTCGAATAATATTCATGGATATAGATCTGATCATAAACTCAAAGTTCATCGAATCCCAACAAACACACCGCAAAAAAGAGTTACATCAAATAGATCTCCAAGAGACCATTGTATTGAGAATCAAAAGAGAGAGAGGAAGCCATCTAGCTACTGCCTAAGGACCCGTAGGTCTATGATGAACTACTCACGCATTATAGAAGAGGCACCAATGAGGATGATGAACCCCTCCGTGATGGTGTCTAGATTGGATCTCGTGGTTCTGGAACTTGCGGCGGCTGGAATTGTGTTTCGTCGACTCCCCTAGGGTTTCTGGAATATTTGGGTACTTATAGGGCGAAGAGGCGGTGCGGGAGGCCACCGAGGTGGACACAACCCACCAGGACGCGCCTGGGCTCCTGGGCGCGCCCTGGGGGGTTGTGCTCCCCTCGGGCCTCCCCTCTGATACTTCTTTGGCCCATCTTGTGTCTTCTGGCCAAAGAATTCTCTAAAAAGTTTCGCTACGTTTGGACTCCGTTTGGCATGATATTCTGTGAAGTAGAAAACAAGCAAAAAAACAGCAACTGGCACTGGGCAATATGTCAATAGGTTGATATAAAGTTGCTATAAAATGATTGTAAAACATCCAAGAATGATAATATAACAGCATGGAACAAGCAAAAATTATAAATATGTTGGAGACGTATCAGCATCCCCAAGCTTAATTCCATCTCATCCTCGAGTAGGTAAATGACAAAAAAATAGAATTTTTGATGTGGAATGCTGCCTAACATATTCATCACATATTCTTTTCTTTTGTAGCATGGACATATGGACTTTTATATGGTTCAAAGCAATAGTCTAGTTTTGATATGAAGATTTCAATACTCAAGCATATCAACAAGCAACCATGTCTTTCAAAATATCAACACTAAAGAAAGTTATCACTAGCCCATCATGCCCAATCATTGATCCATTCATTAAACACACTCACATATTAGCTACATCCAATGCTCAAGTACGATCATAGTGCCCCTTAGTTGATGCTTTATAAGAGAAGATGGAGACTCAAAAACTAAAAATTGCATAAAGTAAATAGATAGGCCCTTCGTAGAGGAAAGTAGGGATTTGTAGAGGTGCCAGAGCTCAAAGCTTAAAATGAGAGATAAAAAATTTTGAGAGGCATACTTTTCCCGTCAACGAAAATGACCGAGTAATTCCCAACACTTTTCATGCTAGATATATCATAGGCGGTTCCCAAACAGAAAATAAAGTTTATTCATTTTTCCACCATTCTTTCATAATCCATGGCTAGCCGTATCCACGGGTGCCTTCCATACCAACACTTTCGAAGGAATTTATTATTTGACAACATAAAGTAAATTTCTTTTTCATTTCAGGACTGGGCATCCCTATTACCGCCGCACTCTCGTGCAATGACAAGTGAATAAACACTCATCTTGAGAATAACACATCTAGCATGGAAAATATTGGCCACCCCCTGCCGCTTCATGAGCGGTACGGGCACACAAAAAGGAAATTTATTTTAAAAATTAGAGATGGCACATACAAATTTGTTTAGAACGGCATGGAAGTATCGCATATAGGTAGGTATGGTGGACTCATATGGCAAAACTGGGTTTAAAGATGTTGAATGCACACGTAGTATTTCTACTTAGTACAAGTGGAGGCTAGCAAAAAGATTGAGAAGCAACCAACCAAGAAACGAAAAATCACATAAGCGAGCATTAAGCATAACTAACACCGAATAATGCACCACAAGTAGGATGTAATTTCATTGCATAACTATTGACTTTCATGCTTGCATAGGGAATCACAAACCTTAACATCAATATTCTTAATAAATCATAATTACTCACCAACATGACTCACAATATCGCTATCATCATTTCTCAAAACTATTACAAAGAATCAAGTTTATTTTGTTTCGTCAACTCTCCTAGGGTTTCTGGAATATTTGTGTATTTATAGGGCGAAGAGGCGGTGCGGGAGGCCACCGAGGTGGGCATAACCCACCAGGGCGCGCCTGGGCTCCTGGGCGTGCCCTGGGGGGTTGTGCTCCCCTCGGGCCTCCCCTCTGGTACTTCTTTGGCCCATCTTGTGTCTTCTGGTCCAAAAAAATTCTTCAAAAAGTTTCGCTGCGTTTGGACTCCGTTTGGTACTGATATTCTGCGATGTAAAAAACAAGCAAAAAAACAGCAACTGGCACTGGGCACTATGTCAGTAGGTTAGTCCCAAAAAATGATATAAAGTTGCTATAAAATGATTGTAAAACATCCAAGAATAATAATATAACAACATGGAACAAGCAAAAATTATAGATACGTTGGAGACGTATCAGTATACTCTGCCGGAGGGGGAACGATCATGGAGGGAGAGGTGCTTTATAATGGTTTCAATCTTGCAGTGTCCTCACCCAGTTACAGAAGGGGTAGCGAGGTGATATCTACTACATAACTTATTCTTGTAGACTCATGTTGGGCCTCCAAGCGCAGAGTTTGGTAGGACAATAGCAATTTTTCCTCAAGTAGATGACCTATGGTTTATCAATCCGTGGGAGGCGTAGGATGAAGATGGTCTCTCTCAAACAACTCTGCAATCAAATACAAGAAATATCTTATATCCCAACACACCCAATACTATTTCGACGAAGAGATGGCGATACAAGTGTAGTATGGATAGTAGATATAGGTTTTTGTAATTTGAAAATATAAAAACTGCAAGGTAAAAAGTGATAAAATGGAGCACAAACGGTATTGCAATGCTTAGAAATAAGGCCTAGGGTTCATACTTTCACTAGTGCAATTTCTCAACAGTGCTAACATAATTGAATCATATAACAATCCCTCAACATGCGACAAAGAGTCACTCTAAAGTTCTTATCTAGCGGAGAACATAAGAAGAAATTGTTTGTAGGGTATGAAACCACCTCAATGTTATTCTTTCCGATCAATCTATTGAGCTATTCCTATAAGTGTCACAAACAGCCCTAGACTTTGTACTAAAATAACAGCATATGATACACATCAACCAACTCTAATGTCACCTAGATACTCCAATGTCACCACAAGTATCCGTGAGTTGATTATTTGATATGCATCAAACAATTTCAGATTCATAATATTCAATCCAACACAAAGAACTTCAAAGAGTGCCCCAAGATTTTTACTAGAGAAAGTAGGTCAAAAATGTTCATCAAACCCTATGCATAGATTACCCCAATATCACCTCGGAAATCCGCGAGTTGAGTGCCAAAACATACATCAAGTATATCAATATAATACCCCATTGTCACCATGGGTATTCATATGCAAGACATACATCAAGTGTTCTCAAATCCATAAAAGTATTCAATCCGATAATAGTGAAATCTCAAAGGTAAAAACTCAATTCATCACAACAAGGTAGAGAGGGAGAAATACCATATGATCTAACTATATTAACAAAGCTCGCGGTACATCAAGATCCTGCCAAATCAAGAACACAAGAGATAGATAAAAGACGTAGCTACTGGTACATGCCCTCAACCCCGAGGGTGAACTACTCCCTCCTCGTCATGGTGACCGCTGGGATGATGAAGATTGCCTTCGGTGATGATATGTCTCCGTCGTGTCTACTTTTCCAAACACTTTTGCTCTTGTTTTGGACTCTAATTTGCATGATTTGAATGAAACTACCCCGGACTGACTCTATTTTCAGTAGAACTACCATGGTGTTGTTTTTGTGCAGAAATAAAAGTTCTCGGAATTGGATGAAACTATTTGGAGATTTTTTATGGAATAAATAAAAAATATTGGAGCCAAGACCCACTTGAGGGGGGCCACCCTGTGGCTACAAGGCACGAGGACGCGCCTGCCCCCCGAGGCGCGCCCTGATGGGTGGTGGGGCCCTCATGGCTTAGCTGACCCTAATCTGGATACTATAAATTCCTATTTTCCGATAAAAAAATAGGGGAGTAAGTTTCATCGCGTTTTACGATACGAAGCCGCCGCCACCTCCTATTCTTTATCAGGAGGCCAAATCTGGAGTCCGTTCGGGGCTCCGGAGAGGGGGATCTTCCGTCTTCGTCATCATCAACCACCCTCCATCACCAATTTCATGATGCTCACCGCCGGGAGTGAGTAATTCCTTCGTAGGCTTGCTGGACGGTGATGGGTTGGATGACATTCATCATGTGATCGAGTTAGTTTTGTTAGGGCTTGATCCCTAGTATCCACTACGTTCTAGGATTGATGTTGTTATGACTTTGCTATGCTTAATGCTTGTCAATAGGGCCCGAGTGTCATGATTTCAGATCTGGACCCTTTATGTTTTCACCAATATATTTGTGTTCTTAATCCTATCTTGCAAGTTATACGCACCTATTATGTGTTATGATCCACATACCCCAAGGTGACAATAATTGGGATTCTTTCCGATGATTACCGTAATTTCAGGAGTTCATGTATTCACTATGTGTTAATGCTTTGTTTCGGTTCTCTATTAAAATGAGGACTTAATGTCCCTTAGTTTCCTTATGGACTCCGTTGCCACGGGAGGGTAGGAAAAAAGATGTCATGAAGTTCTTTTCCATAAGCATGTATGACTATTTACGGAATACATGCCTACATTACAATGATGAATTGGACCTAGTTCTGTGTCGCCCTAGGTTATGACTGTTACATGATGAATATTATCCAACGTTATCACTGATCCAATGCCTACGAGTTTTTCCCATATTGTTCTTGCTAGGTTACTACTGTTGCTAGTACTGTTACAACTGCTACAAACTATTACTAATGTTGTTACCATTACCATTGCTATCGTTACTACTACTATCAAATTACCATATTACTCTTCTACTGATCACTCTGCCGCAGATATTTAGTCTCCAGGTGTGGTTGAATTGACAACTCAACTGCTAATACTTGCAAGTATTCTTTGGCTCCCCTTGTGTAGAATCGATAAATTTGGGTTGAATACTCTACCCTCGAAAAATGTTGCGATCCCCTATACTTATGGTTTATCAGGTGATGTTTTCCCCCTTTGGCAGGGTGCCAGAGAAGGCCTCCAGATGAGATCACTTCGGTACAGAGGCTTGCGGTGGCGGAGCGAAAGTTCTAGGTTTCTTTCTGGGTTTTTTGGTATTTATAGGAACTTTTTACGTTGGTTTCATGTCAAGGGGGCCCAAGAGGGACCGACAAGCCTGCTCCGCGCGCCCTGGGGAGGAGGGTGCGCCCTCGAGGCTTGTCGCTTCCTTTTGAGGCTTTTGGTCCTTCCTCGAAGCTTCGGGGGTCTCTTTTGGTCGATAAAAAAATCACCGTAAATTTTCAGCCCATTCCGAGAACTTCTATTTCTGCACAAAAAACAATACCACGGTAGTTCTGCTAAAAACACCGTCAGCCCGGGTTAGTTCTAATCAAATCATACCAAAACCATATAAATTTTTTATAAACATGCCATGAATACTTTATAAATTATAGATACATTGGATACGTATCACGAGGCACATATAGTGTTGTTGCCATTAAGGGTAAAACGATGGTGTTTATTCGTACTGATTGGGTTTACTTGTCTACATCATGCCATCTTGCTTAAGGCGTTACTCTGTTTGTCATGAACTTAACACCATAGATGCATGCTAGATAGCGGTCGATTGGTGGAGTAATAGTAGTAGATGCAGGCAGGAGTCGGTCTAGTTGTCACGGACGTGATGCCTATACACATGATCATTGCCATGAATACGTCATAACTATGAGCTTTTCTATCAATTTCCCAATAGTAATTCGGTTACCCACCGTATGCTATGTGTTCGAGAGAGAAGCGACTAGTGAAAACTATGGCCCCGGGGTCTACTTTTACCATATTATTAAAACCAAAAATACTTTGCAGCAATTTTAATCTTTTTATTTTATTTTCTTTTTATTTATCAATCACTACCAGAATTAATCCTTGCAAGTAACGAGTTCAAGGGGATTGACAACCCTCTTGTGTGTGTTCGGTTCAAGTATTTGATTTTGTGAGTGTAGGTGTTGAAGACGAGAGTTTGCTTGATTCTCCTATTGGTTCGATAACCTTGGTTCTTACCTAGGGAAATACTTATCTCTACTGTACTGCTTCACCCCTCCTCTTCAGGGAAATCCCAACGCAGTTTAGAAGTAGCAGCGCGCCGACTCCAAGTAGCAAGTGTCCATGCAGGCCTATCGAACAGGTCGGCATGCATCGAGGGTGCGCAACAGGCCTTTGCGGCCGTGCAAGTTTGCTACCCGAAGATGGAAATGGAGCAGGATTGCCAGCCAGTGCCCGGAAAGGCATGGCAAGGAGGTGAATCCAGAGAAGTACTTCGAGAAGGTGCTACCAGCCGCTCAGATAGCTGAGAAACAAATAAAAGCATGAGTCTATTCTAGAAAATCTTGTTTAGACTTGCACTAAATTTCCTCCGTATGCCGAGTTGTATGTGTAAAAGGCAAGCACTTGTTTTTAGATTGCCTATTCTGAGCGGGTAAATCTAATTTGCCGCATTTATTTGTTTTATGCTTTTAATTTTGACTCAACTGTGACCTTTGAGATGCGTAATTGTCTGGTCATCAGCTTCCACCCCTAAGTATAAAATACTTAGGGCATCTTTTGTCTCATTACAACTCTTAGCTGACGTATCGGTGCCTGAAGGCGGTTATTTCACAGAAAACAAGGCAATCAGACCAATAAGCCTAAAACGTACACTACAAGAAATATGTCAACTTGTGACCTTCTGTCAGTGACCCTGTAAGAAATAGTCGTAAATCTATGAACATTTGAGACCAATTGGTCGTAAGCTGTTCGGAGGGCTCCAAACTCTCAACCATAACGACCATTTTGGTCAGAAAGGTCATAATTTCCTTACATGAAATGGTCGTAAAGCTGACAGCACTGGTCCGCTGCCTTATTTCTAGCTGATCACGACCAATATAGATGGTCATAACCTTATAAATTGTGGTGGGTTGCGATGACTAGGCGCCACCTCATCAGTTTTGCCTATGTGTCAGGTCCATGTGTCAATTTTTGCCCTAGGTTGTGAAGCAACCTATATTTCTGTTATTTCCAAAATTCCCAAAAAATTCTCATAAATTCTTTGGATTATATCTTCGTCAAATATGTCAAAAACTTTCCTTGCCTAGTTCAAAAATAATTAAACAATATTCATTTTACTATTCTGTTCAGAACATCACTTTGTGAAGGAAGTGATATTTATATAATCTTGATTGCCCTCAAAATTTTTGGGCACTCTTTCCTATCCAAATCATTGCCTCATGACAAAATTTAGCTCCATTTGCCCAATAAATCTTCCTCGTCAATTTTTCAAAGTTTTTGTTCACCTAGAAGCTTTGTCAAGGAAGTACTAGCTATGCATATACTAATGAGTTGAATTTTTGCCACATCTTCTGTGTGCCCATATCATAGCTCTCCACAAAATTTTAGCTCCATCTAACAAATCATGAGAGCTCACTATCCAATCTTTGTTTCTGGTAATATTTTCAGTTTGTGAAGCAACTATATTTTATATTGCTTTATAATTGCTGCAAATTTACCAAGACATGACCCTGCCCATAGAACCTCCCTCCACCAAATTTTAGCTCATTTAATTTAACCATTTTCCCTCAATAATTTTCCCAATTTTCTGTTCAGTGGAGAGTATTGTGAAGGAAGTACCATTTTTATATATCCAAATGGCATGAAATTTATACAGTGACTTCATATGCCCAAATTATTACCCTCCTCCAAATTGCAGCTCAATCAAATCATCTATGTGAGCCCAGGTTCAATTTATATTTTATGGCCAGATTGGCACATTGCAAAGCAAGTGCTATCTAGACCCCTCCTATTACCCTCAAACTTTTTGGGCACTCTTACATACGCAAATCATTGCCACATGATAATATTCAGCACCATTTTCCTAGTAAATCTTCCTCAGCAAATTTCCAAAGTTTTTATCTAGAGAGAAGCTTTGTGAAGTAAGTACTAGCTAGGCTTATCCAAATGATCTTATATTTTTCCAGATCTTCCATATGCTCAGATAATTACTCTCCACAAAATTTGAGCTCTATCAAACAAACCATGTGAGCTCATCATCCAATCTTTTATTCTTATCATATTTTAAGTTTGTGAAGCAACTATATTATATATTGCCTCATTGTTTCTGAAAATTTACCAAGGCATGACCATACCTGTGTAACTTGCCTACACGAAATTTTAGCTCATTTCGTTTATCCAATTTCTCTCACTAATTTTCCCAAGTTTTTGTCTAGAGAAGAGCATTGTGAAGGAACTACCACTTTGGCATGTCCAAATGGTATCAATTTTCTACAATGTTTTACTATGCCCAAATAACCATCCTGCACCAAATTTCAGCTTAATCCATTCATTATTTTGAGCCCAGCTTCAACATTCATATTTCTGTCCAGTTTGCAAAGCAAGTATCACCTAGGCTCCTCCATTTGAGCTGAAAATTTGTGAAGACAGTCTTCTTAAGAGATGATCATCCTCAGCCAAAACTCACGCCCATTGGCCGTGTGCATTTCCCGTACCGCTAATCAAACACTTGGCTGCTAATTCATGTTTGAGCATAGTTCGGTCTCCTCGTGAGATTCTTCTATTGTCATTTTCTTCCTAGCACCTACCTAGGGAGTGCCCAACCCATTGGACATGCCTAGGCCGCCCAGAACGCATGGCAACGCCACAGTCACGCGGTGACCACGCGACGGGCATGCGAGTTTACGCGCTCTGGAGTTGGGGCCCTCGGCCACCATTCAAACCTCGACGTATCACCACCAAACCATGTATTTCTGATTAAATAGATACTTATGTAGCTAGAAATGATTTTTGGAAACAATAAAGAGCAAACTATAAGGCAGCTGCAGTTCAAATTTGACCCGCTTCCAACTGAATCGGCGAAAATTTGTCTTTATCACGAGAGGTGGATCAAAACATTTGACACTCAATCATTTGGTTAATTATGCATTAAACATGGTCTAATATTTTATAAAATTGATTTGGTCCAATTTTGCAACAAATATATTTTACGTCCTTCACAAAAAAACTCATTTTGGGCACTCAAAAAATGAAAAATGAATTTTTCGTCCAAAGAAAATGAAAACTTCCTTAGGCAACATTGTTTGCCATTCCAAGATGCACCCTTGTGCACAATATGAGATCATTTGAACAAACTATGCCATGAATGTGGCCAGAAGATTGATCATTTGGCTTGAAAGCCATGAATCTTCACACATGATAGCTCGTTTCTAAGAACACTATTTTAAAATAATTACCGTATTATAAGTTTATTATTTTTCCTGATAACTTGGTCACATATAATGACACAATGCGACGGTTTTCCAATTTTTTGATTTTTATTGAATTTTTCATGTCCGTTTCAAAACGCGGTAAAAACGGCGGGAATGACCGTTCCTAGCTAGTGGTTGAATTTTGGAAAACTTTTGATGTTTCTCTGATTAAATAGATACTTATGTACCTAGGAATGATTTTTGGAAAAAATAAAGAGCAAACTATGAGGCAGCTGCAGTTCAAATTTGACCCGCTTCCACCTAAATCGGCAAAAAATTGTCTTTTTCAAGAGAGGTGGATCAAAACTTTTGACACTTAATCATTTGGTCAATTGTGCATTAAACATGGTCTAATATTTTATAAAATTTATTTGGTCCAATTTTGCAACAAATATATTGTAGGTCCTTCACAAAAAAACTCATTTTGGGCACTCAAAAAATAGAAAATGAATTTTTCGTCCAAAGAAAATGAAAACTTCCTTAGGCAATATTGTTTTCCATTCCAAGATGCACCCTTGTGCACAATATGAGATCATTTGAACAAACTATGCCATGAATGTGGCCAGAAGATTAATCATTTGGCTTGAAAGCCATGAATCTTCACACATGATAGCTCATTTCTGAGAACACTTTTTTAAAATAATTACTGTATTATAAGTTTATTATTTTTCCTGGTAACTTGGTCACATATAATGACACAATGCGAAGGTTTTCCAATTTTTATTGAATTTTTCATGTCCGTTCAAAATGCGGTCAAAACAGCGGGAATGACCGTTCCTAACTAGTGGTTGAATTTTGGAAAACTTTTGGTGTTTCTCTGATTAAATAGATACTTATGTACCTAGAAATAATTTTTAGAAAAAATAAAAAGCAAACTATGAGGCGGCTGCAGTTCAAATTTGACCCGGTTTCAGTTGAATCGGCGAAAATTTGTCTTTTTCACGAGAGGTGGATCAAAACTTTTGACACCCAACCATTTGGTCAATTGTGCATTAAACATGGCCTAATATTTTAAAAAATTGATTTGGTCCAATTTTGCAACAAATATATTGTAGGTCCTTCACAAAAAAACTCATTTTGGGCACTCGAAAAATGATTGTCTTTAAAAAAACTCATTTCGGATAACACTTTTTAAAGATATTTGTATTATTCAAAGTTTGTTATTTTAAGGAAAAGTAGGTCACACTTGGTGACAGAATGCAAAAGGTTTTTCTTTTCTATTTATTTTTATAAATTTTCTAGGCTGTAAAATAGCTGACATGATTTAGCATCTTATTTTTAATCGATCACGACCAATTTGAATGGTCATAACATCATCAAAGGGATACTGCGTTCTGATTGGTCCAAAAACATCTCACGCGGATCATGGATTAAGCACCGTCGGATGCTCCGGATCCAACGGTAGCCCTAGGTACTTCGGTAGCCCTCGTCGCTCTCATCCCCCTCCCGAATCACCCCGTGCCCCTCTCATCCCTCTCATCCTCGTCCACCCACGAAACCCTAGCTCATCTCTCGTACGCCGCCGCCGCTCCCTTCTCCCCACCGCCAGTCCTTCACCCACGTGCTCCCCAGAAAAGACTCCACCCACCTTGCACTTCCCAGATCCGTCTCGAGCCGCCTCCTCGCGCTCCCCAGATCCGTCTCGATCCGCCTCCCCCTCGACTTGAGCCGCCTCCACCCACCATTGCCTCCTCCCTCTCACTCCTGCGCCCGCCCGCGCGCGCCCGTCCAGCTGTCCGACCCGTGCAAAAGCGCCCGCACCCGTCGCCCGACGCGGATGACGGCCACGGCCACGTCCACGAGGAGGAGGCTGCCGCTGCCGCCGGGGCTGCCGGCTCCGGCATGGAGGGCGGTGGCGGACAAGGCCTACTTCATGGGGCGGGGCGAGATCCCCAGCTGGGTCAATGCCACGCTGCAGCTCTCCCTCAACAAGGTCGAGGAGGTCAGTCAGCCACATTTGCTTCCGATCCCCCGCATTCCCTATAGGTGCTAGACTGGCCGTGCTGTGCTGGAGGGGGGAGTTCGTGGGCGGTGCGGCGTGGCTCGGCTCGAATTTCGCCGGTGCTGATTTGGGGGCTTTGTTGTTCTGTGTTAATGCAGGCGGCGTTGGGGGCGGTGTAGTGCCACGGTGGGTGCGGGCGACACGGTGGTGCTGTCGGCAGTGTACGGGCCCCGGCCGGGGACGCGCAAGGGGGAGAACCCCGAGAGGGCCTCCGTCGAGGTGGTCTGGACGCCCAAGACCGGCCAGATCGGGAGGCAGGAGAAGGAGTACGAGATGACGCTCAAGAGGACGCTGCAGAGCATCTGCCTGCTCACCGTCCACCCCAACACCACCACCTCCGTCGTTCTTCAGGTGAGGCTACCTTCCTCTGTTTTTTGCTTTCTATACACATGTGCCTTGATTGCTGGTTGTATAGCTTAACAGTGACTGTAGCTTGGTGCATTGTGTCGTGTTGCCGCGGCGTTTAGCCTACCTGATGGCTGCCATTTTCCAAAGGCAAATCTTGTATTCTTATGGGTGTGCAGTGTGTAATTGCTAGTCGGGCTGCAAGTTGCAACTACTACCTCTGCTCCAAAATATATGACGTTTTGGCAGGCTACAAATAGCCTAACAAAACGTCATATGTTCCGGAGGCAGTTGTTGTTTCTGAACAACTTAATTAATGTTGTTGATTTGGCCTTTTTATAATTAATTAATGTATCATGCCATTGCACATAGTGTTTTATCTCATCCTGCTTATTTCTATTTTTGCAGGTTATGGGTGGCGATGGTTCTGTATCCTTTATATGTTAATAATGTAATTAATTCCTGATCTCGCCATAGTGTTCTGAGTTATGAAACATGTTTCTTTGTGTTGCACTGCCTTGCAAACCTTTTTTGTTGGCTCTAAATGATGGGCAAGAACTGCGGGGAGTTCCAATATGCACTGCAAATTGACAAACTCAGAATATCTGTATCTTATTTGAATCAAGATTATCCCTTGACAGTGCGTAGCTTCTTCCATGTGCAATTAATGCTTGATGTGCTGCACTTGTTTTTGCTGGCATCCCCATGAAACATCTTGCTGGTAAGTTTACTAATTTCTGTATGTTCACTGATGAAACATCTTGCTGGAATGTTCATTGACAAGATTATGTGCTGCAGTTGCAATTGGCTGCGGAGTGTTGGCCGATGGTGCTGTGATTTTGGACACAAGCAAGGCAGAAGAGCAGGTATGGAATTGTTCTTTTTTATCTGAACTCCACACCGAAATGTAAGCCCAAAATGTTATCTGATTCTCTCTCCAGGAATTTCATGTTGCTGGTTGTTGGTGTGCTCTTCAAACTTTTGTCAAGATTCAATCTGGAATAGATATCTATGATTGATGTTAGTATGTGGTATAGCCATAGGATGATTTGATGATGAACCGAAATTATATGTGCTCGGGCTGTTCGATGGCTGCTTGAATTAGATAAGCAATTTCCATGCTCCAAGTTCAGTTATATGTGCTCGGGCTGGTTCAGGTTGCTTCGATTCGATGTTTTTGCGTGTTGCGTAGGCGTTAGGCTATAAGTTGGATATAATTAGTCCATGCTTGCATACATTTCATGGTGTCACATATTAGAAATGATGACGAATTGAGTAGAAGCTAGAATTTAGTTTCTTGTGCTGGGCTGGGCTGGTTCAGTCGGCTTCAGTTTCATGCTTGAGCTAATCATGTAGGCATTGGGCTATGGATTGCTCTATGGGACCTAACTATTGACTGCTTGCATACATGTCGTGGTGTTACATCTTCGACACCCTGCTCTTCTGCGGGCCAAGGTCCTTGCCGGCGGCCTCCGTCTATAAAATTGGACACATTGCCTGCTTACATGAATTTTGCTTGCTTAAACTGAAGTGAGTATTGCTTTCATAAATTCAATAGAGTACTAGATTTGGGTGCAATACTTGTGCAATTGTGCAAGGATTACTTGCTCTGTACATTCTTACGCCAAATTTTGAAGGAGTATATTTTCTGTCTGCAAGGGCTACTTGCTCTGTACATTCTTACACCAACTTTTGAAGGAGTATATTGTCTGTGTGCTTGTGTGAATATATTGGAGTACATTTTTATAGTTCAATATTGCAGTAACAACTGTTATAGTTCAGTATTTATATGCAGTAACAATTGTATCCAGTACTGCTTTTGGCGACTGATGTTTTTAATTTTGCTCAGTTTTTGTTGCTTCAGATCGCTTCCTCCTTGACACCCCCATGCTCGACTGCCTCGTGCCCTGCGCCGACGCCAGACCACCATCCACGACTTCCATTTCTTCTTCAACTACAGCCCATCCACCATATCGACGCAAAGTCAGGTATCTACTCCTTGTCTTCTCGAACAGATATTGATCTATGCATTTGTTAATTTTTTTGGCACACGCTATGGCCTAAAAGTTTTGGTTCTTTCTATTTCCGTTCATACATGAGTACAGTTTCTTATTGCCTTATGTCTAAACCTGAGAATAGTTTGTAATCCAAACCAAACCCAGATCAATCCATACATGTACAAGTCTATTAATCAAACCAAACCAATCCAAATTATAAGTGCTATAATCCAAACCAAATTGAACTGCTTGTGTTTTCAAACCAAACCAATCCAGCCCATTTCCTAAAATCGGTCTGTGCCCAAAATCTGAAACTATGGACTGCACATGTGCATGTGGATAGGTGCTGATGCTTGCATACTCTTTTCCGTAACTGAACACCCAGGCTATTGATGCACCTGTTGATGCACCTTGTTGCAGTCAGCGAAGTAGCAGACGGACATGCCGGCTGTTGGTGCACCGCTGCGTAACACTAATGCATATGTACGCGACTTGGTTGCCGGCGGGGGCGTCTTGGTTCGGTGTCAACATCTCATCTACAGAGCATATGTACATGACTTGGTCGCCGGCGGCGGCGTCTTAGTTCGGTGGCAACATCTCATCTGCAGAGAGAGAGAGAGAGAGAGGCGTTGGCAGCCCAGCAACCCCTAGCCTAGCAATGGCCGCCCGTCGAGGCTGCTCGAACGATTTGGTCGCTTAGTTTGGTTTCAGACCATGAGTTGAAACTATTTGAGACCAATTGGTCTCTGTCCAGAACAAACCAATCCAACCCAAAAAAATGTATAGCCCAGACCAAACTAAATTAACGTAATGTCTTAGCCTATTTTGTCCAATCCAATGACAGCCCAATAGGAAACCAAACTGAAACTGTAGTTTGAATCCAAACTATTCCCAGGTTTACTTATGTCAAGGGATCCACTTATCAGAAGTCAGTACTTAACGTGTGGATGGTTGTGCTGTTTTGCAGGTTGTTGGCACCAAGGTGTTTGAGATGGTCTTCCTGTTGGTGCACGAGGAAGAGGAAGTGAAGTCTTTGATTTGTCCATCGAGGAAGAGGAAGCTCAAAGTCTTTGATCTGTCCAGAGGGTAAGTCCTTGGTCTGTCCCACTCTTCCTTTGCTATGTGATGGTGACCTCCATGTGTTATCTGGACACTTTGGTTCATATACTATTCTTGTGATTTTTCAATGCTATGTCAAGAAATGAATCTGTAACCTTTAATGAATTCAAAGTATGATCGTGATGACAATGAATGAATGAATGATATCATACCAACTTGTTTTTGTCCTTGATCAGTATCATTTGTGGTAGCTCCTAGGCAACATGTGCCTTTTCTTGCTCCGAGTTCCTAAGTATGGTGTTGTACTTTTGTTAACTAGACAGACAAATTTTTAAATTTGGTGAACATCAGTAGCTAACTTTGTTGTGCTTGATTGATGTCCTGCTAGCTGCTACTGTTAATTGTTACTGCCATGATATTGACACTGCTTAGAATATGTTTTGTGCCTTAATTCTAGTAGTATTTGCTGTCAAAAACATGATTGTATTGTGAGCCATCAAGTTCTTGGAGTCTTTTTAGAGCTTGCTGGTATTTAATTTTTTTCACCAATATAATATTAGCTAATATTTAGTCATGGTTGCTACTGTTATCTGTGCCCTCATGCTTCAGGACCCACTCCTAGCTGCTTGTGTATTTGTTTATTATTCTGTTCAATTCTTTTCCTAGCTGATGTATGTTGGAGGATATTGCAGGATAATTATCATTTACTGTCTTTTGCAGGAGCTCTAGGTTGTAGTTGGAAAAAGGGAACGCTTCATCTTTGTAGCTGTTGTATTTGTTCCTGGGTGATTACAAATATGGAATGGTTGTTCTATACTTCATAGCAGCACTTTTGTAGTTGTTCTAAATTCCTGGATGATGTGGACTATGGCATGATTGTAATATATATAATGTACTCATTTTGGTCGTCATTTGTGAAAATTTGTGTGATTGGGGCTCTGCTGATCGAAATATTGATTATTTATTGCTGATACTTTATTGTTGATACGTCGGAAATGAAACAAATACTATTTGGGCCCTAAAAAGGCCACAAATCAAACAATTCAAGAAAAATTGAACAAAATTACTAAAAATAATAATTGTGAAAAGGTGAAGGCCAAGAACACAAAAAGGCTTAGGCCCAATAATGAAATAGATCTCAAAAAGGCCACGACCCATGAAATAAAAATGCTAAAATGTTGGGCCTGGCCCACGTAGCTGATCAAAATTAATACGGAAAAAATATGTAAAAAGGCTGAATTTGTTGGGCTCGGCCCATATAGACACCGAATTGGACCGGGCTGATTCTAATCAACGACCTTTTCATTTATTCGCAATTTTGCCACATCAGCTTGCCACGTCGGATCCAACATGGCATGGGCAGGCTACCAGCGACCAAAGCAATTGGTCGTAGGATCAACGACATTTTGTTTTGGTCGTTGCCTTCAACGACCTTATCACAGAGAAGGTCGTTAATTTCTATTAAAGAGGATCAACTTTTGACCATCTGTTTTTGGTCACAAAAAGGTCGCAAATGAAAAATAATGACCATTCAGCGACCAATAATGATGGTCGCAAGTTGACATATTTCTTGTAGTGGTACACTTAGTCATAGGAGCATTTGTGGTGGGTGGCAAGTAAATAGCCCCCCGTATAACGCGAGTCTTCGGGGTTTTTGAGCTCGAATTATAATACTTCAGCTTTCTCAAAGATAAGTCCTTCCGCATTCCACGTGTAGCCATACTAGTTATTAGTTTGACACTTCGTCCAGCCTGCCAACCGATTTAGCGCATGTTGTGAAAGTCAGCTTTCGGCTTCACCCACCTGAAGTACTTAACCGGTTAATTCAGAAGTAACAATCGCCGAGGTGCTCCTGGTGCACACTTAGCTAAACTAAGCGAAAACATAAGGGGTAAACATATATAGGAGCCATGCAACCCAGCTATTGACCAAAGACACAAGTCGAAATCGATGCATATATTGGCAAGAGACCTGAGTGTTGGTATCCTGGATTAGGGGGTGCTTGCCACGTCGGCCTGCTAGTTATGGGTCGGGCTGAGGACCAGTCAAAGACTGATGAATGGGCCATGCTGGCCCTAGCCCTCGGTGTAATTAAGATGAAGATCTCCTGGAGGCTTGGCATACACTTCAAGCATATTTGAATGATCAACATGCTTATCTCTAGATTGTAACCGACCATATGTAAGCCCTAGGTATCCCCGTCGTCTATATAAGTCATGTGGTTTAGTGTGTAGAGGCACGATCGCAAGGTCTAGAGCTAAGAACATCTTCATACAATCTTGTGGTAGATCATACTGGACTCTGTACCCCATCACAATCAATATGTAAGAAGCAGGACATAGGGTTTTACCTCATCAAGATGGCCGAACCTAGGTAAAACATCATGTCCCTATTTCTCCTATTTCCATCTAGCTCAGATCACCTAGCTTGGGACCCCCTACACGAGATCTGCCGATTTAAGCACCGACATTGGTGGCCCATGCAGGTCCTACTTTGTGATCACGTGGGCTCGATGGAAGCTTCATCTGATCGTCACATCTTTTCCGGCATGTCACCCACGGCGGCCATTCAAGACTACGGGTTAGCTGAAGCACCAAGCCCGTCGAAACGCCTCCTCATCGCCAGGAGATGAAACCAGATGATTCTAATTCTACGATCAAGACCCTCATTGCCTCCTCGGATCCGGCCGAGAACCAAAAAACAATCGGATCGGGCTTGGAGCCCAGGTCTGAACTCACATAAAGACGACTTTAGAAAGGCCGCATCACAGTCTCCACCAAAGTTGCCTTCGAGCCACTTGCAGCGAAAACTCCTCGGGAAACCAACTTTAGATCGGTCCATGTACGGATTTGCTCGGGAACCCACCCCCACATCTCATACTGCCACGATGGCTCAGGACTAGCAGATGTCTGGGATCAAGCTTACGTCAAGAAGAAACCGAGAGAAACAGTTCGGCAATTATAGATGAGGTTATTGTTGGTAAAAAATAAGATCCTAGATTGCCGCGACACGGAGGCTATTGCAGCCTTCGCCTTGTCTATCCAGAGAAAGGAATTGCCAATGTTCTTGCACGAAGGCGTGTTAGAACATTCCTCGAGCTATCCGATATAATATCAAGATACTGCATTATGGAGGATGTCTGGCCGGGGGAAAAGGAACATAAGGATACAATCCAAGACAAGTTCGACTCCACCAACAAAAGGCGCTTGCGGCGAAGCAAGAAGCGCTCCAGAATCAGCGAGCGGGCCACTCGCCATGAGCCACTTAAGAAACAGCTAGCAAATAAACCAAAGACCACATTAGACGCGATCCTAGATGAACCTTGTGCGGTATACTCCATTTCACTGAACACTAACCCAACCCACAAGCTTCGAATATGCTGGGTTGTATGTCAGGTCACAAAAGGAGGAATCGATCTCCTAAATAGCCTCGGACCAATAAAGGCCCGAGAAAACTCATCGAACCAGGAGGAGCGCTCGTCCGGTGAGGATGAGAGCATAATGATATACGAAACTCACCCCTCGCAGAACCAGTGAAAAAGAGCTCTCCGGGAAGTAAACAATGTTTATCACATGACGACCTCGGATAGCAGGTGGTTAGACACACCGATAACCTTTGGGCACGGAGACCAGCCGAGGCTCAGCCCAAGCCGACGAGTTGCGGCTCTAGTCCTCGACCCCATAATCGACGACTACAGGTTAACGAAAGTCCTGATGGATGGCGGTGACAGCTTGAACCTCATTTACGAGGACACCCTGTGAAAAATGCAGGTAGACAAATCCCGAATCAAGCCAAGAAGAGCCACATTTAAGGAATAATCCCAGGAAAGGAGGCACGATGCAGCGGTAGAATCTCGCTCGACTTGGTATTCGGTACCCCGACAAGTATCGCTTCGAAGAATTAATCTTCAACATCGTCCCATTCTGAAGCGGCTACCACATGATTCTCGGACACGACCCGTTTCTCAAGTTTCAGGCTGTCCCACACTATGCATATATGAAGCTCCAAATGCTAGGGCCGAACGGGGTGATCATTGTTGAAAGTAACATGGACAGGTCCCTCAGGGCGGAAAATATAACGGCAATGCTCTCTTTGGAGTTAGATGTCGAGGCTATCACAGCCGAAGAATTGATAGCGCTACGTGCAACCGTGGACAAGGATGATGTCATCCTCGACAAAAGGTTGAAGTCCACATCATTCAAACCAACCGATGAAATAATAAAATTTCAAGTACATCCCGAAGGCCCGGCTAAAACGGCTTCCATCGGAGCACGGCTGGAACCATCACTTGATGAGGCACTGTGTGCTTTTCTTATGGAAAATTTGGACATTTTCGCTTGGCATCCATCAGACATGCCTAGCATCGCAAGAAATCTTGCCGAACATAGCCTTAACATTGTCGAGGGCTTTAAGCCTATAAACAAGCACTTCGGAGATTCTCGGAACCCAAATGCAAGCAATGGGTGAAGAACTAGCCAAGCGGCTGGAAGTCGGATTCATAAGAGAAATTAAACACCCTGAGTGGGTGGCAAACATAGTAATGGTACCAAAAAAAGGAAAAATCATGGCGCTTTGCATCAATTTCAAGGACGTAAATAAGGCTTTCCCAAAGTATCCCTTCCCATTACCTCGGATCGACCAAATAATCGACGCCACAGAAGAATACGACTTGCTCTTTTCTTGGATGCCTACTCCGGATATTATCAAATAAAGATGAAGGAGTCCGACCAGGCCGCAACAACCTTTATAAGCCCCTACATGCCATTTTGTTTTAATACAATGCCCTTCAGCCTAAAAAATGTTGGGGCTACCAGCGAATGATTCAAACATGCCTAGAGCCGCAAATTAGCAAGACAGCCGAAGCATACATTGATGACTTAGTCGTCAAGAACTGTCAAGCCAACACGCTCATAGATGACCTCCGGGAGACATTTAAAAATCTTCGGGCGTACGACATAAAATTAAATACGAAAAAAATGCATTTTAGCGTCCCTTCTGGCAAGCTGCTCGGCTTTATCGTCTCTGATAGAGGAATAGAAGCAAACCCTAACAAGATCAAAGCATTGGACCGGTTAGAGGTTCCAACAAAGCTCAAACATGTCCAATGACTAGCAGGGTGCATCGCTTCCCTTAGTCGATTTATATCACGGCTTGGAGAGAAGTCCTTGCCGCTGTACCGACTGCTCCAACAAACAAAGAATTTTGTATGGAGAAAGGAGGCTGGCACCGCCTTAGAAGAGATTAAGACGCTCCTTGGCACCAACCCAATCTTGGCCGCTCCTTACCTCGGTGAACCAATGTTGCTATATATCTCGGCAACAAACCAAGTGGTCAGTGTCGTACGTGTCGTCGAGTGTAGCTTGGAGGGGCATAACTAACAGGTAAAGCGGGTGGTATACTACATTTCCGAAGTACTGACGCAATGTAAAACTAGGTATCGGCACTACCAGAAAATAGCATCTGCCATCTTTATGGCTTCATGGAAACTAAGGAATTACTTTCAAGAATGCTCCATTACAGTGGCCTCGGAGGTGCCACTAAATGAAATCATTAATAACCGTGATGCCACCGGCCAAATCACGAAATGGGCTATTGAGCTCCTACCTTTTGAAATCGCTTATCGGCCTCACCGAGCTATAAAATCGCAAGTCCTGGCAGACTTTGTGGCGGAATGGACGGGGGCCGAGTTCCCTAGAGAGCACAATACATACTCACATTCGACTATGTAGTTCGACAGATCCAAAATGCTCACTGGCCTAGGAGCAAGGGTGCTTCTCACCTCACCAACCAGGAATAATATCAGGTACATCCTTCAAATCATGTACACTGACTCTAACAATGGTTCAGCATGAAGCATTGCTGCATGAACTCCAGATGGCCACGTCTATGGGGATCCAGCATCTGGAGATCTGAGGAGACTCTAACCTCGCCATTTCCTAGGTAAACAAGGAGTTTGATGCTAAGGACCCAAAAATGACGGCTCACCGTAACGCTGTTATGGCAATCTCAGCCTGTTTCGAGGTGCTAGAGTTTCATCATATCCCTCGGGACAACAATCAAGTTGCCGATATACTCGCCAGGATGGGATCTCCTCTGTAGCCGTTGAGTCGAATGACGAGATAATTTGGGGCTCGGCAACGAAGAAACATCCTCGGCACACAAAATCATGGTAGTTATCGCACCATGGACCAGACCTATCCTGGCATATTTACTCCGTAAAGAGTTGTCGGAGGATCATACAGACACCACACGAATCGTTCGATGATCAAAGGTGTATAAAGTCCATGAAGGAGAATTATACAAACGTAGCGTTACGGATGTCCTCCAAAGGTGCATATCCGAGGAGGAGGGACGAACTCTCCTCTCCGAAATCAACTCCGGCATGTGCGGACATCACGTAGCAGCTCGGACCTTGGTAAGCAAGGTTTTCCGAGCCGGATTTTACAGTCCTACTGCCCGAGCAGACACCATGGAACTCGTCGAACGATGTGTCGGCTGCTAGTCATTCGCCAATCAAAGTCACGTGCTAGCTACGGCCCTCCGAATCATTCCTATCACATGGCCATTTGAAGTTTGGGGGCTGGATATGGTCGGCCCACTTAAAGGGGGGTCCGACTACAAGAAATATCTCCTCCTAATGGTCGATAAGTTCACCAAATGGATTGAGGCCGAGACTATTGCCTCGGCGAAGGAGGGGCCAGTAATCGACTTCATCTCAGTCGTGGTGCATCATTATGCTGTCCCACACGGTATTATCACCGACAATGGATCGAACTTCACCGCCAAAAAGGTTCAAGCATGTTGCGCAAAGATGGGCAATAAGCTTGATTTTGCCTCCGCATACTACCGCAGTCCAACTGTCAGGTTGAAAGGGCCACGGCTTAGTCTTAAGCAGCCTTAAGCCATGCCTGGTTCATTCCCTCGGATAGGCAGACTGCAAATGGGTGGAGGAGCTAGACTCTGTCCTTTGGGGCCTACACACCACGCCAAATAGATCTACAGGCTACACACCATTTTTATGGTCTACGGCGCTGAGACCATAATCCCTAGTGATCTCATCCATGACGCACCTCGAGTCCGCATGTATAAAGAACAAGAAGCCGAGCTAGATCGGCAGGATGACCTCAACGCCCTCAAAGAAGAGTGTGATGTTGATTGCGCTCATTCCGTGTTTTACTAACAGCAGGCAAGGCGTTATCAAAGTAGGGAGGTCCGAGCAAAGACTTACAACATGGGGGATTTAGTTCTACGCCACACCACCCAGACAAGCCGGGCCAGCATAAACTATCCATTAAATGGGATGGACCATCTATCACTGACAGGGTGCTCACTGGAGGAGCGTATCATCTTCGGGATCCCAAGAACAATCGCCTGGAGCCAAATCCATTGAACACAGCTCGGTTACGCCTTTTCACAGTTAAAAAACCATCTTCGGCCTGTTTTTCCTTTTTTGTTATCTTTTTATTATAGGCTTGTACCTCTTGCAATACATATATATTAGCATCGGGTTATTGCACTAATATCCTTACGATTCCATTTTTTTGTTTTAACCATTGTTTCTGCCGTACTATGCATCCTATGGCTCATGGCCACAATATGCGCAGTTCTTAAGTAACATAATGGTGTGGCATTAAAGTACCTCGGCCTGTAAAAGCGCCCGCTAACATAAACCGGGGGCTCCTTTGAAAAAGCCTCGGCTCGGAGACCTCGGGGGGCTCTTCGGACCCCACTTATCCTCGGCGCTATATCTATATATACAAGCACCGCCTTCCTATGATTCGTTTTAAAGCCACAATATGCATCAATTTGACTTGAGATTTTTTGTCAAGTTGGGTTGCCTGGCTCCTATGCTTACCCTCTACGTCTCCGATGAATTCGGCTAGAAGGTAAAGGGAGCACCTCTGCGATTGTTACTCACGGGTCAACAAGGCGAGTACCTCAGATGGGTGAAGCCGAAAGCTAGCGGTCACGAGAACATATATAGTTGGTCGGCAACGAAGAAAGTGAAAATGGAAACATCCAAGAGGAGACAGAAGTGGATCTTTCGAATCCCCGGTTAACAAACAGTATTCCCCGGCTAGAGGTCCTCGGACGCCCGCGTTGGAATATCGGCAAAACCAGTCATGGTTAACATGACACCCCGGGAAAAGGAACTGTTAGAGGAACTATTTTTCGCTCAAGATGCGACTTGCGTTAAAAAGCAATAGAGCATAACTCTCTTCAAGACTTGTATTTTGACCTTATGGCCGGATTGCCTTGTCCCTTCTAAGCATAGGCCGAGATCCTCGGTCCGGCGTTAGGGACACTCCTCGACTCCTGGCCGAGGAGGTAGAAGCCGATTGCCGGTTAACGGGGTACAACATCTGAGGATATGAGATATAAACTGAATGTACATAGATACATAAAAGCTACTAAAAGATAGCATAAGTTGTTTTACACAAAGTCATTCAAGACCATCTATAAGGGTGTCCAGGCGACAATCCTTCTCGGATAGCCGAGCTGCAAGCGTATACCGACAATGATAACAAGGCAGGCCCCTCTGGGGCGATCAAGTTTGAGTGAGACGATGACAATGACTAGGACGAGTATGAGGATTATTGTAACCGTTATGATGGTTATGCGGGAGTAGTGTGCCCGTAGTAGTGATTCTATCCCCGTACTACATATGTTATTTTCATGTAAGGTCGAATATTTTGTATTAGAGTTCAAAATATAAGAATATGCAATGATCATGTTTAATGTTTGGAAGTTTTAGAGCACTAGTTTTTACATCATCTGTTAGAGCAGAAAAATTTCTCGCGCCCAAATAATTTCTCTCTCCTTTCCTAAAACCTTTTTGGATAGACATCAACTTCTACATCATCTCTTCGAGATGATCTAACATACATGAAATGACTGTTGAAAATAGCCCCATCATCAATTCAAGATTGAAACTCCAACTACGCGCAGTCTACCGCCGACCAGGCTGTAGAATTAGGTTGCTCATGTCGCAGCGAGCCCGGCAAGACTGGCTCTTTTTTTGAGTAAACATGACCGGCTATAATCCATGGAAGCGCCTTTTTTTGAGCAAACGATGGGAGCGCTTTATACCTCGCTTGTTTTTTTTTTGTTTGAGAAACTCCTCGCTTTTTACGAGGTGCATGGTTTACTAGCCCCAAGCGCACCCCTAAATGGGTTGGCCCATCATGGGAGGAGCACTGGGTCTCTAGCGAATTTCTTTTATTTTTGGTTACTTTTAATTACACATTTTAAATGGCCAAAAATTACTTATATTTTTAACAAAGTCATAGCACATTCTACAAATGTTAATGCAGTGAGAAAATGGCTGTGCAACTTTGCAATTTTTTTGATAACACTAAAAAATTTTCATGATATTTAAAAAATGTTCCCATGTTTCAAAAAAAAGTATGTGACATTTAGTACAAAATTATTTAGATAATGTAAAAACATATTGATGTAATTAAAAATAAATATTCTGGATAGTTCAAAAAAATGTAAGTGATATTTTAAAAAAAGTTCACGCATTTCAAAAAATTATTTGTAACACTTTGAAAATGTTTACAAGTAAAAAAAAATGGTCATGTATTTGAAAAACATGTTTCGTATCATTAAAAAAATGTTTAACACATATTAAGGAAAATTCATTTCATATATTTGAAAAATGTTAATCATGTATTCGGAAATTTTTACACATGTATAAAAAAATGTTCTTGATGTGTAAGAAAAATACACTATTTGTATGAAAAAAATTAGACATCAAAACCTATATTTTTAAAACTGTTAATTATTTTTTGTAAATAGTTATTGTGTATAAAAAACATAATATGTGTATGAATAAAATAGTAATTTGTTAAAAAAGCCAAAAATGTCCAAGAAAACTGAAACAAAAAAGGAAACATTCAAAAACAGAAGAACCATTATATTTTTTTCATGACTGAACCTAATCAGATTTCAATCTCCACCCAAACAGAAATCCTTTAAAAACCGACACTAAAAACAAAAGAAAAAGAAACGAAAAAAAATATAAAAAGGGGAAACAACAAAAAAACAAAATCATTTAAACGAAACATGAAAACCAAAAAAAAAACACAGAAAGATTGTAAAATAGGTCCAAACCGGTCCATAAAACCTTCCTAAAACTGTTTTAATGGGCCGGCGCGCGAACCCCCTCACCACTTGTGAGGCTATTGTAGCTCTCACAATAGGCGGGAATAGTTGTGGCGCTAATCAATCGCTCGAAGAGGCTGCAGCGCGGGATCCTTCTGTTTCGCGTGTCGTGTTGGGCCTTGTTTGCTGGCCTAGTTAGGCAACGTTTCGTCGGTTGCTTCATTTCTGCGGCTAGCCATTGCCTACTATTATTTTTGGATTGCCTCAAAAAAAAATAGTAGGCAATGGATGGAGCATCATTCGCTGCATTAAGATGTCAACCTCTTGATGTGCGGCTTTTGACTTGTTTTATAGTAGGTTTTCTTTTACTAAAGTCCGTCTACTACAGGATTTTAAAAAAGGCTTCATCACCATTTTTATGTTCAAACTCCGATTGTGGAAGTCTGCCGCCAGCTAGACTATAGAACCAGGTCTCTCATGTTATAGCAAGACATGCCTTCTTTAGTAAACGGGACGGGCTCCTACAAAACAAAAAAATTGGCAGGCCCATCACGGGAGTTGCACGGAGTCTCTACCAATTATTTTCATTTATTTATTACTTTCACTTATATCTGAAGTGGAAAAATTACATAATTCAAAAAGAATGTTAACGCAGTGTTAAAAAAATGTTCCTGCAAGTTTTGAAACATTCAAAAACAATGTTAGTGAGATTTAAAACAAGTACGTCACATTTACGAAACAAATACAATACAATATAAAAAATCGCATAATTAATCAACGTTTCATACCATTCAAACATATGTACGTGCATTTAAAAAAATTGTTCGTGCCTTTCAAAAAATATGATCGTGACATTTTTAGAAAAATGTTTATGCAATTTAGAAAAATGTTCACGTGATCAAAAAAGATGTTCCGTGCCATTAACAGAATTATTCAACGTGTTTTTGAGAAAAAAATAGCAAACATTTAAGAAAATGTTCAAAAACATATATTTGAAAGAATGTTAATCAGCTTTTCTCAAATAAATAAAACGTATCTATTTTTTCCTAATGTATACGGAAAATGTACAATGTGTATGAAAAAATGTAGACTTCAAAACATACAATTTAAACATTGTTAATCATGCATAAAAAAATGTTTCTGATATAAACCAAAAATTTAAAATGTGGATGTAAAAAGCCAACACTTATTTAGAAAAATAAAAGGTAAGAAAAGTAAAAACAATTGAAAAAACCGTAAGAAAACCGATAGAGAAACACAAAAACTGTAACCCAAAAGAAATCACTGAAAATCAATACAGAAAACCATTGAACGCCAACACAGAAAGCTGTAATAATAAAAGAAAAAAAGAAAAAGGAACGCATAAAAAATAAAAAATAAAAAGAAAAAGAAATGACAGGAGAATATCGGTAAACAGATAAAAACAGAGTAAACAAAGAAAATAGCTAGAAGGTTCTAAAACCAGGCCGAACCGGTCTGTAGGACCTTCCTAAAACTGCTTTATTGGGCCGAACCATGAACAGCCGCCTCAAAAGCGAGGCTATCGTAGCTCTCGCACTAGGCGATAAATAGGTCTGGCGCTAATCGATCAGTAATAGTGTTTGTAGCGCCGGGACCTTTGCTGACATGGGGCCTGTTCTGATCTCATCCAACTTCACAAAACCAGCTTCCCTAGCCAGCTTCTTGCTTCACCTGGCGATTCCCAGATGTTCGGCGTCGAGCGTAGCTTCTCCCGGCGCTTGCAGCCCAGCTGGGAGCTTGCTGGGCCAGTTTGGGCCGCTTGGAGGCAGCCCAGCTTGGGCTATCGATCGAGAGGAGGAGCCCCGTACCGATTCGATCGAGGGAGTGAGGAGAGCGATATGTTCCAGAGCGTACTGGTTCGATCTGAAGGCACTTGGCGGTGGCAGCTCCATGTAAATAAGGGGAACTTCTCCTTTTCCAATCGGTGGAGCTGGGCCGACTAAGCTTCACGTTTTTGCATTGCGATTTAGCTGAGCTTCTAGAAGTTAGCTTCTTCGATCAAAAGCGTTCGGGCTGGCTTCTCTCTGAAATTTTGTGAAGTTAGGAGTTGGATGAGATCAGAACAGGCCCATAGTTTTGTATCGTAAGGTTGACTGCTTCATTTGCCTATTCAACAGTACGTAGAAAAATATAATAAGACCGGGACCATCCAAAATGGATCTACTTCACGACATGATCTTAAGAATCTTACCATGAATCCTATGACAAGTGACCATATTTGACATGTAATATGCTACTCCTAAATTAATACCTCAAGAAGAGACCGTGGTACGTGCGCCAATGTTGATGATTTTAGCCAAAGGTTAAACATGTGATTTTCATCACTAAAGATAGGCTTGGAGCCAACACCTTAAACAAGAGCACGACTTTTGTGCACCGATATTGTCTGATCTCACCAAGGAATATCATGAATTTTCACATGAAGTATACACAAACTTCTCACTAAATTTGGTTGCAAATGTCGGTTGTAATTGATATTAATAAATGAACCTTTGTTCAAAATATCAAAGTCTCATTGATATTCTTTATGTCCACCAATTAGCTTATGGTTGAGACGTGCTCAGGTGCGCACTTGGGTGTAATGTGCTTGCTTTTTTTTAACAATGTGCTTGGGAAGTTTTGCTTGCTTTGTGTGTGCACAGTTCCTCTGTAATCTGAACAATAAAAAATCCATGCTACGTGCATCCATGCCTGATTGATTCGTGACTTCCTCTTGCAAATTGCATGTCGAATATTAGCTGGGCCCCGCAGAGAGGTGGTCATAGACGATAAACTGATGGGGGCAAGTCCAAGGTCAAAACAACATTGTCCGAGGGAGAGCACAGTCAAATTATAACCAAATCAGAGCAAAAGCAATTCGCTCTATCCAGGAATTATACGTATTTTTGTTTCAGTTGACATATTGTTAGTCTTAACATTAATGTTTCATACAAGCAATCTTACTGAAATAATTGTAACCAATTCTCGCAACACCAAAACATGTACCATCTCTAGTTATCATAAGGTTATGAGACATTCTCGATAGGACCCCTGGGTCAAATAATGTGCTTGCTTTATGTGCACATAGTTTCTCTGTATTCTTTTTTGATAAAAGATTGATTTTATTGACTCAAACTAAAGCATCAAGGAGACAAACATAATGAGCACACACCCGGCATCTGCATGACTAGGATGCACATAATTAACACTAGCGCACACCAAGAATCGCACCGAGAAAAAAAAGTCATACAAGACCAAAGCTCTACCTAGGCGGAGGAAAAAGAAAAGAGAAAAAACCTCGGAAGCAATCAAAGCAGCACCCAGCGAACTACAAAACCAACCATCCGGATCAACCATCTTTCGACATCACAAAGACAATGGGAAAGTTCTCGAGCAGCAACACCTCCAAAAAGGGATTGACGATCAAACACCGCCGTCGCCGGATCCAATCACCAAAGGTCAAATCCTAGGTTTTAACCCTGAAGATAAGGCCCGAGCAAATCTAAGCAATGCCTTCAACAAGGTAACGCTCCAAAAATATCACCTTGCCATGTATAATCAAGTAGGGTAAGACCGTGGGTTTTCACCGTAGCTCGAGATGGGTACTCAGGAAGCACCACCAAAATCAAAAGTCATTATTTGTTATCACCTTCACTTTCTGCGATCCCAACAGCTACATGCATAGCATGGTCTTGACGTGAGATGCCATGCGAGTGAAGACCATGCCCGCATAAGCAAGCAGTCAAACCGCAAACAAGTGTTAGTTGCCACCAAAGGCTCGGAATGACAAAGGTCGCCATCACACATTCGACGAGCGATGGATGAATGTCACTCACACCGCCAAAATCCCAACCGGGGACACTTTGGCGGTCCCGACTGTGCTCATGCTCCGCCGTCCTCGTCGGTGGTGGCAGAATTGATCGAAGAAACATACTTATCCTTGCCGCCTAATCTGAAGGTCGAAGACCCTCCGGCCTTTTGCGACAACCACCCAACTATTTTAAATATGCCCCAGATGCAATAATAAATTGGTTATTATCTTATTTCCTTGTTCATGATAAAGGTTTATTATTCATGCTAGAATTGTATTGACCAGAAACTTAAATACAAGTGTGAATACATAAACAAATACTATGTCCCTAGTGAGCCTCTACTAGACTGGCTCGTTGATCAAAGATGGTTAAGGTTTCCTAACAATAGACATGAGCTGTCATTTGATAACGGGATCACATCATTAGGAGAATGATGTGATGGAAAAGACCCAATCGTAAGCTTAACATTCGATTGTATCACTTGAGTTTATTGCTATAGCTTTCTTCATATCAAGTATCTATTCCTAAGACCATGAGATCATGCAACTCCCAGATATCGGAGGAATACCTTTTGTACTATCAAACATCACTTCATAACTGGGTGATCGTAAAGATGTTTTACAAGTATCTCCGAAGGTGTCTGTTGGGTTGGCATGAATCGAGACTGGGATTTGTCACTCTGTGTGACGGAGAGATATCTTTAGACCCCCTCGGTAATACAACATCGTAAAGAGCTTGCAAGCAATGTGGCTAATGAGTTAGTCACGAGATCTCGTATTACGGAACGAGTAAAGAGACTTGTCGATAACGAGATTGAACTAGGTATGGAGATACCGACGATCGAATCTCGGGCAAGTAACATATCGTCGGACAAAGGGAATTGCATACGGGATTAACCGAATCCTTGACATCGTGGTTCAACCAATAAAAGATCTTCATGGAATATGTTAGAACCAATATGGGCATCCAGGGTCCGCTATTGGTTATTGACCGGAGAGGTGTCTCGGTCATGTCTACATGATTCTCGAACCCGTAGGTTCCGCACGCTTAACGTTCGGTGACGCTGGAGTAATTGGGATATGCATGTTGGTGACCGAATGTTGTTCGGAGTCCCGGATGAGATCCCGGATGTCACGAGGAGCTCCAGAATGGTCCGGAGGTAAAGATTTATATATGGAAAGTTCCTTTCAGGGTTCCGGAAAAAGTTTCATTTTTTTTGGTATTGTACCGGGAAGCTTCCAGAATGTTCCGGAAACTTCCAAAGGAGTCCGTAAGTCCACCAAAGGTTCCACCACGTCCCAAGGGCTAGCATGGGCTGAGGGGAGGTGCCCTAGCTTTATTCGGCCAATCGCACAAGTCCCTCAAGGCCCATGTGGCTTGGGAGAGGTGGAAAGTCCACCTGTGTATGGAAATGGAGGGAATTGGACTAGGAGTCCAACTCCTCCCCCTTGGTGCGCCCGTAGGGCTTGGAGGGCTGGCCACCACACCCCTGCACCTATATATAGAGGGGAGGGGGCGCCCCAAGAGGACAAACAAGCCCTCGGCCCCCTCTCTCTCCCGTTACTTCGTAACTCCTTCGTCTTTGTTGTTTCGGTAGTGCTCGACGTAGCCCTGCCGGAATCACTCCGCCGCCATCACTGTCACGCCATCATGCTACCGGTGATCCCATCTACTTCTCCTCCCTCGCTTTCTAGATCAAGGAGGATGAGACAACATCGAGCCGTACGTGTGCTGAGCGGGAGGTGCCGTTCGTTCGGTACTTCATCGGTTTGGATCGCGATTGAATCGTGACGAGTATGACTACATCAACCGCGTGATATACGCTTCCACTTAACGGTCTACGAGGGTATGTAGACACAATCTCCCCTCTTGTTGGTATACTTCTCCTAGATAGATCTTGGGTGTTCATAGGAATTTTTTTGATTTTCATGCTTCGTTCCCCAACAGTGGCATCATGAGCTAGGTCTATGCGTAGATGTATATGCATGAGTAGAACACAAAGAGTTGTGGGTGTTGATGCTCAAATTGCTTACCTCTCTTGTCTTATTTGGATTCGGCAGTATTGTGGGATGAAGCGGCTCGGACTAACTTTACATGTCCACGCACATGAGACCGGTTCCACCGACTGACATGCAACTTGTTTTGCATAAGGTGGCTAGCGGGTGTCTGTCTCTCCTACTTTAGTTGAATCTAATTTGACGAAGGCGGTCCTTGTAGAAGGTTAAAAGGCAACTTGATTATCACCGTTGTGGCTTTGTGTAGGTAAGAACGGTTCTTGCTAGTTGCCCATAGCAGCCACGTAAAATCTGCAACAACAAAGTAGACGACGTCTAACTTATTTTTGCAGGGCATGTTGTGATGTGGTATGGCCAAAAACGTGATGTGATATATGTTGATGTATGAGATGATCATGTTTTGTAATAGGTTCACGACTTGCATGTCGATGAGTTCGGCATCCAGCAGAAGCCATAGGGTTGTCTTTAATTTATTAATCGCCATGCAATTGCTTTACATTATCGCTATGTGTTAGCAATAGTTGTAGAAGCAATAGTTGGCAAGACGACCACGTGACGACACGATGATGGAGATCATGGTGTCATGCCGGTGATAATGGAGATCATGCCAGTGCTTTGAAGATGGAGATCAAAGGCACGAGATGATAATTGCCATATCATGTCACATATTGATTGCATGTGATGTTTATCTTTTTATGCATGTTATTTTGCTTAGGACGACGGTAGCATTATAAGATGATACCTTCACTTAATTTCAAGAAATTGTGTTCTCCCTAAGTATGCACCGTTCCAAAAGTTCATCGTTTCGAAGCACCTCGTAATGATCGGGTATGATAGACTCTATGTTCGCATACAACGGGTGTAAACCAGTTTTACACATGCAGAATACTTGGGTTAAACTTGACGAGCCTACCATGTACAGACATGGCCTCGGAACACAGGAGACCGAAAGGTCAAACATGAGTCATATAGTAGATATGATCAACATGGAGATGTTCACCATTGATGACTACCCCATCTCACGTGATGATCGGACATGGGTTAGTTGATTTGGATCATGTATCACGTAGACAACTTGAGGGATGTTGATTTAAGTGGGAGTTCATTAGTAATTTGATTAACTGAACTAATTATCATGAACTTAGTCTTAATTGTCTTTGCAAAATTTGTGCTGTAGATCAATGGCCCGCGATGTAGTTCCCCTAAATTTTAATGCGTTCCTAGAGAAAGCTAAGTTGAAAGATGATGGAAGCAACTATGCAGACTGGGTCCATAACTTGAGGATTATCCTCATTACTGCACAGAAGGCTTATGTCCTTGTTGCACCGCTAGGTGCCGCACCCCCTCCAGCGTCGTCTGTGGATATTGTGAACATCTGGCAGGCACGTTCTGATGACTACTCGATAATTCAGTGTGCCATGCTTTACGGCTTAGAACCGGGGCTCCAAAGAAGTTTTGAGCACCATGGAGCATATGAGATGTTCTAGGAGCTGAAATTGATATTTCAAGCTCATGCCCGGGTTGAGAGGTATGACACCTCCGACAAGTTCTTTAGCTGTAAGATGGAGGAGAACAATTCTGTTAGTGAGCATATACTCAGAATGTCTGGGTTGCACAACCGCTTGACTCAGTTGGGAGTTAATCTTCTAGATGACACGGTCATTGATAGAGTTCTTTAGTCACTGCCACGAAGCTATAAGGGCTTTGTGATGAACTATAATATGCAAGGGATGGAGAAAAATGATTCCCAAGCTCTTCACGATGCTTAAGGCCACGGAGGTAGAAATCAAGAAGGAGCATCAAGTGTTGATGGTTAGAAAGACCACTAGTTTCAAGAAAGGCAAGGGAAAGAAAGGGAACTCCAAAAAGAATGGCAAGACAGTTGCCGCTCCCATGAAGAAACCCAAGGCTGGACCGAAACCTGAGACTAAGTGGTTCTACTGCAAGGGGAATGGTCACTGGAAGCGAAACTGCCCCAAGTACTTGGCAGATAAGAAGTCTGGCAACATCAACAAAGGTATATTTGATATACATGTTATTGATGTGTACCTTACTAGTGCTCGTAGTAGCGCTTGGGTATTTGATACTGGTTCGGTTGCTAATATTTGTAACTCGAAACAGGAGCTACGGAATAAACGAAGACTGGCTAAGGACGGGGTGATGATGCGCGTCAGAAATGGTTCTAAGGTTGATGTGATCGCCGTCGGCACGCTACCTCTACATCTACCTTCGGGATTAGTTTTAAACCTAAATAATTGTTATTCGGTGCATGCGTTGAGCATGAACATTATATCTGGACCGTGTTTATTGCGAGACGGTTATTCATTTAAGTCAGAGAATAATGGTTGTTCTATTTATATGAGTAATATCTTTTATGGTCATGCACCCCTTGTGAATGGTTTATTCTTGTTGAATCTCGATTGTAGTGATACACATATTCATAATATTGATGCCAAAAGATGCAAAGTTAATAATGATAGTACCACATATTTGTGGCACTGCCACTTAGGTCATATTGGTATAAAGCGCATGAAGAAATTACATGCTGATGGACTTTTGGAATCTCTTGATTATGAATCGTTTGAGACATGTGAACCATGCCTCATGGGCAAGATGACTAAAACTCCGTTCTCCGGAACAATGGAGCGAGCTAGTGACTTATTGGAAATAATACATACCGATGTATGCGGTCCGGTGAGTGTTGAAGGACGCGGTGGATATCTTTATTTTCACAGATGATTTGAGTAGATATGGGTATATTTACTTAATGAAACACAAGTCTGAAACATTTGAGAAGTTCAAGGAATTTTAGAGTGAAGTGGAGAATCATCGTAATAAGAAAATAAAGTTTCTACAATCTGATCGTGGAGGTGAATATTTGAGTTACGAGTTTGGTATGCATTTAAGACAATATGAAATTGTTTCACAGCTCACGCCACCTCGAACACCACAACGTAATGGTGTATCTGAACATCGTAATCTTACTCTATTGGATATGGTGCGTTCTATAATGTCTCTTACCGATTTGCCACTATCATTTTGGTGTTATGCATTAGGGACAGCCGCATTCACTTTAAATAGGGCACTGTCTAAATCTGTTGAGACGACACCGTATGAGTTGTGGTTTGGTAAGAAACCTAAGCTGTCGTTTCTTAAAGTTTGGGGATGCGACGCTTATGTCAAGAGGCTTCAGCCTGATAATTAAGCTCGAACCCAAAGCGGAGACGTGTGTCTTCGTAGGATACCCTAAAGAGACCATTGGGTATACCTTCTACCACAGATCCGAGGGCAAGATCTTTTTTTGCCAAGAATGGGTCCTTTCTAGAGAAGGAGTTTCTCTCGAAAGAAGTGAGTGGGAGGAAAGTAGAACTTGATGAGGTAATTGTACCTTCTCTTGAATTGGAAGGTAGCACATCACAGAAAGCAGTTCCCGTGATGCCTACACCAACCGAAGAGGAAGCTAATGATGATGATCATGAAACTTCGGATCAAGTTACTACTGACCTTCATTGGTCGACCAAGGTACGTTCCGCACCAGAGTGGTATGGTAATCTAGTCCTGGAAATCATATTGTTAGACAACGGCGAACCTACGAACTATGAAGAAGCTATGATGAGCCCAGATTCTGAAAAATGGCTTCAGGCCATTAAATCCGAGATAGGATCCATGTATGAGAACAAAGTATGGACTTTAGTGGACTTGACCGATGATCGGCAAGCCACTGAGAAGAAATGGATCTTTAAGAAGAAGACAGACGCTGATGGTAATGTCGCCGTCTATAAAGCTTGACTTGTCGCAAAGCGTTTCCGACAAGTTCAAGGGGTTGACTACGATGAGCGCTACTTCTTGAGCTTGCGTTGATTTTTCCCTTGAAGAGGAAAGGGTGATGCAGCAAAGTAGAGATAAATATTTCCCATACTTAAGAACCAAGGTATCAATCCAGTAGGAGGCACAAGCAAGTCTGCAATCTATGCACCTGTACAAACTAACAAACACTTGCACTCAACGTGAAAAAGGGGTTGTCAATCCCTTCACGGTCTTGAACAAGAGTGAGATCTAATAGAGATAGGTATAAAAGATAAATAAAAAGGCAAACAAAAATAAATTGCAGAAAAGTTTTTTTGGTTTTTTTGGTTTATAGATCTGAAAATATATGATGGAAAATAGACCCGGGGGCCATAGGTTTCACTAGAGGCTTCTCTCTTGAAGATATCATACGGTGGGTGAACAAATTACTGTTGAGCAATTGATAGAAAAGCGCAAAGTTGTGACGATATCTAAGGCAGTGATCATGAATATAGGCATCACGTCCGTGATAAGTAGACCGACTCCTGCCTACATCTACTACTATTACTCCACACATCGGCCGCTATCTAGCATGCATCTAGAGTATTAAGTTCAAAAAAATGGAGTAACGCCTTAAACAAGATGACATGATGTAGAGGGATAAACTCAAGCAATATGATATAAACCCCATCTTTTTATCCTCGATGGCAAAAATACAATACGTGCCTCGCTACCCCTTCTGTCACTGGGTGAGGACACCGCAAGATTGAACCCAAATCTAAGCACCTCTCCCATTGCAAGAAAAACCAATCTAGTTGGCCAAACCAAACCGATAGTTCGAAGAGAAATACAAAGATATCTTAATCATGCATAAAAGAGTTCAGAGAAGACTCAAATAATATTAATAGATAATCTGATCATAAATCCACAATTCATCGGATCTCAACAAACACACGGCAAAAAAAGTATTACATCGAATAGATCTCCAAGAACATCGAGGAGAACATTGTATTGAAGATCAAAGAGAGAGAAGAAGCCATCTAGCTACTAGCTATGGACCCATAGGTCTGTGGTAAACTACTCACGCATCATCGGTAGGGCAGCAAGTTTGATGTAGAGGCCCTCCGTGATCGAATCCCCCTCCGGCAGATCGCCGGAAAAGGCCCCAAGATGGGATCTCACGGGAAAAGAGGCTTGCGGCGGTGGAAAAGTAATTTGGTGGACGCTTCTGGTGGTTTGGGAATATTTGGGAATTTATAGCGCAAGAATTAGGGCTGGGGGACTCCCGAGGGGTCCACAAGCCAGGGGCGCGCCCTGAGGGCTTGTGGGCTCCTCGTGGGTCCTCTGACCCCCTCTCCAACTCTTATGAGTTTCTTTTGGTGCAAGAAAAATCATCGTGAAAGTTTTATTCCATTTGGACTCCATTTTGTATTCCTTTTCTGTAAAACTCAAAAACAAGGAAAAAACAGAAACTGGCACTGGGCTCTAGGTTAATAGGTTAGTCCCAAAAATAATATAAAATAGCATATTAATGCATATAAAACATCCAAAACAGATAATATTATAGCATGGAACAATAAAAATTTATAGATGCGTTGGAGACGTATCAATCAGACTCTCTCACCCGTAGCGATGCTTAAGTCTGTTAGAGATATGTTAGCTATTGCCGCATTTTATGATTACGAGATTTGGCAAATGAACGTCAAAACGACATTCCTTAATGGGCTTCTTAAGGAAGAGTTGTATATGATGCAACCAGAAGGTTTTGTCGATCCTAAGGATGCTAACAAAGTATGCAAGCTCCAGCGATCCATCTATGGACTGGTGTAAGCATCTCGGAGTTGGAATATTCCCTTTGATTAGGTGATGAAAGCTTTTGGTTTTATACAAACTTACGGAGAAGCTTGTATTTACAAGAAAGTGATTGGGAGCGATGTAGCATTTATAATATTATATGTGGATGACATATTGTTGATTGGAAATGATATAGAATTTCTGGAAAGCATAAAAGGATATTTGAATAAGAGTTTTTCAATGAAAGACCTCGGTGAAGCTGCTTACATATTCGGCATCAAAATCTATAGAGATAGATCAAGACACTTAATAGGACTTTCACCAAGCACATACCTTGACAAAATTTTGAAAAAATTCAAAATGGATCGGTCAAAGAAAGGGTTCTTGCCTGTATTGTAAGGTATGAAGTTGAGTAAGACTCAAAGCCCGACCACGGTAGAAGAAAGAGAAAGGTTGAATGTCATTCCCTATGCCTTAGCCATAGCCTCTATAATGTATGCCATGCTATATACCAGACCAGATGTGTGCCTTGCCATAAGTCTGGTAAGGAGGTACCAAAGTGATCCACGAGTAGATCACTGGACAACGGTCAAGAACATCCTGAAGTGCCTAAAAAGGACTAAGGACATGTTTCTCATTTATGGAGATGACAATGAGCTCGTCTTAAATGGTTACATCGATGCTAGTTTTGACACAGATCCAGATGACTCTAAGTCTTAAACCTGATACGTATTTATATTGAATGGTGGAGCGGTCAGTTGGTGCAAATCTAAGCAGAGCGTTGTGGTGGGATCATCATGTGAAGCAGAGTATATAGCTGCTTCGAGAGCAGCTCAAGAAGGAGTCTGGATGAAGGAGTTCATACCCGATCTAGGTGTAATATATACCTAGTGTATCAGATCCAATGACTATCTTTTGTGACAACACTGGAGCTATTGTTGTTGCCAAGGAGACCAGGTTTCACAAAAAAACCAAGAACATCAAGTGCCGCTTCAACTCCATACATAATTATGTTAAGGATGGAGACATAGAACTTTACAAAGTACATACGGATCTGAATGTGGCAGACCCATTGACTAAACCTCTTCCACGGGCAAAACATGATCAGCACCAAGACTCCATGGGTGTTAGATTCATAACTATGTAAACTAGAATATTGACTCTAGTGCAAGTGGGAGACTGTTGGAAATATGCCCTAGAGGCAATAATAAATTGGTTATTATCATATTTCCTTGTTCATGGTAAAGGTTTATTATTCATGCTAGAATTGTATTGCCCGGAAACTTAAATACAAGTGTGAATACATAAACAAATACTATGTCCCTAGTGAGCCTCTACTAGACTGGATCGTCGATCAGAGATGGTTAAGTTTTCCTAACCATGGACATGAGTTGTCATTTGATAACGGGATCACATCATTAGGAGAATGATGTGATGGACAAGACCCAACCATAAGCTTAGCATTCGATCGTATCACTTGAGTTTATTGCTATAGCTTTCTTCATTTCAAGTATCTATTCCTAAGACCATGAGATCATGCAACTCCCAGATACCGGAGGAATACCTTGTGTGCTATCAAACATCACTTCGTAACTGGGTGATCATAAAGATGCTCTACAGGTATCTCCCAAGGTGTCTGTTGGGTTGGCATGGATCAAGATTGAGATTTGTCACTCCGTGTGACGGAGAGATATCTCTGGGCAATGCAAGCAATGCGGCTATTGAGTTATTCACGAGATCTTGTATTATGGAACTTGTAAAGAGACTTGTCGGTAACGAGATTGAACTAGGTATGGAGACACAGACGACCGAATCTCGGGCAAGTAACATATCACCGGACAAAGAGAATTGTGTACGGGATTAACTGAATCCTTGACATCATGGTTCAACCAATAAAATACTCTAGCTGTCCCATAATGTAAGACATTTTTTGACACTAGTGTAGTGTCCAAAAACGTCTTACATTATGGGAAGGAGGGAGTATCTTCGTGGAATATGTAGGAACCAATATGAGCATCTATTGGTTATTGACCGGAGAGGTGTCTCGGTCATGTCTATAAGATTCTCGAACCCGTAGGGTCCGCACGCTTAACGTTCAGTGACACTAGAGTAATATTGGGATATGCATGTTGGTGACCGAATGTTATTCGGAGTCCCAAATGAGATCCCGGACGTGATGAGGAGCTCCGAAATGGTCCGGAGGTAAAGATTTATATATGGAAAGTTTCTTTCAGGGTTTCGAAAAAAGTTTCAATTTTTTCGATATTGTACCGGGAAGCTTCCAGAAGGTTTCGGAAACTTCCGGAGGTGTCCAAAAGTCCACCAAGGGTTCCACCATGTCACATGGACTAGCATGGGCTGAGGGGAGGCTCCCTAGCCTTATTGGGCCAGGCGCACAAGTCCCTCAAGGTCCATGTGGCTTGGGAGAGGTGGAAAGTCCACCTGTGTATGGAAAAGGAGGGAATTGGACTAGGAGTCCAACTCCTGCCCCTTAGTGTGCCCCTAGGGCTTGGTGGGCTGGCCACCACGCCCCTCCACCTATATATAGAGGGAAGGGGGCGCCCCAAGAGGAACACACAAGCCTTTGGCCCCCCTCTCTCTCCCGTTACTTCATAACTCCTCCGTCTTCGTTGTTTCGGTAGCGCTCGGCGTAGCCCTGCCGGAATCACTCCACCACCATCACCGTCACACCATCGTGCTGCCGGCGATCCTATCTACTCCCTCCGTTCGGAATTACTTGTCTCGGAAATGGATGTATCTAGAACTTAGTTCTAGATACATCCATTTCCGAGACAAGTAATTCCGAACGGAGGGAGTAGTTCTCCTCCCTTGCTTGCTAGATCAAGGAGGAGGAGACGTCATTGAGACGTACATGTGCTGAACGCAGAGGTGTCGTTCGTTCGGTACATCATCGGTTTGGATCATGATGAGTACGACTACATCAACCGCGTGATATATGCTTCCGTTTTTCGGTCCACGAGGGTACGTAGACAAACTTTGCCCTCCCATTGCTATGCTTCTCCTAGATAGATCTTGGGTGTTCGTAGAATTTTTTTGATTTTCATGCTTCGTTCCCCAACACCAACAATGTGTGACTATGGCGCCGTCCGCATGCCTGAGTGGAGGACTGCCTGATTGGGATGTAGAACATTATCATTGCCGCTCATGTACCTGCAAATGAGATTGCAGCCACTGACGTCTCACCACCGCAGATCGCCGGCCAGGCTGCACCACCAACACCGTTGCACTGTCATAACCTTTGTCTCAAGTCGTCGCTTGTAGATTGCATCTCGCCGCCAAAAGCTACTGGAGCAGAGATCTCCCTGCCACTTTCATTGGCCAGTGTCAGGACTTTGCCTAGCTGTTGGTCTCTAGCAGTAGCGAGGGGAAGGGTAGACACAGAAGTAGGAGGTGGATGTTAAGATATATGTGTATGTGTTGTACTGTCACGTTGTACCATTGACTATTCTACCTGTATCCTAGATTATAGGATCTAGATCACCCCCTCCATGTATAGCTCATGGCACTCTTCACGGGAGCAGTTCCTGCGCCCCTACATGTACCTCTGTTAGTCCATCCAGATAATACAGTTGAGTGTGGCTTGACTCATCTCTTATCTTGGTATCAGATGCCATGGCCTTGGAGGACCTCTTTGACTTGCCTTCTTCTCCGGCCGTCCACCTCTTCTCCTCTCCGGCTTCCTCCCATGGCAGCTCTCCCTCTCTTCTATACTCCATCACTCCAACTGCCACCTCTGCCACCATTACTCCGCTCAACACCTCCGCTGCCCCGGCCGCCGACCATTCTCCTCTCAATATCCACGATGACCACATCTCAAACCACATCAAATTCAAATTCGATCCTGCGGAGTATAAATATTCCAAGTAGCGCAACTTCTTCTGCCTTCTTCTGATCCAGTATTGTGTGGAGTGTCATGTCTCTTGCCCACCACCTACTAATCTTGACGCTGCCTAGCTCGCCTTCGATCAGTGCCTCCTCCTCTGGATCTACTTCACCTCGCCTATTCCCTCCTGGACCTCATTATATGAGGCGCCGCCGATGCGTACACGACATGGAAGCGCATCACCAATTGCTTTCTCGACAATCAAGGCGCTCAGGTCCTACAACTCACTCAGTAGTACATGAACCTTACGCAGGACGAGCTCCCTATTGCTGAATATGCTCGCCTTCTCAAGGCCTTGCAGACGGCCTCACAGACATTGGTTTTGCCGTGAGCAACATCGATCTTACCACGCAACTTTCTTCATGGGCTCGCGCCACGCTTCGAGACCCTCTGGATCGTGCTTGCCGACACGGTGCCCCTATCGGCCTTTCCGATCGCCCGCTCGCGCCTCGAACAGGATGAGTACGGCCTCTCCATGCACGCCGCCGACGAAGGTACCACTGCCCTCACCATCACCCCCGGTGGCTCTTCTGGCAGCGGCGGTCCTAGCGGTGCTGGACAGGATCGTGGCGGGGTCCGCGCCCTGGATTGCAGTGCTCGCGACACTCCTCGTGCTCCTGCTGGCAGTTGTGGGTGTACTAGCCATGGCGACCATGGACGTGGGCGTGGCCATGGGTGTGGGCGTGGTCCTGGCCACAACTCTCGAGGGCGCGGTGACTACGGGGGGCGAGGCTACCAGCAGCAGCCTACGGCACCCTGGACTGGCTGCTTCACTCCCTTCAGCATGGCCATGTCGTCCCTGTGACCGGCTAGCCCCCTTCAAACACTTATGGAGACCTGGATCCTTGACCCGGTGCTCATTCTCCGGCCTACCTAGTAATATATGCTGGCCCGCCCACCTCCTATCAACAGCTCGGCGTCTCGCCATATCCTCCAATGCTACCGGAGTGAGATCAACCTGTCATGTTCTCCAGCACCTCCAGCCAACAGGGTCTGCCTCCACATGGTTTTGAATGGTTTTTGGATTATACCGCGTCATCGCATGTGGCCAACAACTCTGGTAACCTCAAGTCCCTATCCCATTCTTTTTCCAAGTATTATTCTCCTAGCATCAGTTTTGGCAACGGGCAGCGTCTCACCATTACTTCTACTAGTTCGACCAAGTGACCCCCCTCTAATCTTACTCTTATGATGTCCTTGTATGTCCTTCAGTTGTCGATAATCTAATCTCTATTCACAAGCTTAGCAACATAACAATGTGTCTGTCAAATTTAATCCTGGTGGTTTCTCTGCGAAGGATCTGGTCACCACAAACATCATCATGAAGTTCAGTAGCTCCAGCGATCTCTATCCAGTTTTGGCAATAAAGGATCCGGTGGCTCTGTGTTCTACACCACGATCGGTGACTTGTGGCATAGTCGCCTTGGTCATCCGGGCAGGGCTTCTTTAGCTTCTATTTCTAAGAATTTTCTTCTCGATTGTACTAACAATGCACATTTCATTTGTACTATGTGTTAACTCGGGCGTCAACCTCGTCTTTCTTTCCCTACATCTAGTACATTTACTATTTCACCATTTCAAATAATCCATTGTGACCTTTGGACATCGCCTGTTGTGAGTTGTTCTAGCTATCAATATTATCTTGTGGTTCTTGACGATCTTTCACATTATTCATGGACATTTACTCTACGCGCAAAATCGGACACCTCCCCACCATACAACGTTTCTTCACCTTCATCCTTACCTAATTAACACTCTCATTAAGTGTTCGAAATGTGATAACGGTGGCGTATTCATCAACACTTCCTTGCACTCCTTCTCTTCCAATGGCATTGTTTTTCGTCTTTCATGCCCACACACTTCCCTCCAAAATGGCAATGTCTAACGATTTTATTCACACCACCAGTGAGATAGTTCGTACTCTTGTCATCCAAGCCAAGTTGCCAATACAATTTTGGGTTGAAGCTATGCACACCGTCACACACTTATTAAATGATCGACCCTCTAGCACTATCACCGCTAACACACCTCACTTCCTTCTCACCAACGTTCATCCTCACTATGATCATCTTTGTGTGTTCGGTTGTTTTCCTGTTTCCAAATTTATATGCCGCAACTTCACACAAACTTGCTCCTTGCTCCACCCCCTATGTTTTCATTGGCTATCCCTTGGAGCACAAAGGGTACATATGCTTTGATCTTTCTACCCGCAAAGTTATTGTTTCCTGGGACCACCTCCATCGCGCCCACAACAAACCACGACCACCGCCGCCGCGCGAGACATCACGGAGACCAAGCCCAGGGTGGACCCTCGGCCCCAGCATCGTGCTGCCACGCCCAGCCCTGCCGGCCACCTGACAGAGCCAGCCCCGGCTGCCGGCACCAGATCCCGGCCATGCCTAGGCCCACCATGCTCCCGCACCTCCGTTCTTCCCCAATCACGTTGTTGGACGCCGCCGGCTGGCGCCTCAGCCACCAGCACCCGCAGCAAACGAATCTTGGCAGGAGAACCCTAGATCCGCCACCACCGATGCTACGGCCGGCCCCACACTGTCCACGCAGCCGTGACGGCAGAGCTCCGCCGAGAAATCACTGGGACCGCCACCCAGCACCCAGACTCCGCCGCCCCACATAGCACCCGCGAGCACCGATGCACACCGGTCGGAGGCCTCCTTGTAGGAAGAGGCGAGCCCGCCACCACCGTCCGTTCGTCGGCTTCCTCCAGCGGTGGCGGGGAAAGCAGGTGGACTGGGGGTCGGGGTCGGCGGCGGCTTGGGTTCGCTCAGCCGCCCCCTGGAGGCAGCACGAGCGAACGAGGGGAAAACTTCTTCCATGACTTTCGTCTTGCATGTTGAATATTCAATAAACCTACACGCACGGATGATTACGAAGCTTTTACTTAATCTTTCCAACTAACTAACCTCTCCCCCTGATTTTCAATGGGGTGGGGTCCGTCACCCGCCTAATCCCCAACATTCAATCCCAAGTCCCCACGTTAGTCTGTCCGTTGATGCCGGGAAAAAATACCCTGTGAACCTAGCATTGCTCGTTGTGAATATTAGCTGCCCCCGCATAAAGATGGTCAAAGACTCTATATCGATGGGGGCAAAGTCCGCAGTCCAAACTGCCAGAGCACGGTCAGATTAACACCAGATAAGAGCAGAAGCCAATTGCTCTGTCCAAAAACTATAAAATAATCTTGTATACACATGCATGGTCGGGCTGGTCTGGTCGCAGGGACCATTGCCATGAACTCGGGGTGCAATGGCAGGCAGCAGCATGACAGCGGCAGGGTGCCATGCTACATGCGTTCTGTCCACATTGCCAGGCACCAGCTCGTACGCCGTTCGCCTCACTGCGCTGCAGCGGCGCGCGGCGACCGGGCGGGCCAGAGCGACGGAGGCAGCCTCCAGAACGGCCTCTTCCGCCGCTGCTGCTGCTTCGCCGGCGCCGAGGCGGCGGCAGCGGCCTCCTTGTCGGAGCTGAGCATGTCCCACATCACCTGCACGTCGTGGTAGCCGCACGTCTGCACGTCCTGGTGAAGGTTCAGGACCCCGCACTCTGCATACCATTCATCCCATATACGAAGATTAAAGCAGTGTGTTAGTACTCCTATTTGCTACATTCGCAAAAAAGAAAAGATTAAAGCAGTGCGTTAGTACTCCTACTACATTATGCAGCAAATTAGTTGCATTGTGTACTGCTACTAGATACTCCTATTTCAGAGAGAGAATATCGGGTGATGTATCCGCGTAACCACCATAAGGGCTGCGGATTAGATTAGGTGGTCCAAAGTACATAATGGAAATGGGCGGTTGGAAGCACGAGATAACGTGTCCCTAGTCCTTTGGTGTGCAGCAGCGTGCAAAAAGATAACGCGCATGGACCATGGCCGATCTCTCTGATCCCTTTGTTTGCTTCTTGTGATAATGCTCCTTCACCTAATTCTTTGGAGCACTACTATTATCTTCTGCTTCCATGAACTGACCACGAATCTTATTGTCTTTCCATTAAATATTGGGTATTTTCTTGGTAATTATCAGATAGTATAAGATGCCATTTGAGTGCCTTCTCTAAAAAAAACTAAGCACGACGGCTACCGCAAATTTGGTCTCGGAGATTAATTAGTTCAGTCATGATGATTTTGCGGTCGCATTAGCTAGATGCATGCCTGCAAAACCTTTGAGCCTGCCTAAGCAAACATGCAAAGTCGAAGAAAACGAGTCGATGGCATTGTACTATTTCTACGAAGTTCATCGATCCGGTTCACGCTTCAGTGGCAGTTCCAAGAAAAGCAGAGCAGTGAGCAGTGATGGCTTACGTACCGCCCTTGCGGACGCGGGCGCGGGCGGCGGCGACGGCGAGCCTACAGGCGCGGCGCATGGGCGCGACCACCCTTGCCCGCCACCACGCCATGACGCGCGCCCCCATCTGCCGGTGCCGCCGCTGTCGCCGCCGCGTCGCCGGCTGCCTCGCCTCTGCGTCGCCGGCGCCGGCGAAGGGCTCCGCCGGACGCCGGGGACGGCCGCCCAGCCTCGCCGTCGCTGTTACCCGCCGGCACACAGCCTCGCGAGGGGCCAGCCTCTGCCCTGCCTCTCCAACAATTTGGCCTCTGACGAAGGAAACTCACCCACACGCCCACACCACACTCACTAGCTAGCAGTTCTATATAGCCGCAGCAGTACTAGTTCCCAGCGTGGAAAAATGCCTAAAACGTGCAGACTACGTGTAAATGAGGCGTTTAAGCTTTTCATAAATTCTCTATCAAAATCGTCCGCTCAAAAGAAAAAAAATCCCTAACAAAATCGTCGGCTCGAAAGAAAAAAAATTCTCTAACAAAATCGTCATGTATATGTGCAAAATTTCCGCCTCTGAATTCGAAATGACCTGTTCGATTCTATACTCTATCATTTGCCCACCTTACTGATCCCAGTTTCTAGGATTATTTTATGGTTGCGTCGTGATTTGACATGATCCGCTTCCTGGTTGTTGGGTGGACGGATGGGCTGGAGCGCTCGTGGTGCACGCGCTCGTATTTCACGTGTGCTCCCACCCAGATCATTTCGTACTCCGGGCCCTGCAAATGCCGTGGGAGACGGTCATTTGCGAATTGCGACTGGGTTCTTCTTCCGGAACGAGATTGCGTGGAGTGGAGGTGAGACGTCGTCGCGCTCTCCTAGAAAGATATATCTCACCGTCGTCCATCCCGTTGCAGCAGTAGAAAACACCAACTGTGGGTTAACTTGCCTTGATTTCTGCTGGTGTCAGCTGGTTTATTGTCCTGAAATTCATGTGCTATGATCTCGAACCACCTCTCGGTGGAGTGCTAGAGTTTTCTGAAGGTATTATGATATGATACCACACAGGATGTAGAGTCCAAGCGGAGACACATACGTGGTGCTGCAACATCGAACGCCGTCACGTCTGAGATCCAGCAGCCCGTGACACCCATCGTGATCGGTCGGCTGTATATCATCGTCATAGGGCGTGATCTCCGTCGCGCAGACACGATCTGCTTGCCTCAGCTCAAGTCCTACGAATTTGTGGCCACCAGGACCTACCGTCCCGTCCCCTCGCCAATGCCGTGGCAGCCTGCACGGACGGCCAATCATGCCGAGCTTGTGTGCCTGCACTGCACACATGAATATGCTGTTACCTGACGTGCCAGGTGTGGGGGCTTCACCAAGCCCTCGTCTTACTCGTGGAATGTACGTCGAAACATGCCATGCCATCAGGAGCTCATAAACAGTGGCAGAGAAGGCGAGTGATTGCAAACAGCTTCCCATGCCAATCCAGAACCCGCAGCCATGTGGAGGGGGGGAAGCACGGGAACCACTTGGGAGCCCGCCCATGGATGACAGCGCCTATGATGATCGATGCGCCGGCCTGAATTATACGGTACAAATTCATGCATTATCAGTTTATCTTATCACAAATCATGATCAGTCAAGGGGACAAGCTGACCCTGCAGCAATGATTCCAGCATGATTAAGAGAGTTGTCAACAGGAGCATCGATAGCAGTAGGGTTTCTCTTTTAATTATGTGCTTGCACATGGGGTCAAGGCTCGGAATAGCAAGTCTGTTCCAAAACAGCGCATTACGCTGCTGATAAGATTAAAATGTTTTTTCTAGAGGGAAGACTAAAAAGTTGGTGCTAAGTCAAGTGTGTCATGCAAACCAACTTATGGTTGGATGGCTAGTAGGACAGTGGTATCCCTAATCCATCAGGGTTCAAGTCCTGATTCTCGCATTTATCTTGGATTTATTTTAGGTTTTCCGGCGATGCGCGTTCAGTTGGAGGAGACGTTTTTGTCGACTACGAGACGTCTAGGGGTGAGTGTATGCGCTTATATGAGCGCTTTCGTCTGTACTTTGTTTAAAGAAAAGTCAAGTGTATCATCAGGATATAAGAGTTAATGGTTTGCTATTTCTCAATCGTAGTTATTTCCCAATCGATTGAGCTTTCTACGCCCTCCTTAAGAGTTAATACGTCTGGATGTGCGTGTGTCGCCCAAGGATCACTTTGGTGTATATGTACATGCTTGTATGGAGAGTTTATCCTTACCACTACAACGATCAGATCTTTCTATTTTGATGGAGGTGGATTCAGCTTTGGTGGTGAACATTCTCAAGGATGATGCTGTTGATAGATCAGTGCTTGCCTCCTCCGTGAGCGATAGGGGGTCGTGATTTATATCTAGCGATAGCGATAGGGGGCCCCAGCCTGCCGCAACCCCTTTAGTCCCGGTTGGTATCACCAACCGGGACCAGAGGTCCCGTTTGAACCGGGACTAATCCTGGCCGTGCCCCCGTCCGCTTCTATCCGTTGAAACCGGGACTAATACTCTTACTAGTAATTTGTATGTGCTTTGCACGTTAGATTATTATGTGTGATCACAATACTAAATCATGTATTAAAAGTAAAATATTATATGCTATAATAAAATTATCATGTTGGGAACTCATGGATTGTTTTTTACAATTCCTATCGAATCATGGTAGCACAACGAATTTCTATATGAATAACGCTTTTAAAAAAATAGACTTTTATTCCAAAAGAAATTGTTATTGACGTGTTTGTGAAATCTTTTAGCCTTTTCAAATTAAAACTTGAAAATACAAATAAAGTTAGTTTGATGTTATTTTTAACATTTTCAAACTGTAAATTTTAAATAACTTAACATCCTATGAAAAAATATGAACCTGAATTTTTTATAGGCTGTTCGAATATTTCTCTCAACGAACAGCAATACACCTTTCCTTCCATAATGAAGAAAAACATTTACATCTAGAATACCAAGACTACATCATTAGATTCATCATAATTGTAAGATGTAGTCTCATATTTTATATTTTTTGCGAACCAACCTGTGGTTGGATGGTTAGAGAGACAGTGGTATCCTAGCCCACCAGGGTTCAAGCCCTGGTGCTCGCACTATTCCTGGATTTATTTCAGGATTGCCGGCTATGCGCTTTCAGTGGGAGGAGACGTTCCCGTCGACGACGAGACGCCTACGTTGACTTCGTAAATCTCAAGATGATATGCTGGCTCAGTCTCTCGGAGGTGCTCATAGGGGTAGGGTGTGTGTGTGTGCATTCATAGGGGTGAGTGTATGAGCGCTTGCGTCTGTACTGTATTAAAAAAAATATTTTATATTTTTGGTATTGTAGATATAAATAGTTTTCTCCATAACCTTGGTCAAAGTTTAGAAAGTTTGACTTAAAAAAAAAACTATATGCACTACATTATGGAATAAAGGGAGTATTGCCATGCGTACAATTTTTTCAATAGCGTACTAATTCTTTTGAGAAAAAAAAATGCTTTCGTGCATGCATTCAACAGTATTCTTGCACTAGTAGAAAAATGCCCATTTGTCCCGGTTCCAGAGGCCCATTAGCCCCGGTTCTGGAACCGGGACTAAAGCCCAAAACCTTTAGTCCCGGTTCGCTTACGAACCGGGACAGAAGGGTCTCCACGTGGCCGCTGCGGGGAGCCCAGGCAGGAGGGCCTTTAGTCCCGGTTGGTAACACCAACCGGGACCGAAAGGCATCCACGAGTCAGCATTTGGCAGTAGCTGGGGTTTTTGTTTTTTTTGAAAGGGGGGGTTTAGGGGGTTTTGGAGGGTTAATTTAGGGGTTTCATATTGTGTTAGCTAGCTAATAGAGAGAAGTGTCCTCTCTTTCTCCGTGCTTGGTCGACGCTAGTTACTATACATATAGAGAGAACTCGACACGCTAGCTAGTAAGCAGATGAAGGAACCATTAAGTACACAAGATCGTCATGAACATATACAGAGAGAAGTAATCGACCTCTCTTTCTCCGAGAGATTGGTCGAACAACAAGTTTTCGTATATCTATCCGATGCTACTAGCTACATATATACAATATAAGATCTCTTACAATCCCTAACATCTAATGTCAAGTTCCACATGGTATTCTCCGGTTGGATTTATGACGTGGTCAAGAAAGAAACCCGCCAATTCCTCTTGAATTGCTCGTATGCGATCATGTGGTAGGAGTTCATCCCGCATCTGCCACATCTAATTTGAAGAAGGGGGTCAATACATATATATGAATGAAACTCAACACAAATGATGGTAATAAAATAAAATTATGAATATTATTGCTTACGCACTTCATATAGTTTTTCAGAGTAGCCCCGCTTAGAGGTCGTCGCGTTGTAGATGAACTCGCAAATGTAGTATCCACAAAAATCATTCCCGGCTTCCTGCCACAAGCACTTTACGAGAAATAGAGTTCAATCAAACTGATAATCAAGCATTATAAATGGTATTGATGAAACTAGAATCAATGGGAGATGCGCGGAACTAGCTAGTAGTACTTACTTTTGGGTGTGTAAATCGCAGCTCCCTCGGCAGTGCCGGAACAATTCCGGTGAACTCTTTCCAAATCCTGCCAGACAAAGAAAATAATTACTTGATATCAGGAAATGAACAAAGTTGCCGATATGGTGCGATAATGATCGATTGAACTTACTTCTGGAGCATTTCAGTCATGTCCGCATACTCCTGGGGATCTTTTCGTCTCGAGTCTAAGACGGTTACTACTCCCCGCTCAATCTTAATCTCTAGCAGAATAAACTGGAAGCTGCGCACGCATGCATAACTCATCAACTACATTACTATAACCTCGAGTAATAAGGGAAACCGAATATGCACAAGACAGTAACACTCACTTGAAGTTGTAAGGAAAGAGTACTTTCTCTTTGTTTTGATTTTTAAGCAACGATTGTAACAAGTTGTCCTCGGTTTCTGTGACATTCTTTTGAACCGTCCATTCATGTATGATATTTGGGTTAATGAACCCAATGTCATAGATTTGTGCTTTTCTGCATTCGACGATCTTCAATCTACATAATATAGTGAGGATAATTATATATACATGCAATGAAAGAGCTGAGCTATATATAGAGACTTAATTACAGAAGTAGTACTTACAGACAGTAGCAAGTCACGATTGTTTTGTCGAGGGCCTTTTGATTGTATAATTGGAATAACTCGTCAAATTCAACAGACAACTGATCCATTCCAATGAGGTCGTGATCCTCTTTAATTCTCAGCGTCAAAGTATCCTTCCCGGACTCGTAGCAGGTTTTCATGTACCATTCATGTAATCTTCGCATCATCGTTGTTAGAGGAGGATGATCAGGTTTGACGAGAGGCTGCCCGTACTGGTATCTGAATTCATCCACCTCCACTATTTCAAACTCTACATCATCGCTCAGGTAATCAGCAGGATTTGTATCGGGCACAATCCCCGGCTGATTAGCAACGATATCGCTAGACACCTTGAGCGGGGGGCACGATTGGTTTGCCTGTTCGCCGAGCTGGAGAATTTTTTCCCACTTCTTCGTTTTGCTAACCTTGCATGCATGCAAGTACTTCCCGACCGCTCCGTTTCCTTATATGTCCTTTCAATAATGCGCTCATAGTTGGATTGCGGCGGAGACGGTGGTGGTCGCTTCAGGGCATCGATAGTGCGCTTCCGTTTCACCGAATCTATCGTCTCCTTCGGAGGTGGAGGTTTCCGTGCAAAATGTTCATGCACTTCGGCAGCACTGATTTTCGCGGTTTCCTCGTCGGTCCTCTCATATGGTCACTTTTCCAGAGGCTTGAGAGATGGACCGCATCTGAATTGCTTCCCGCCTCTGCTTGTACTGCTAGCCGCCGGAGTGGCGGCGGCTCTCTTTCGCAGTTGCTGATGAGGCGGAGGAGGAGGCGGAGTGCTCCGACGCGCCGGAGGAGGCGGAGGAGGAGGCGGAGTGCCCTCACGCGCCGGAGGAGGTGGAGAAGGAGTGCCCTCACGCGCCGGAGGAGGAGGAGGAGTGTTCTAATTCGCCGGAGGAGGAGGAGGAGGCGGAGGCGTCCAGTTGGGAAGCTTGATGTACTCCTTCCGCCATAAACATGTAGTCCTCAGAGCATAAACCAGCTGAGTCTCCCCTTCACCTGTAGGATGGTCAAGCTCGAGCTCGTCAAATCCCTCCATTACTTCATCCACCGTCACAACAGCATAGCCATGTGGAATCAGACAGCAGTGAAAAGTTCCGTCAGGTTGAGGAGGTGCAACAGAGCCGACAACAGCCTTCAAGGTGAGGTTCCGACATTTCGTCATAAGCTGGCAATGTTGAGCCTCCGTGATAGCATCCATGGGGTAGCTAGGAGCCGTGAAGTCAGGCTGCTGAACGAGCTCCGTGGAAGCCACGCTGCTTCTCCGCTGAGATGGCGGGGTAGCTTCTGGGGTAGATTCGTGCCGCTGAGATGGTTGGTTGGCAGCTGGCTGGCTCTCAACTGGTTCCTCTAGCTTTAGTACTCTTGCATTGAGCTTCTGCATTTCGCTCAGCTCCTGTTTCCTCTTCCTCTCCCGGGTTTTGTAACCGCCTGTGCCGGGAAACGCAACCTTCCATGCAACGGAGCCTGGCGTGCCTCGTGTTCGTCCAGGGTGCTCAGGATTCCCAAGGGCCTCAGTCAGCTCGTCCTGCTCTCTGTCGGGAATGAACGTCCCTGCCTGCGCTGCGGCGATATACTTCTGAAGCTTCTTGATGGGTATTGCAAGTTGCTTGTCCGTCCAACGGCACTTCCGTGTTTCAGGGTCCAAAGTTCCCCCAACCCCGAAGAACCAAGTCCTTGAACGGCCTGGCCAGTTCAATGTCTCTGGTTCGACCCCTTTAGCAATCAGGTCATTCTCAGCTTTGTCCCACAACGGCCGGGCTTTGAGGTAGCCGCCTGACCCCGTGCGATGGTGATACAACTTCTTTGCAGCATTTATCTTGTTTACCTCTGACATTTTCTTACTCTTGTCCGATGTCTTGTAGGCCACAAATGCGGGCCAGTGATCTCTTATCTTCTCAACTCGGCCGGTGAATTCTGGAGTCTTCCCTTTGTCGACAAACGTTGATTTCAACTCATTCTTCCACCTCCTGAATAGATCTGCCATCTTCTTAAGAGCACACGCCTTGACCAGTGGCTCTATAACAGGCTTATTCGGATCCTCCTCTGGCGGTAGGGTGAAATTTGCCTTCAGCGAGGTCCAAAGATCATCTTTCTGTCTATCGGTGACATAAGAAACTTGAGGGTCTTCGTTCTTATGCTTATTCCATAGCTGGATGCTGATCGGGATACTGTCCCTAACAATAGCTCCGCACTGAGCAGAAAATGCTTCCTTGGTCTGCCTGGGTTCAATCGGTTGGCCATCGTCCGCGATTGCTGTGATCGTGAACCTTTCATCCTAGCGCAACCTTTTCTTCGGGCCTCGTCTCGTTACCGAAGTTTGGCTCGATCCGGATGGCTATAAAAGAAGAAAGAAGAGTTAATATATGTACATACCAAAACAATTAATGCATCAATTAGCTAGTCAGCACAGGCTTAATTAATATATATACCTCGCCAGACTTTGCAACAGCTCCCTCCTCCGTTCGGTCACCGGAGCCATCATGATCATGTCCTTCCTCCTCCATTGTTCGATCACCGGAGCCTTCACCCTCTCCTTCCAGACCATCGATGTCATTGAGATACGACAAGACATCACCTCCGCCGAGGATTATGTCCCCCAACAACTGTTCTGTTTACAAGTCTCTTTGCTCCATAGTTTCTGCAAATATTACAACATGGCAATTAATATACAAACATGAGAGATGGATATAATAGTGGCAAACATAGACCTAGCTAGCTAATCACAACAAGGAATATTAATTAGTGGCCTCGACGCTTCTACGGTTTGGGGTGGCCCCGACAACGCTTCTAGGGTTTGGGGTGGCCCCGACAACGCTTCTAGGGTTTGGGGTGGCCTCGACAACGCTTCTAGGGTTTGGGGTGGCCTCGACAACGCTCTTTTAACTTGGTAAATTTGGGTGGCCTCGACGCTTCTAGGGTTTGGGGTGGCCTCGGCAATGCTTCTAGGGTTTGGCCTGGACCGCCTCTCTCATGAATGTCCGACGTCCGGACCGCCTCTCTCATGAATGTCAAACAAGGGATTTAACAAAATGGCACCATTCTGGATGTGCAAAAAATGGTCCCTATTTTTCCTGATCTCATCTACCCTTCTATATGTCACATTGTCTAGTGTCAAAGGATTCAAGAAAACCATGGCTTCATCATTAGCCGGAAGTAACAGGCGCATGATGGTATGAAGCTCTCCAAAGTTATTTCTGAACGGAGTCCTGATAGGATAATTCGCTTCTTGGTACGAAGTTCATCAAGAGCCTTTCGAATATCGCTATTTGGAAGGCCTTTGCTGAACTTCGTACCAAAAAGCGAATTATCCTATCAGGACTCCTTTCCAAAATAACTTTGGAGAGCTTCATACCATCATGCGCCTGTTACTTCCGGCTAATTATGAAACCATGGATTTCTTCAATACTTTGACACAAGAGAACGTGCACATATAGAAGCGTAGATGAGATCAGGAAAAATATGGATCAACTTAATTATGCACATCCATAATGGGGGCATTCTTGATAAATCTCTTATAAATCTCGAGAGAGTTTGTCGGGTAGGGGCGGGAGGGGGTAGGAGATCGACAACGTTTTTTTTCTAGGGTTTGGGTGTCCTCGAGAGTTGGTCGAGCGAGAGGGTGTCCTCGACAAAGTTATTTTTTTTCTTCTTCTTCTTCCTCTACTTATTTTTTTCTCCTCTTCTTCCTCTCCTCTTCTTCTCCTTCTTCTTCCCCTTCTTCCTCTTCTTATTCTTATTTTCCATTTTCCTCTCTCCTTCTTTTTCTTCTTCTTCCTTCTTCCTTCTTCCTTCTTCCTCTTTTCTTCTTTTTCTTTATTTTCCATTTTCCTCTCCACTAACCTAAAATCTACTAACCTAAAATGCACTAACAGTACAACTAACCTAAAATGCACTAAATCAACTAACCTAAAATGCACTAACCTAAAATCGATATCTACTAACAACCTAAATAAAAAAATTAATACATATATGAAAAAAAATCATCATATGAACAAAAAAAATTATATGAACAAAAAAAGCATACATCATCTATCATCAACGTCATCATATCTATCATCAACATCATCATATCTATCATCAACATCATCTAACAAAATCATATGAAAAAAAATGTATATGAACATGGGGGCCGGCCGGACCGTAGCGCGGGGTGGCGAGGACCGGGACGGTGACGGCGCGGGGGCGGTGACGGCGCGGGGCAGGGCGGCGCGGCGACGAGGAGGGCTCGGGGCAGGGGCAGCGCGGCGACGGCGTCGGGGGCAGGAACGACGCGCGGCGACGAGGGCTCGGGGCAGGGGTGTGGCGACTGCGTCGGAGGCAGGTGCGGCGCAGCGACGGCGTCGGAGGCAAGGGCAATGACGGCGACGGCGGGGCAGAGGGGCAGCCTGGCGGCGTCGTCGGAGGGATCGAAGACGACTGATGAAAATTTTGACAAGTGCTGCTTATATAGACGAAGCATTCCCCCCTTTAGTCCCGGTTAGTGCCACGAATCGGGACCAAAGGTCAGTTTTCAGCAGCCCAAAGGGCGGGAAACAGAGACCTTTGGTCCCGGTTGGTGGAACCAACCGGGACTAAAGGGGGGCATTGGTCCCGGTTGGTGCCATGAACCGGTACCAATGCACCCCTTTCGTCCCGGTTGGTGCTACCAACTGGGACCAAAGGCCTTGCGCTGGCACGGTGCGGTGGGATGTTTAGTCCCACCTCGCTAGTTGAGAGAGCTCGAGCGTGGTTTATATGCGCTGCTGCGCCCACCCTCTCGAGCTCCTCTCAACTGTAGGCTTTCGGGACTAATCTGTCACTCCTTGCCTGTGGGCCTACTGGCCCTGTTGCGGGCCTGAATCCTGGCCCATGGTTGGGTTTCTAGTCGTATTCAGGCCGTGGTGGCCCAGTAGGTGGCATTTTTTTTCCATTTTTTTGTTTTCTTTTTTACTTTATTTATTTTATTTTGTTTCTACTTACAGCAAAATACTTACTGTTTTTCAGTGATTCTTTTTGCTTTTAGGTAATAAAAATTAGAAACTTTCTGTTAGTGCCATTCGTTTTCCAATTTGAATAGTTTAAATTTGAATTTTTTGAAATTTGTGTGAATCACTAGTTTGTTAATAACTTTACTATAAAAATAGATTTTTGAGTGATTGTTTTTCCTGCTATTTAATATTACTGTGTTTTATCATTAAATTCAATTTGGTAATTTTTAGGTTAGTTAAAATGTCTGTTTTAATCAAAAACAGATCTGTGTGTTGAAAACTCATCTGTTACAAAGGGATTTCATTTTTTGAACGTATTTGAACTCCAGACTTTTTGTGTGTTCAAAATGCACCATTAAAAGCCACATCCTCAATTTTCAACCCTTTGACTTCATTTGTTATTTTTCATGCATTTACTGATTTTTTTGAGCTATATGACCCTGAAATTGAAAAGCACTACAAATGAACTCTGAAAAGGTTGAAAGTTGGCATGGTATCATCATTTCACCCACATAGCATGTGCTAAAAAGTTGAGAGGGTTACGGCAAAAACTGGATGCACTTCGTGTACAAAATGGACAATCTCTTTTGAAGTATCAGGGTTTCGGACGAAAACTCAACTGTTACAAAGGGATTTCATATTTTTGAACTTATTTGAAATCCAGACTTTTTGTGTGTTCAAAATGCACCATTCAAAGCCACATCATCAATTTTCAACCCTTTCTGACTTCATTTGTTATTTTTCATGCATTTACTGATTTTTTGAGCTATATGACCCTGAAATTGAAAAGCACTACAAATGAACTCCGAAAAGGTTGAAAGTTGGCATGGTATCATCATTTCACCTACATAGCATGTGCTACAAAGTTGAGAGGGTTACGGCAAAAACTGGATGCACTTCGTGTACAAAATGGACAATCTCTTTCGAAGTATCAGGGTTTCAGATGAAAACTCATCTGTTACAAAGGGATTTCATTTTTTTGAACTTATTTGAACTCCAGAATTTTTGTGTGTTCAAAATGCACCATTCAAATCCACATCATCAATTTTTAACCCTTTCTGACTTCATTTGTTATTTTTCATGCATTTACTGATTTTTTTGAGCTATATGACTTTGAAATTGAAAAGCACTACAAATGAACTCTGAAAAGGTTGAAAGTTGGCATAGTATCATCATTTCACCCACATAGCATGTGCTAAAAAGTTGAGAGGGTTATGGCAAAAACTGGATGCACTTCGTGTACAAAATGGACAATCTCTTTTGAAGTATCAGGGTTTCGGACGAAAACTCATCTGTTACAAAGGGATTTCATTTTTTTGAACTTATTTGAACTCCAGACTTTTTGTGTGTTCAAAATGCACCATTCAAAGCCACATCATCAATTTTCAACCCTTTCTGACTTCATTTGTTATTTTTAATGCATTTACTGATTTTTTTGAGCTATATGACCCTGAAAATGAAAAGCACTACAAATGAACTCTGAAAAGGTTGAAAGTTGGCATGGTTTCATAATTTCACCCACATAGCATGTGCTAAAAAGTTGAGAGGGTTACAGCAAAAACTGGATGCACTTCGTGTACAAAATGAACAATCTCTTTCGAAGTATCAGGGTTTCATACGGAAACTCATTTGTTACAAAGGGATTTCATTTTTTTGAACTTATTTGAACTCCAGACTTTTTGTGTGTTCAAAATGCACCGTTCAAAGCCACATCATCAATTTTAAACCCTTTCTGACTTCATTTGTTATTTTTCATGCATTTACTGATTTTTTTGAGCTATATGCCCCTGAAATTGAAAAGCACTACAAATGAACTCTGAAAAGGTTGAAAGTTGGCATGGTATCATCATTTCACCCACATAGCATGTGCTAAAAAGTTGAGAGGGTTACGGCAAAAACTGGATGCACTTTGTGTACAAAATGGACAATCTCTTTCGAAGTATCAGGGTTTCATACGGAAACTCATCTGTTACGAAAGGCATTTCGTTTCTTCACATGTAACTGCAGTGATATTCTAGATCAAAGGCATCATCATAATAGTTGTGGAAAGAAAGTCTTCACTTTTTCTTCGCTTGTGTCCTTTGCTTATTGCGCCGTAACCATGGATAATCTTCATCGTTTAACAGGGTGTTTGGGTCAGCCTTGACTTTGCAGGGAGAAATTTCATGAAACTTTTCATAATCTTCAGACATGTCTGTCTTGCCCTCCAATCCCACGATGTCTCTTTTTCCTGAAAGAACTATGTGGCGCTTTGGCTCATCGTATGATGTATTCGCTTCCTTATCTTTTCTTTTTCTCGGTTTGGTAGACATGTCCTTCACATAGAGAACCTACGCCACATCATTGGCTAGGACGAATGGTTCGTCTGTGTACCCAAGATTGTTCAGATTCATTGTTGTCATTCCGTACTGTGGGTCTACCTGTACCCCGCCTCCTGACAGATTGACCCATTTGCACTGAAACAAAGGGACCTTAAAATCATGTCCGTAGTCAAGTTCCCATATGTCCACTATGTAACCATAATATGTGTCCTTTCCCCTCTTGGTTGCTGCATCAAAGCGAACACCGCTGTTTTGGTTGGTGCTCTTTTGATCTTGGGCGATCGTGTAAAATGTATTCCCATTTATCTCGTACCCTTTGTAAGTCAATACAGTCGAATATGGTCCCCTGGCCAACGAGTACAGCTCATTAGAAACAGTGTTGTCACCCCTGAGATGTGTTTGCAACCAACTGCCGAAAGTCCTGATGTGTTCACATGTAATCCAGTCGTCACACTGCTCCGGGTGTTTGGAGCACAGAATGTTCTTGTGTTCATCGACATACTGGTTCACCAAGGTAGAGTTCTGTAGAACTGTGTAGTGTGCTTGAGACCAAGAATGCCCGTCCCTACATATTATTGAGTCCCCTCCTAGCGTGCCTTTTCCAGCCAGTCTCCCCTCATACCGCGATTGAGGGAGACCAATCTTCTTAAGGTCAGGAATGAAGTCAACACAAAACCCAATGACATCCTCTGTTTGATAGCCCATGGAGATGCTTCCTTCTGGCCTAGCGCGGTTACGGACATATTGCTTTAGGACTCCCATGAACCTGTCAAAGGGGAACATATTGTGTAGAAATACAGGGCCCAGAATGACAATCTCGTCGACTAGATGAACTAGGACGTGCTTCATGATATTGAAGAAGGATGGTGGGAACACCAGCTCGAAACTGAAAAGACATTGCGCCACATCACTCCTTAACCTTGGTAGGATTTATGAATCGATCACCTTCTGAGAGATTGCATTGAGGAATGCACATAGCTTCACAATGGCTAATCGAACATTTTCTGGTAGAAGCACCCTCAATGCAACCGGAAGCAGTTGCGTCATAATCACGTGGCAGTCATGAGACTTTAGGTTCTGGAACTTTTTCTCTGGCATATTTATTATTCCCTTTATATTCGACGAGAAGCCAGACGGGACCTTCATACTGAGCAGGCATTCAAAGAAGATTTCCTTCTCTTCTTTGGTATAAGAGCATAGCTGGCAGGACCTTCATACTGCTTTGGAGGCATGCCGTCTTTTTCGTGCACATGTTGCTGGTCCTCCCGTGCCTCCGGTGTATCTTTTGTCTTCCCATACACGCCCAAGAAGCCTAGCAGGTTCACGCAAAGATTCTTCGTCATGTGCATCATGTCGATTGAAGAGTGGACCTCTATGTCTTTCCAGTAGGGTAGGTCCCAAAATATAGATTTCTTCTTCCACATGGGTGCGCGTCCCTCAGCGTCATTCGGAACAGATAGTCCGCCGGGACCCTTTCCAAAGATTACTTGTAAATCATTGACCATAGCAAGTATGTGATCACTGGTACGGATGGCGGGCTTCTTCCGGTGATCTGCCTCGCCTTCGAAATGCTTGCCTTTCTTTCGACATTGATGGTTGGTCGGAAGAAATCGACGATGCCCCAGGTACACATTCTTCCTGCATTTGTCCAGGTATATACTTTCGGTGTCATCTAAACAGTGCATGCATGCGTGGTATCCCTTGTTTGTCTGTCCTGAAAGGTTACTGAGAGCAGGCCAATCATTGATGGTTACAAACAGCAACGCATGCAGGTCAAATTCCTGCTGTTTGTGCTCATCCCACACACGTACACCGTTTCCATTCCACAGCTGTAAAAGTTCTTCAACTAATGGCCTTAGGTTCACATCAATGCCGTTGCCGAGTTGCTTAGGGCCTTGGATGAGAACTGGCATCATAATGAACTTCCGCTTCATGCACAGCCAAGGAGGAAGGTTATAGATACATAGAGTCACGGGCCAGGTGCTGTGTTTGCTGCTCAGCTCCCCAAAAGGATTAATTCCATCCGCGCCTAAACCAAACCATATGTTCCTTGCATCACCTGCAAAGTCATCCCAATACTTTCTCTCGATTTTTCTCCACTGCGACCCGTCAGCGGGTGCTCTCAACTTCCCGTCTTTCTTACGGTCCTCTCTGTGCCATCGCATCAACTGGGCATGCTCTTTGTTTCTAAACAGACGTTTCAACCGTGGTATTATAGGAGCATACCACATCACCTTGGCAGGAACCCTCTTCCTGGGGCGCTCGCCATCAACATCACCAGGGTCATCTCGTCTGATCTTATACCGCAATGCACCGCATACCGGGCATGCGTTCAAATCCTCGTACGCACCGCGTTAGAGGATGCAGTCATTAGGGCATGCATGTATCTTCTGCACCTCCAATCCTAGAGGGCATACAACCTTCTTTGCTGTGTACGTACTGTCGGGCAATTCGTTATCCTTTGGAAGCTTCTTCTTCAATATTTTCAGTAGCTTCTCAAATCCTTTGTCAGGTACACCATTCTCTGCCTTCCACTGCAGCAACTCCAGTGTGGTACCGAGCTTTGTGTTGCCATCTTCACAATTGGGGTACAACCCTTTTTTGTGATCCTCTAACATGCGATCGAACTTCAGCTTCTCCATTTCACTTTCGCATTGTCTCTTTGCGTCAACAATGACCCGGCGAAGATCATCATCGGGCACATCATCTGGTTCCTCTTGATCTTCAGCTTCCCCCGTTGCAGCATCACCGTATTTAGGGGGCACATAGCTGTCATCATCCTCTTCTTCTTCCCTGTCTTCCATCATAACCCCTCTTTCTCCGTGCTTGGTCCAAACATTATAGTGTGGCATGAAACCCTTATAAAGTAGGTGCGTGTGAAGGGTTTTCGAGTCAGAGTAAGACTTCGTATTCCCACATATAGGGCATGGACAACACATAAAACCATTCTGCTTGTTTGCCTCAGCAACTTCGAGAAAATTATGCACGCCCTTAATGTACTCGGAGGTGCGTCTGTCACCGTACATCCATTGCCGGTTCATCTGCGTGCATTATTTATAATTAAGTGTGTCAAAAACCATTACAGAACATCATGAATACAGAAGTGACCAAATTAATTAATAGAAGTTCATCATCACATTAAAACCAAAGTACATACATAGTTCTCATTGAACAACATATAGCTCTCCAGAGCATCTAATTAAACCATACATTGAAACTATGTAAAAACATTTCAATGCAACAACAAATGCGATCATAATCGCAACTAAGGTAACAATTGATCCAACGGCATAATAATACCAAGCCTCGGTATGAATGGCATATTTTTTCATCTTTCTAATCTTCAAGCACATTTTATCCATCTTGATCTTGTGATCATCGATGACATCCGCAACATGCAACTCCAATATCATCTTCTCCTCCTCAATTTTTTTCAATTTTTCCTTCAAGTAATTGTTTTCTTCTTCAACTAAATTTAACCTCTCGACAATAGTGTCGGTTAGAATTTCCGGTTCACATACCTCCTAGATAAAAAAAATCTATGTTACGTTGGTCGGCATAATTGTCATAAACACTAAATGAACCAAATAGTTATAAAAGATAATATATACCACATCCGAATCATAGACAGGACGAGGGCCGACGGAGGCGGATACCAAAACCATCACGCTATATTATAATAAACAATAATAAAAGTAAGAAAATTACACAAGTATCTATCTTAATCATACAAGTAGGAACTTCTTTATTTTACAAAGAAGATAAGACCAAGAGGCTCACAACGGTGGTGCCGGTGACGAGATCGGCGCGGGCGATCGACAGTGGTGAGGACGGGGACGGGACAAGACAGACCGCCAAACCTAGACAAATCTCGAGGAAAATGGAGCTTGGACAAGGAGCTTCGAGAGGAGAAAGCTTAAGTGTGGCTCGGGCATTTCATCGAACACCTCATGTGCATAGGAGGTGAGCTAGAGCACCACAAAGCTCTCCCACGGCCAGCCCAAAAAACAGAGCACTCCACTGCTCTGCCCACGGGCGAGGGGGTATATATACGCATCTCATTGGTCCCGGTTCGTGGCTGGAACCGGGACCAAAGGACCCCTTTGGTCCCGATTCCAGCCACGAATCGGGACCAATGGTTGTGGGCCAGGAGCGAGGCCCATTGGTCCCGGTTCGTGGCTGGAACCGGGACCAAAGGGGCCGGACGAACCGGGACCAATGCCCCACGAGGCCCGGCCAGCCCCCTGGCCTCACGAACCGGGACCTATGCCCCCGTGGGTCCCGGTTCATGACTGAACCGGGAATAATGGGCTGGCCCGGCCTGGACCAAAGCCCTGTTTTCTACTAGTGATGTGAGGAGAAAATTGCTACTGCAGTAATATAGGCTGCTAGCCTCCACGTGCACACTTGTTTAGGCTTCTAGCCTACACTGGAGTAGTAGTACTACATTGTCTAATAGGGCCAGTTCACAACGTAAGGCTAGCTCGGCTGCTCCTCACGTGAAAGTTCTCGAGCAAGCGTCAGGATGGTCAGATGCTAGCTACGTTTAACTCTAGAAAGTTCCATCGACCTCATTTTGGCGTGCGGCCGTGCGAAGCAAATCCCACAAACCATGGCCGTCGGATCAGTTGGGTTCAACATTGATAAATGGCAGTGATTCATCCCGTGGAAGAAATCAACGGCTAGAAATGCTTCTGCATCACCGTGTGTGGCTAATCCAAATTTGAAAATTGATGTACTATAGTAGTACAGATTAGTCCCGGGCCCAAACCCGACTGAGACTAGTGCTCCGGATGAAAGGTCAGTTTTCTACTAGTGACTCCACAAAATCGTGTCAGAAATCTACTGGAGCAATCTCATCGCCGTGAGTTCTACTGTCTTAGCATCCACAACCACCAACCCAGTCACCACCTCCACCATATCAACCTTCCACTAATATTCGGTCCGTTCTTCCTGCATCCCCTGCCTCCGGTGCCTCTCTATGAACATGACACAAATTCACGCTCCTTCGTGCTCTAGCCTTCCATATCGCATGCATGCATTTCACACCCATCTTTTTTATCCAGTTCAATCATTATATTCTTGTGGTTATCTCAAAATATTCCATTAATTGATACCATTAGCTGTTTGTTTTGTTTATTTGTGTTTAGTAGGGTGACTAAGTGAATTTAGCTTCCCTGGACTTATCATGATCATTGGAGCCAGTTTGGGGCCATTTCATTCAAGTTATGAGCATGAGATGCAACGCCATTTGGAGTATATCAAACATGAGGATCACACAACATGCTAAAAAAGAAGAACGGTGGATAAGAGACTCGTGAATATGAATCCAAAGAGCCCCAGATCATTACAATCGGAGTCCGGATGCAAATTTGGCACAAATGATCTAACATTGTGCAACTTCAAGACGAAGGCAGAATTACTTGTAACTTTCTAGGTTCATCTCCAAACTGAGAATGGTTTGATCCCTCGTATTCATGAGGAGATGCTGGATGTACTGGAGTAGTTCTATATACTCACCTTTAAGCCCTTGAACTATTTGGTACCTAATAAAATTTCAGCTATTTCCTGAAACTTCTTGATAGTGATATGGATAGGGTTCTCATTTTCGATGAAATTTTACCAACATTCTAGAAATTATATTATTGAACCAGGTGTCAGGTATTGTACAACACATGCATTTGAGCCCAAGTAAAAAGAAACTAAAACTTATGTCAGACATCCACATGCTAGCTTAGCTTTCAATAAAAATGAATTATAAGGTCATTTTAGCCAAACTATGCTTCACTATAAAATAATGATGCCAATAGAAATATATAAATTATTGAAAAAACAAAGTGTTTGAGAGAAAGAGAGAGAAATCAAAATATTCAAACATTAAATGTGTCATGAATAATATGGAAACATAGTGAACACCGATATAAAGAAAAACTGTCAAATAAATGTCGACAAAATTCACACAATGTACACATTATGTTAAGTAACACATTTCACGTGTGTAGAGCTTTTCACATACAAATGAATTTTTAGTTTCTAGGGTTTCTTCTAAACGGGTTGTTTAGTAACACTATAAGAATCAGGCAGTTTGCCGTCAGGCAAGTACAGACGACAAAGGTAGGTATACAGATGGCAAAGATTTTGCCGTCAGCTGGCTGATGGCAAAGAGTGTCGGCAAAACCTAAATCGGCAAAGAGATACTTTTCCATCTGCTTTTCATCGGGCGGACGACAAATATTTTGCCGTCAATACATATGGTTTGCCGTCAGCAGGTTTCAGGCAGATGACAAAGAAAAAAGCAACCTGACAGAACTGAGCCCCTAACAAATGGCGCAAGTTCTTTGCCGTCAGCATAAATTACACAAACAACAAAGATTCTGAGCTTTGCCATCAGCCGACCCGAACGACAGATGACAAATATTCTGGGCTTTGCCGCCAGCCCACCTGCAAGACAGGCGGCAAACTAGCTGGCTTTACCGTCAGCCCACCCGCAAGCCGGACAACAAACACCCTGGGCTTTGCTGTCAGGCGGCCCATGCGCCAGACGGCAAAGTGGCTAGGCTGCCGCCAGCGCCAGGAAGCACAGGCTACTGCCACGTGCCACTTTGCCGTCAGTAGGCAGACGACAAAGGTCACTGTTCACTATTTGCCATCAGTCCACTGACGGCAAAGGCTCTACATTTTGTTGTTATTTTAAAACCTTAAATTCAGCAGTTTATATACACAATATATATCACAATATAGTAGTAATTATTCATAGCAATAGGATTTGGCACAGATGACACATATATAGTCCATATCAATGTTCCATAGCACATCCATAACAATTATCACACATAGAGTATACCAAATGTCCATAGCTAGCTAGTCCATAGCAAATATAAGAGTACAAAATGTTCCATAGCAAATGAACAAAGCAAAATCACTACGTAATATTTGGCACTACAAAAAATGTCTTCATGTCCATATCGTTATCCAAAGAGCATCCGTGTGGCAACTAACAAGATGAAATCATCAACATGTCACTTTTTTTGGCACAACAACAAACTAAAGGGCTTTAAATCATCAAGATACGAAATATATAAAAGAAAGTACTTGAAGACCTTGTCAAAATTTTGAACATGTCAAATCTAACACTCTAAGTCATGAAGATCTTCAAGAATGGTCTCTACTTATAGGTTTGATCTTAAAATGGTTCAATGGTCTCTACTTATAAGTTTCTAAATCATGGAGATCTTCAAATGGTCTTTAAATCATGAAAATAAATAGCTACTTGTCTGTACTAATAAGTTTGATTCAATTAACATTCTAAATCATGAAGATCTTCAAGTGGTCTCTAAATCATGAAAATAAATAGCTTCAAATGGTCTCTAAATCTTGAAAATAAATAGCTTCAAGGATGGATATAGCTAATTAAGATCATGGTTGAAATGTTTCAAGAGGATCATGGTTTCAAATGGTTCAAATGGTCTCTACTTGTACTTATAAGTTTTAACTTCAAGAATCCATATAGCTACTTGTCTCTACTTTGACAAATTTGAGACCTATGTAAATGAGATATGGAGGCACTAACTGTTGTCCATCTCAAAGATTCGAAGAACCACCAAGGTTATCTCCGCTTGGTCCTGGTGCATGTGAATATCCATCATTATTCGATCCATGGCCTGATTGATGCTACATGAAGTATTACATGGTTAGTGCGACACTCAGACTAAGAAATGCAACAATGATGCTTGCAAATATTTTAGTTGACTAACCATAGGGTGCGGAGTAAAGGAGGGCATCTGCATAGTGGGCATACCATTCTAGGTACAAAAAGCCTGCAAATTATGATTGAGGACTGAAGGTTAAGGAATGGTAGTAAAAGACTGCATGTGCTTGGCTATTAAGGAACTAACCGCAAACATCTCAAAACATCGTCGCCTTTCCTCCGCCCTCTCCACGAACCTCTACTCTGCCGCCCACCACCTCTCCTCGTCCAACCTCGCCTCCAACCGCACCTCCAACCTCTCATCCACTAGTCGTCTCTCCTCCTCCAGTCGGGACTACAGAATATGGCATCGCAATCGCGTCTTCAAATCCAACACTAAGTAAGAATTAAAAAAAAGCATATATAGAAGGACTTGTATAGAATACCTCCATCTCAACCATTGCTGGAGTTGAGCGTTGACCTATAAAAGATTTTGAGATTGACCGAGCCTTGTACTCATGGAGAGTGCGACAGGAGGACCTAGGAGACATGCCTCCTCCAATCGCTTCCTTGACATGTTTTCAGCCCTCTCCAATCATAACCAACTCGTGGTCTAGGGGCTCCAATGTCACATCATACTCGGGCTCTCTTAGATTTTTTTGCCTTCCCTCTATATTTGCCCAGCCGATTGTAGGCGGTCTTGCTGGTGTATGCAGACGACGTGTCATTATCATCGTAAGGCGTGAAAAATTTGTACGGTCCCTTATGGCCCAAAGCGTATGACATGAAAAGGTTGGGCTCTGGAGCACTATGGGTGAGACATCTACAACCAAAGCAACATGATTAAGATTTCATCATAGGGATTGGCAACATGTATGATAAGAAAAAGCTTATGAAGAACAAATTGATGGGAATAAAGACATACCCAATGTCCATGTGCCCCTTAAGGTTCAAGTTGCCATGATGGTGTGGTGGATCCTCCAATGCAGCTCGCCATTTTTTATAATCTAGGTGTTTCTCCCTATATTGTTTGGAACATCAGTAGTCCACCATCTGCTCCCCACACTCCTCCTTATCGACGCACCATCTCGGAGTAACCTAATTGATAAATTGCATCTCATATATGTCAAAAAGAAATTGAGTGTTAGCCAGTTCAGGAAATCACAAGCATGAACATGCTTTACTTGCATGTACTCCTCCTTCTTAAGATTGAGTTTCCTAGCGGGTTTCTTATCAGCTATCTTATAGCCCTGAGTTTCCTTATAAGTGCAGACCGCTATAAGGCGCACCTCATAGACCAGATCACGCACAAGCCTCTTGCAATGTTTGTTGACGTTCGCTTGTGCCTCCTCCAACTTTCCATCCTTGCATCTATAGAAATCCTACAAATACACGCGATCAATCGAGTGAGGCAATTAACTAGCTATGGATTATATATATATGCAGTGTATGAAGGAAACTTAATGATTATGCAAAGTTTGACAAAGATCCGCTCGACTTTCGTGTGAACCTCAATGTTGTTGAATACACCAACATCCTCACAGGCTTTGAAGTGGGCCCAAGTCCATGTTGGCTCCGGAACTTTGCCCTCCCCAGGAAAAGTAACCATGCCATGGGAATGCTCCTTAATGAGGACCCCAAGGACGATGTTCATGTGCCGGTACTTTCCCGGGGCATCTCCAACTTTCGTCCAACCGCTACATAATAAGAAGCCAAAGTTATTAGCAATTGTTGCAAACATTGAAGGTAGAAAATGGGAAGCCAAAGTTAGTTACCTTTCTCCATATGGAGCAAAGTTGGGAAACATAGTAGAAAAAATTCGCCCTCTAATCAACCAGGAACAATATGAGGATGTGGTTTGCATTGGATCGTTACCAACTCTGAGTTGCAGCGGAAAAAGACGAGTCAGTGTAGATCGTACTTGAAGTCTCTCGAACCGTCGATGAATGATCCATCGAACCGTCCACGAATGATCCCTTGAATGGAAAACCGAAAGCACGACCTCTCCATAGTTTGCAAGCGTACGGCCTTCATGATCCGGCAGTGCTTCACTGTCCAGAGCTAATCGTCGCTGGAGAATTAGAGGGAGGATATTAGAAGCACACTTGGCTTCTAATTATGATGATTAGAGAGGATTGATACGTCTCCAACGTATCTATAATTTTTGATTGTTCCATGTTGTTATATTATCATTCTTGGATGTTTTATATTCATTTTATAGCAACTTTATATCATTTTTTGGGAGTAACCTATTGACATAGTGCTCAGTGCTAGTTGCTATTTTTTTGCTTGTTTTTTACTTCGCAGAATATCAGTACCAAACGAAGTCCAAATGCCACAAAATTTTTTGGAGATTTTTTTCTGCCCAGAAGACAATTTGGGAGCCAAGGAAGTATCGAAGGGGAGGCACGTGGGGGTCCACAAGGCACCAGGGCGAGCCAGAGGCCCCTGGCGCGCATTGGTGGGTAGTGGGGCCCACATGCCCCCTCTCCACCGCCTCTCAGCTCTATAAATACCCAAATATTCCTGAAACCCTAGAGGAGTCGACGAAAAATAATTCCAGCCGCCGCAATTTCCAGAACCACGAGATCCAATCTAGGGCCCTATTCCGGCACCTTGTCGGAGGGGAACACGATAACGGAGGGGTTCATCATCCTCATTGGTGCTCCTCCGATGATGCGTGAGTAGTTTACCACAGACCCACGGGTCCGTACGCAGTAGGTAGATGGCTTCTTCTCTCTTTTTAATTCTCAATACAATGTTCTCCTCGATGTTGTTGGAGATCTACTTGATGTAATGACTTTTTGCGGTGTGTTTGTTGGGATCCGATGAATTGCGAGTTTATGATTAGTTCTATCCATGAATAATATTTGAGTCTTTTTTGATCTCTTATATGCATGATTTGTATAGCCTCGTATTTCTTCTCTAAAACTTTGGTTTGGTTTGGCCAACTAGATTGATTTTTCATGCAATGGGAAGAGGTGCTTTGAGATGGGTTCGATCTTGCGGTGTCCTCACCCAGTGATAGAAGGGGTAGCGAGGCATGCATGTATCATTGCTATTAAGGATAAAAAGATGGGGTCTATTCCTACATGAATAGATCTTGTCTACATCATGTCATCGTTCTTATTGCATTACTCCATTTTTCCATGAACTTAATACACTAGATGCATGCTGGATAGCGGTCGATGTGTGGAGTAATAATAGTAGATGCGGGCAGGAGTCGGTCTACTAATCTTGGATGTGATGCCAATATACATGATCATTGCCTTGTATATCATCATAATTATTTGTTCTTCTATCAATTGCCCAACAGTAATTCATTTACCCACCGTATGCTATTTTCTCGAGAGAAGCCACTAGTGAAATCTATGACCCCCGGGTCTATTTTCTATCATATTGTTTTTGGATCTATTATTCCAAAAACCCAAAAATACCTTGCTGCACTTTTTATTTATTTATTTTATTTTGTGCTTTTGTCAGATCTATTTATCAAATCTCATACAATTTAATCTATCTCAATACCGAGGAGGGATTGACAACCCCTCTTACGCGTTGGGTTGCAAGTATTTGCTATTTGTGTGCATGTGTTGTTTACATAGTGTTGCTTGGTTCTCCTAATGGATTGATAACCTTGGCTTCATAACCGAGGGAAATACTTATTGTTTCTGTGCTGCATCATCCTCTCCTCTTCGGGGAAATACCAACGCAGGTACAAGCAATCAGGAAGAATTTCTGGCACCGTTGCCGGGGAGGATCAAGTCCAGATCTATCAGGTACCCAATCACAAATCTCATCTCCTTGCAATTTATTTTATTTGCCATTTGCCTCTCATTTTCATCTCCCCCACTTCTGAAATGTCTTTGCAAAAATACAAAAATAATTCCCTTTTGCCTCTTTTCTTGTGTTGCCATGTGTCTTCTATTTGGTTGCATCTTCGCTTGCTAAAAATCTGTTGATATGGATCCTCATCGAGTTGATAATCTTTTCAAAAGATCCAATTATGATGAACCAATTGCTAGTGAGTCAAGTGGATGATAACCCACAAGTATAGGGGATCGTTTGTAGCCTTTTTCGATAAATAGGAGTGTCGAACCCAACGAGGAGCTAAAGGTAGACCAAATATTCCCTCAAGTTCTATCGACCACCGATACAACTCTACGCACACTTGACGTTTGCTTTACCTAAAACAAGAATAAAACTATAGGTACTTCGTAGGTATGAAGGGATAAGTTTGCAAGATAATAAAGAACATAAAAATAAAAAGTAGGTGTTGTTCTAATTAAAGTACAATTAAATTAGTATAGCGAGTGTGGATTAGTAGTGGTAGGTTTTGCGGAATTGTCCCTAAGCAATTGACTATGTTACTAGACCGATAGCAAGTTTTTTATGTGGGAGAGGCCACTGCTAGCATGTCATCCCTTGCATCGAATTCTATGCACTTATGATTGGAACTATTAGCAAGCATCCGCAACTACTAACATTCATTAAGGTTAAACCCAACCATACCATTAAGATATAAATTGGTCCCCCTTCAATCCCGTATGCATCAATTTCTATGTTAGGAAGAAGCTTCCGCCACTCTTGCCCTCCAATGCATAGTCCTATCAACATACAACTAACCCTATGGTGTGATCCACACACGCGCTCATATGATGGGAACCCAAGGACAGCAACATAACCACAAGCAAATTAAACCAATCATAACAATTCACCAATTATCGGTAGGACAACAAAAATCTACTCAAGCATCATAGGATGCAACATATCATTGGAGTAAATCGCCTTCACACGATGATTGCCCTGGCAGCGTTCCGGCGCCACCGGGAGAGAGGGGGAGAGAGCCCCCCTCCATCTTCTTATTTCTTGGCCTCTCCCTAGATGGGAGGAGAGTGATACGTCTCCAACGTATCTATAATTTTTTATTGTTCCATGCTGTTATATTATCATCCTTGGATGTTTTACATTCATTTTATAGCAACTTTATATCATTTTTTGGGACTAACCTATTGACATAGTGCCCAGTGCCAGTTGCTATTTTTTCCTTGTTTTTTACTTCGCAGAATAACCATATCAAATAGAGTTGAAATGCAGCGAAACTTTTTGGAGATTTTTTCTGCCCAGAAGACAACTTGGGAGCCAAGGAAGCACACGAGGGAAGGCCGGTGGGGCCCACCACCCACCTGGGGCGCCAGAGGCCCCTGGCACCCCCTGATGGGTGGTGGGGCCCATGGAGGTCCTTTCCACCACCTCTCAGCTCTATAAATACCCAAATATTCCTGAAACCCTAGGGAAGTCGACGAAACACAATTCCAGCCACCGCAAGTTCCAGAACCACGAGATCCAATATAGAGCCCTTTTCCAGCACCTTTCCGGAGGGGAGCACGATCACGGAGGGGTTCATCATCCTCATTGGTGCTCCTCCAATGATGCGTGAGTAGTTTACCACAGACCTACGGGTCCGTAGGCAGTAGCTAGATGGCTCCTTCTCTCTTTTTGATTCTCAATACAATGTTCTCCTCGATGTTCTTGGAGATCTATTTGATGTAATGACTTTTTGCGGTGTGTTTGTTGGGATCCGATGAATTGCAAGTTTATCATCAGATCTATCCATGAATATTATTTTAGTCTTCTTTGATCTCTTATATGCCTGATTATTATAGCATCGTATTTCTTCTCCGAAACTTTGGTTTGGTTTGGCCAACTAGATTGATTTTTCTTGCAATGGGAAGAGGTGCTTTGTGATGGGTTCGATCTTGCGGTGTTCTCACCCAGTGACAGAAGGGGTAGCGAGGCACGCATGTATCATTGCTATTAAGGATAAAAAGATGGGGTCTATTTCTACATGAATAGATCTTGTCTACATCATGTCATTGTTCTTATTGCATTACTCTATTTCTCCATGAACTTAGTACACTAGATACATGTTGGATAGCGGTCAATGCGTGGAGTAATAGTAGTAGATGCAGGCAGGAGTCGGTCTACTAATCTTGGATGTGATGCCTATATACATGATAATTGCCTTGGATATCGTTATAATTATTTGTCCTTCTATCAATTTCCCAACAGTAATTTGTTTACCCACCGTATGCTGTTTTCTCGAGAGAAGCCACTAGTGAAATCTACGGCCCCCGGGCCTATTTTCTATCATATTGTTTTTAGATCTATTATTCCAAAAACCCAAAAATACCTTGCTGCATTTTTCTTTATTTATTTTATTTTGTGTTTTCGCTAGATCTATTTATCCAATCTCATACAATATAATCTATCTCAATATCGAGGAGGGATTGACAACCCCTCTTACGCGTTGGTTGCAAGTATTTGTTATTTCTGTGCAGGTACTGTTTACATAGTGTTTTTTTGAGTAATTGACACTAGGAGAGAACTCCTACTGTGGTATCATATATCTATATAAATGGGGGGTTTACATAGATACAATCTCTGGACATCTCCCCTCCCACAGGACAAACCTAGGGGGGCAAGGGGGTCACAACGTCACTAGAGTTAGGAGGGTGAGGTGTTCTAGTTAAATGGAGTTAGAAAAGGAGATGACAGTGGCCTATGAGCCTCCTTAACCCTATGCTGCAGATTGCGAAAATCCTCTTTGAATCTGTGGAGCCAAGAGTCCTGGCTTGGACTAATCCCTCTTAAGTGCTTGTTGTTTCTTTCCTTCCACAAGCTCCAAGCAGCGTTTAGAAAGATCTCAATGAATATGCCAGACTACCACATTTCACGTGCCGCTTGTATGAGATTTAGCCTCGGTGCTGGCCCAGGCCAGGTAATCCTGAACTTAAGCCAACATGATCTGCTGAATGGGCACGTGAAAATCATATGATCCACCGTTTCTTCAATTGGCCGGTCGCATAGGAGACAGTCAAAATCCTCCCCAATGTTATAGTGCCTGCGCTTCAACATGTTACAAGTGTTTATCCTGTCGTGGAAAAGAAGCCAACCAAACACCTTGAGTTTCATGGTGCATTTCGAACGCCACGGCCACATGAAGGCTGGGTGTCATTGGACATCCTTAAAACAAAATCTTTAGTAGTCCACGGATCTGAATTCAGTCCTCCCCCAGATGTAGTGCCAAACATCATTGTGTGTTGATGAGGGATGTGTCTGACTCAAGATTTGCTGAAGGTCTTGAACTTCTCCGAGGGCTTGTGAGGACAGGGGGAGGTGGAAGGTTTCATGCAGTGTCATGTTTGCCAAGAAATCATGCATGGAGATGTCTTTATCTAAGGAATATGAGAAAGTTCACGGGTGTGTTTCCTGTAATATGTCCACAACCCAATGGTCTTTCCAAAACAGAGCTGTCATGCCATCCACCACTTGTAACTTCGACATGCCACAAAACATCGGGGTAAGTTTAAGAATATCACGCCACCAGAAAGATCCCATCGGGTCCGAGGCATGCGGGATTCTATTATTGTAGTAACTATCCCAGATTAGATACACCCATGGTATGTCCTTCTTATTGTAAAATTTGGGGAGGAATTTCATGAGCAGAGCCTCATTTTGAATCTTCAGATTGATCACCCCAGTCCTCCATGTTTCTTAGGTTTGCAAACCATGCTCCAAGCTGCAAGAGAATTGCACTTGTCCCCTTGTTCGGTTTTCTTGGTCCAGAGGCATCTACGTCAAATTTTGTCCAGTATTTCAATCAGCTTAGGAGGAAACCGCAGTGTGCACATTGCGCAGATGAGGAGGGAAGTGACCGTAGCGTTTAACCATGAAAGTTTGCCACCATATGACATCATGGTCATCGTGGATGTGAGGCGTCTCTACACCGAGCAAACCAGCGGCATGAGGTCTTGAACGGCCGGTCGTGAGGTACCCAGGGGCAGGCCCAGATATGTGAACGGCATGTTGCCGATGGAACACCCAAAAACCTGAGCGAGAACTGCCATGGAGGCCTGGTTAAGGTTGATTGGAATCAAGGTGGACTTGTGGAAATTTATTTTTTGGCCAATCGAGGATGCGTAGTCTGTCAGAATGTTTTTAACAAGTGTATCTTTACATGCACATGCTGGCATGACGATGATGGTGTCGTCGACATATTGTATTACTGGGTAATCTCTCTGTCCATAGCATCGAAAGGGTAGTTCAATCTTGCCCTGGTGAAATGCATCATTCGCTGCCTGGAGGAGGTCCGCAGCAAGCACAAAGATGAGAGGGGATAGGGGATCACCTTGCCTCACCCCACATCGGCATTGAAATTGTCGGCCTGGAACGCCATTTAGCAGTACCGATGAGCGCCCAGAGGAAAATATGCATTTGATCCATGAAATCCATTTCTCATTAAATCCCATATGCTGCATGATTTTGATCATGGGCTCATGGTCAATTGTGTCAAATGCTTTGGCGAAGTCCAACTTTAACAGAACAATCTTTTTTCCAGAAGCATGGCATTGGTGGATGTACTGGTAGGTCCAAGCTAGGCAATCTTGGATGGTTCTGCCTTTGATAAAACCATATTGGTTGCGGTGGATTTGCTTGAGGATTACTCTTTGTATCCGGTTAGAGAGTAGTTTCGTGATCAGTTTAAGGCAGCAATTGAGCAAGGTGATCGGCATGTAGTCATTAACTGTTTCAGGAGAATTGATCTTGGGTATGAGAGTAATGAGGCCATCATTAATGCTGGTGAGATCAAGAGTGCCATCATGGAAGTGTGAGCAGAGCATGTAAAAATCATGTCTGATGATGGGCTAACAAGTTTTGAGGAAGGCCCCATGAAAGCCATAATGGCCGGGTGCTCAGTCAGCTGGCATTTCATTGATCATAGCGTCAATCTCAATGTGTGTGAAGGGTGTAGTCAGCTGATCCAGATTGTCGTTCCGTTTAATGATCATTGGGAGATCAAACTTCATATCCGAGAGTGAGGTTGAGCCTAGGCGGTTTGTCTAGGTCTGAAATAGAAGAGATTCTTTTCCAGGGTGATCCTCCACAAGATTCCCATCAACATCTCGGAAGCTGGCAATATTGTTCTTTCAATATCGCTCTGTTGCACAAGCTTGAAAATTTTTGGTGTTCTCGTCTCCAAATTTGATCCAACGGATCATGCATCGCTTCTTCTAGTAGAGCCTTTGATACTTAAGGAGGCAAAGCATGTGATTTTTAAGGATTATCTGGAAGTTGGCCTTAGGGGTTGAAAGGTTCCTACTATTCTCAAGCTCATCCAAATCTGCCAGTGTTGTATTGCAGTTGTCAATTGCCACTGTGAGGCGAGAAATATTCTTACTCCAGAGTTTTAGGGTGTATCTAAGGGCTTTAAACTTGCAGCAAAGAACGATGGCTGCATTGCTAGTATGCACGGGTCTATTCCAAACATCTTGGACGACGTCCATGAAGCCGGGGTGAAGAATCCAGTATGATTCAAATCTGAATAATTTACTGCATGGTATCTTGGTTTCAATAGAGACCACACAAGGTATGTGATTGGAGACTAGCTTGCCAAGAGGTTTAACCAAGGTTTTGGGATATACTGTCGTCCAATGGAGGGACGTGAGGAACCAATCTAATTGTTCGAGGAGTGGATCATCCTGCATGTTACTCCACGTGTAGGCATGGCCTTTGACCGGTAGCTCGATGAGGTTCTGTTTGCGTATAATATCATTGAAAGTTAGCATATCTTGCATGTTACCCCCTGGTTTATTACGGTTGTCGAGCGCGCGAATGTAATTAAAGTCTCCTAACAAAAGCCAGTCTTGTGAACTTGGGATTAGCACATTGTAAAGCCAGTTCGTGTATGCGACTCGATCATCTACAGCGCATGGGCCGTAAATATTTGCTAATGTCCAAGTTTGCGTGGATTGCGTACTGACAAAATTGATTACCAGGGCAAAGGTATCTGAGAAGGTGACAGACCCAACGATCATCGAGCTCTTCCAAATGGTAAGGAGGCCACCAGAGGAGCCTTGCGAGGGGACAAAAGCAAAACGATCGAATTGTCGAGGGCAACAGGTTTTAACAAAAGCAAGATCAACATCGGTCTTTTTAGTCTCCTGCAGACAAATGATCAAACAACCACTGGAAATGATAGCGTTATTCAGAGCTAATTGTTTCTTTTTGGAATTTAAACCTCTAATGTTCTATGATAAAATGTTCCAGCAACACAAAAGTGGCATGATAACCTAGAGCAAATTAGGCAGGATGAACGGAGTCCCGTTCCTGTGCTGCCAAAGGAGGAGTACTTGAAGTTGAAGCAGATTCATTGGGAGGCAGCGTCATCAGAGCTTCAGTAGACAGTTCTTCTTCAGGTATAGCACACATGTTGATGCGAATATTCTGAAGAACACGGATGGGGCTGGGAGGTGGAATATCAGCAGATGACCCAGGTGTTTCAATCGAGGAGGACCCAGCTGAGGGGATCAGACATGGCTTGACCTTGGAGCTAGCTTTGTGGGTGTCAGATACCTGGTGCACGCGAAAACCATCCTACTTGTTGTTACGAGTGTTGCGCCTCACCTCAGTGGTGGAGATGGGAGCAGAGGCCTTAATGCGTCATCCACGAAGCACCAGCTGCCCAGATGGGGTGGGGCCAGACAGGTGGTATTGATGTTCAGATCATCTTGTGTCTCAACTGACAGAGTGTTTGCAGGAGGAGCAGTCATCAAAGGTTCAGAGGTCTGCTGTGGCAGTGTATGTTCAGCAGAAAGGTTGGCATTCTCATCGACTGCAATGGCACTTTCAACAACAACATTGGCTCTCTCATCCACAGCAAGCAATGGATCCACATCAGACTAGAATGTGCCCACGCTGTCACTAGACAATTCTTCGATGATCACTGAGGAAGGTGCAAGAAGGTTCAGTCTAGGTGTTAGCTGTTGATAGATTTGAACCCCTTCAGAGTCGACAGTAAGCAGGACAGATATCTCTGCAGTGGGGGTCTGAAGCCCATAACCAGCACTCCAGGGCCCAAATATTGTAAGAATCGGACGGATCGCCTGAAGCAAGAAATTGTTGAGCTGCTGACGTGGAATAGGATTCTCCAAAAGAACCAATAGCAGTTCATTTCCCTGAGCAGATAATCCAAATTGCATGCCTTGATTATGGACGGCCACTGTGACAGTGAGGGATTCAACATTCCTGAGACTAGCATCAGTAGCATCATCTTGAAGAGGGACAATGAGCATGGTTGATTGCTCGGAGCTGGAGTCATCAGTGACAGTGATCGAGTCATTCCAAGCTTGAAAGACATTGTCAGTTAAATTATTTTCAGGCACTAGACCGTGTTGAACAGTCAGCACTTGAGCAGCAAGCTAGGATTGGTAATTGACAAGATGGGGTGGAAGTGGAGGGAGCCGAGGTGCAGGTAGCTCCGGCCAGGTCCCCTAACTAGCAACATGATGGCTCTGATGACCAGTGTGATCACCATTGTTGGCAGCGGGAGGACCAGGGTTCTGAACCAACCAGTTATGCACTTGCTGCTGGTACAGTTGTTCGGTCGTAAGCTCCGTCCCGAATTGCGGGTGGGGGTTGCCATCAGGAGGGGGAGGTTCTTCACCAGCTGGCGGCACTTTAGGGAGTAGTTCGTTCCAATCGTTGCTGCGGAGGATGGTGACTTGCACCGTCCAACAGTCGCAAGCACCTCCAAGCTGCCAGACAACAAAGCTCTTCGGGATCAAATGCAGACGAATCACCGGGCCTTAAGCAGCACATAACTTCGGTCTTGCCTCGGATTATACCATGAAACCAGAGATCCAAAACCGCCCAAAGCTTTATTGATATAATAGTCTGTCTGGTAATCATAAGGAAAGCCGAAGAACATCAACCAAATTTCAGGCCCAAAGGAAGTGGTGCGTTTGTCAAGGGCTTCATTGTGAGGAACAAAGGTGACTAGCAGATCTTCCTCTTCCAGTTCAATTGGGGTGGCAATGGCAGTGTCATGTATAAAAGAATCCACAAATCCAAATATACCAATGCCGAGGGGATGATCACTGACTTCAGTAGTAAAAAGCTGAGATTCATGGACCAAACCTACAATCTTGTTGCGGATGGCAGTTCTTCGATGCAGGGGAACATAGTGGCTGGTCTCCGTGATTGCCAGGAAATCGTGATTGAGCGGGGGGATGGGTCCAACCACCATGCCGCTGTGCACCCGATGGTCGGCAGGCCCTGGCTCAACGGCAAAGCCCGGCGGAAGGAATGGCACAGGATTTAGGTGGTCGTTCGCCATGGACACAGAGCAATCGGGGGTGGATGGTGGCAGGGGCGATGGGACAGAGCAGGGCAGGGGCTGTTGTGTTTTCGAGGTGGAAGACGGAGCATGAGGGGTGGGAGTGATGGAGAGGGAGGGCGGGGTTGCCTTCGGTACCCATTTTCATAGTTTGGAAAATTGTCTCTTGCGGCAAGATTTTGCCATGTGACCATAGGCTCCACGTGCATTGCATCTGATGGATGGTTTGGGTACAAAATTTGGTCACCGTGGGGGCATAGGAAGGTATAGAAAATTCGGCTGTGTTGGTGGGATTGGATTGGGTTCGTTCTTTCCCATTAACAGCATGGGACTTAGCATAAACAGGGCAGTCAAAAGCCTTGTGATCAGGGGCCGAGCAATTAATGCAGATTTGTCTGTTATGGCATTGTATCTTGCGGTGACCCCATTGTAGGCATCTAGAGCGCAGTGCAACCCAATTCGTGGAGAGATTAGAGATTTCATCCATAGAGTATCTAGCATGGGCCAAATCTGCCTTGTGTTGGGCCTTAAGGACCGGGGACCAGGCCTCATGAGGCGGAGCGTATTTGAACGCCGACTTAAAAAAATAGAGCGGTAAAGGGGGGTATGAAGTGTTAAGAGGGTATTTAAACCACCCCCAACTGAATGCATTCACTCACTTGGGTTTCCTCTGATTCTGCCTGAGCCAAGAAAGGCTCCATAAAAGCAACATGATTAAGCCTGTTGCCAAGAAATAAGCCATTACCCTTGGACGAGTCATCAATAATATTATTTGAAAAAGACCCAAAGTGAGCTTGAATATTCTGATGTTGCATGCTAGAATTCGCCGATGAACAAGATGAAGCCTCATTTGCATTTTTATTGGAGAAAACCATATGATCCATGGGAACTAGCCCAAATTTGATAAGCCTGGTCAAATGAGAAGGAAGTGTACGTGCACTATCATGCAAAAATCATAACGAGGATTTGAGTGCCAGATGTCTTCGGGTCGAGAGAGCCGAAAGATCATTATCCGCATGCCAATGAGAATCGATAGTGGGACTTTTGACAAAACGATCATAGAATAGGTGGAAATGACAGATGAAATCTGGCCAAACATGATCTTTGAGTCTATAGATGAAATGTCCCGCCTTATTGTTTGCAATCGAGAATTGGAAAGTTCGGGCAGTGATCGGAACCACATTAAAACCAATGCAAAAACCACCAATGCAACATTGGAGGGCAACTCCAACCGAATCCACAGAGAGAGGGAAAGAGGCCAAGGAGAAAGAGACCACAAAATAGAATTCCTTGGTGTCTCAGGAGGGAGAAAAATGCACCGTTGAACCGAATTTTCTTCTTACCTGATCTGCAAGGCCAAGGCCCGATGCAAAATCCCAGTGTATGATTTTTTCCATTGAGGATTAAGCTAGGAATCGCCATTGGTGTGGGTGTGGAGGTGGGAGAGGGAGAGGGTGGGAGGGAGGGTGGGAGAGGTAGCCATCTCTCGCCTGTTTACATAGTGTTGCTTGGTTCTCCTACTGGATTGATAACCTTGGTTTCATAACTGAGGGACTACTTACCATTGCTGTGCTGCATCATCCTCTCCTCTTCGGGGAAATAACAACGCAGATACAAGCAATCAGGAAGAATTTCTGGCGCCGTTGCCGGGGAGACATAATCAACATCTATCAGGTACCCAATCACAAATCTCATCTCCTTACAATTTACATTATTTGCCATTTGCCTCTCATTTTCATCTCCCCCACTTCTAAAACATTTTTGCGAAAACCACAAAAATATTTGCCTTCTTTTTGTTTGCCTTTTTCTCATTTGATATTTTGTTTGCGTGTGATCTTGTTTGCGTAGTCACGATGTCTCAAGAAAATACCAAATTGTGTGATTTTTCCAATACTAACAATAATGATTTTATTAGTACTCCGATTGCTCCTCCCACCGCTTGTGCGGAGTCTTATGATATTAATTCCGCTTTGTTGAATCTTGTTAAGAAAGAGCAATTTTCCGGTACTCCTAATGAGGATACCACATCCCATCTAAACACATTCGTAGAATTGTGTGATATTGTGAAGTTGAAATTATTTCCTTTCACTTTGAGGGATCGTGCAAAAATTTGGTTTTCTTCTTTTCCTCGCAATAGTATCAATTCTTGGGATAAGTGCAAAGATGCTTTTATTACTAAGTATTTTTCGCCAGTGAAAATTATTTCCCTTAGAAATCAAATCATGAATTTTAAGCAACTTGAGCATGAACATGTTGCGCAATCTTGGGAAAGAATGAAATTGATGCTAAGAAATTGTCCTACTCATTGTTTCAATCTTTGGATGATCAAACAATTTTTTTTACGCGGGATTGAATTTTGTTTCTAGAAATCTTTTAGATTCCGACGCGGGTGGTACTTTTATGGAAATTACTTTGGGTGAAGCCACTAAATTGCATGATAATATTATGGCAAATTATTCACAATGGCATACCGAAAGAGCACCTACTAGTAAAAAAGTTAATTTGGTTGAAGAAATTAGTACTTTGAGTGAAAAAGTTGATGCTCTTATGAAACTAGTTGCTAGTGAAAATGCTCCTATTGATCTTAGTGATGTGGCTTTGTCTACTTTGATTGAGTTAAATAGTGATCCTGTAGATGTGAATTTTATCTCGTGAAATAATTTTAATAACAATGCTTATAGAGGTAATTTTAATCCTAGGCCTTTTCCTAGAAATTCCTCTAATAATTCTGGTAATTCTTCTTACAATAATAATAGGAATCCCTCTGATCTTGAGAGTAATATTAAAGAATTTATCAATGCTATGATAGAAGAAAAATTGAGTCAACTTGATGATATGTCTAGAAGCATTGATAGGATTTCCCGTGATGTAAAAAATCCCAAGATTAAATTTTTTCCACCTAAGGTTAATATCAATGAATCAATTAAATCTTTATATGTTTCTATGGATGAAAGCATGAAAAGAACCGCTATGCTTGGAGCTAAAAGAGAATTTTTAGAAAGAGCGTTTTCTACCGATTGCTTTCATAATTATGATGAAGATCTTAAGATGATTGGTGTTTCTTCTATTGATTCTTTGTTTAGTAATATTAAACTTTATGAAAAGAGGATTGAAGAATAGTCAACTTTAGCTAGAAGGCATCCTCATAATTCGGAGGGTGAACATCTTGTTGAAAAAATTGATAAAAGTGGGTTTGGAGAGGTCAAAACTTTAACTAGTGATGTGCCCACTCTCTGGGATTACAAATAATTTAAATAATTGCTCTTTGATCGAATGTATTTCTTTGTTGCAATCCATGTTAAATTCACCCAATGCCTATGAATGCTTTTACTAAACATATTGTAGAAAACGATGATGAAAGCTTTAGAAGAAAAGTTGGAATTAGAGATTTCAATTCCTAGAAAATTATATGATGAGTGGGAACCAACCATTAAAGTCGAGATAAAAAATTATGAGTGTTTTTCTTTATGTGATTTGGGTGCTAGTGTTTCCACAATTATGAAATCTCTATGTGATGTGCTTGGTCTTACCAATATTGAAGAATGTTCTCTTAATTTGCACTTGGCAGATTCTACTATTAAAAAGCCTTTGGGAAGAATTAATGATGTTCTTATTCTTGCAAATAGGAACTGTGTGCCCATAGATTTTTATTGTTCTTGTTACTGATTGCAATCCGTCTTGTCCCATCATACTTGGTAGACCGTTTTTACGAGCTATAGGTGTCGTGATTGATATGAAAGAAGGTAATATTAAATTTCAATTTACACTAAGAAAGGGTATGGAACACTTCCCTAGAACAATAATTAAGCCACCATATGAATCAATCATGAGGTCAACCTATGGATCAAAAACCAAAGATGACAATACTTGAATCTATGCATTATGCCTAGTTAGGGGCATAAAACGATAGTGCTTGTTGGAAGGCAACCCAATGAATAAAATAATTTTTTCTCTTTTTGTTTTTGTTTTTGTGTGTTGACACAATTATGATACTGTTATGATTGTGTTTTTATGTTTTAATTAGTGTTTGTGACAAGTAAAGCCTTTGGGATCATGTTGGGTGATAGTTGATTTGATCTTAATGAAAAATAGAAACTTTTGCGCCCAGTAGCAGAATTGTTAAAAATCACAGAAGCGTAATAAAATTATGATTTTTTACACAAGATTTATGGACAAATTTCATACATTGCCCTAATTTTTCAGAATTTCTGGAGTTACAGAATTATGGTCAATGTCTAGATTACTACAGACTGTTCTATTTTTGACAGATTCTGTTTTCGTTGCATTGTGTGCTTATTGTGATGAATCTATGGATTGTGTCGGGGGGTATAAGCCATGGTAAATTTAGAATACAGTAGGTATAATGCAATAATAAAATATGAATGGGTTTGCAATAGTACTTAAAGTGGTGATTTGCTTTATTATATTTATGGATCTCACGAAGGTTTTGTTGAGTTTTGTGTGATTGAAGTTTTCAAGTTTTGGGTGAGATCACGATGGATCAAGGAAAAAGGAGTGAAAAGAGCTTAATCTTGGGGATGCCTCGGAAGCCATCCCCTCTTTCTTCTAACAACCATCGGTAATTTTACTTGGAGCTATATTTTTATTCATCACATATCAAGAGTTTTGCTTGGAGCGTCTTGTATTATATGAGTCTTTGCTTGTTTTACTTTTTAGTTTGTCACAATCATCCTTCCTGGACACACCTATTTGAGAAAGCCATAATGATGCTATGATTTGTTAGAATTGCCCTATGTGCTTCACTTAAATTTTTTGAGCTATGGAATTGCTCTAGTGCTTCACTAATATCTTTTTGAGCATGGTGGTGTTTTAATTTTTGAAGAAATACTCTCATGCTTCAGTTAGATTAATTTGAGAGTTAGTAAATTTTTAAAGAAATTCTCTCATGCTTCACTTATATTATTTTAAGAGTTGAAATTTTTTATACTTATGTTCTTCACTTAAATTTTTTTGAGAGCTTGTTATAAGCAATGGTAATATATGAAATTAGTCTTAAAGTGATAGATATCCAAGAGGGATATAATAAAAACTTTCATGAAGATCATTGGACATTATAAACTTGATTCTTTGTAATTGTTTTGAGATATGATGATAATAATAGGTGAGTCATTTTGGTTAGTAATTATGCTTTAGTATGAATATTGGTGTTAAGGTTTGTGATTCCTATGCAAGCACGAAAGTCAATAGTTATGCAATGAAATTACATTCTACTTGTGGTGCATTATTCGGTGTTAGTTATGCTTAATGCTTGTTTATGAGAATTTTTGTTTCTTGGTTGGTTGCTTCTCAATCTTTTTGCTAGCCTTTCCTTGCACTAAGTGGGAATACTACTTGTGCATCCAAAATCCTTAAACCAATTTGTGCCATATGAGTCCACTATACCTACCTATATGCGATATTTCCGTGCCATTGCAAGTAAATTTGTATGTGGCGACTCTATTTTTCAAAATGAATTTCCTTTTTGTGTGCCCATACCGCTCATGAAGTGGCAAGGGGTGGCTAATATTTTTCCATGCTAGATGTGTTATTCTCAAGATGAGTGTTTATGCACTTGTCATTGCACGAGAGTGTGGCGGTAATACGGATGCCCAGTCTCGAAATGAAAAAGAAATTTACTTTATGTTGTCAAATAGTAAATTCCGTGGAAAGTTTTGGTATGGAAGGCACCCGTGGATATGGCTAGCCATGGATTGTGAAAGAATGGTGGAAAAATGATTAAACTTTATTTTATGTTTGGGAACCGCCTATGATTTATCTAGCATGGAAAGTTTTGGGAATTACTCGGTCGTTTTTGTTGACAGGAAAAGTATGCCTCTCAAAATATTTTTATCTCTCAATTTAAGCTTTGAGCTCTGGCACCTCTACAAATCTCTGCTTCCCTCTGCGAAGGGCCTATCTATTTACTTTTATGCAATTTTTATTTGAGTCTCCATCTTCTCTTATAAAGCACCAACTAGGGAGCACTATGATCATACTTGTGCATTGGATGTAGCTAATATTCGAGTGTGTTTCATGAATGGATCAATGATTGAGCATGATGGGCTAGGGATAACTTTCTTTAGTGTTGATATTTTGAAAGACATGGTTGCTTGGTGATATGCTTGAGTAATTAAGACTTCATGTCAAATATAGACTATTACTTTGAACCATCTAAAAATTCAAATGTCCATGCTAAAAAAGAAAAGAATGTGTGATGAACATGTTAGGCAGCATTCCACATAAAAAATTCTATTTTTATCATTTACCTACTCGAGGACGAGGAGGAATTAAGTTTGGGGATGCTGATACGTCTCCAATGTATCTATAATTTTTGTTTGTTCCATGCTATTATATTATCATTCTTGCATGTTTTACATTCATTTTATAGCCACTTTATATCATTTTTTGGGACTAACCTATTGACATAGTGCCCACTACCAGTTGCAATTTTTGCTTGTTTTTTACTTCACAGAATATCCATATCAAACGGAATCCAAACGAAGCAAAACTTTTTGGTGATTTTTTCTCCCCAGAAGACAACTTGGGAGCCAAGGAAGTGCACGAGGGAAGGCCCATGGGGCCCACCACACACCTGGGCGCGCTAGAGGCCCCTAGTGCGCCCTGATGGGTGGTGGGGCCCACGGAGGTCCTTTCCACCTCCTCTCAGCTCTATAAATATCCAAATATTCTAGAAACCCTAGGGGAGCCTAAGAAACACAATTCCGGCCTCCGCAAGTTCCAGATCCATGAGATCCAATCTAGAGCCCTTTTGTAGCACCTTGCCGAAGGGGAACACGAGCACGGAGGGGTTCACCATCCTCATTGGTGCTCCTCCGATGATGCATGAGTAGTTTAGCACAGACCTACGGGTCCGTAGGCAGTAGCTAGATGGCTTCTTCTCTCTTTTTGATTCTCAATACAATGTTCTCCTCGATGTTCTTGGAGATCTATTTGATGTAATGACTTTTTATAGTGTGTTTGTTGGGATCCGATGAATTGTGAGTTTATGATCAGATCTATCCATGAATATTATTGGAGTCTTGTTTAATCTCTTATATGCATGATTATTATAGCCTTGTATTTCTTCTCCGAAACTTTGGTTTGGTTTGGCCAACTAGATTGATTTTTCTTGCAAGGGGAAGAGGTGCTTTGTGATGGTTTCGATCTTGCGGTGTTCTCACCTAGTGACAGAAGGGGTAGCGAGGCACGCATGTATTGTTGCTATTAAGGATAAAAAGACAGGGGTCTATTCCTACATGAATAGGTCTTGTCTACATCATGTCATCATTTTTATTGCATTACTCCGTTTCTCCATGAACTTAATACACTAGATGCATGCTGGATAGCGGTCGATGTGTGGAGTATTAGTAGTAGATGCAGGCAGGAGTCGGTCTACTAATCTTGGACGTGATGGCTATATACATGATCATTGCCTTGGATATCGTCATAATTATTTGCTCTTCTATCAATTGCCCAATAGTAATTTGTTTGCCCACCGTATGCTATTTTCTCGAGAGAAGCCACTAGTGAAATCTACGCCCCTCGGGTCTATTTTCTATCATATTGTTTTCAGATCTATTATTCCAAAAACCCAAAAATACCTTCCTGCACTTTTTCTTTATTTATTTTATTTCATGTTTCGCTAGATCTATTTATCCGATCTCATACAATTTAAATCTATCTCAATACCGAGGAGGGATTGACAGCCCCTCTTATGCGCTGGGTTCCAAGTATTTGTTATTTGTGTGCAGGTACTGTTTACATAGTGTTGCTTGGTTCTCCTACTGGATTTATAACCTTGGTTTCATAACTGGGGGAAATTCTTACCATTGCTGTGCTGCATCATCCTCTCCTCTTCAGGGAAATACCAACGCAGATACAAGCAATCAAAGAGTTCCCCCTCTGGTCCATGGTTGCCATGGCGGCGGAGGGGCAGGAGCCCCTCCTAGATTGGATCTATCTGTCTGTTCTCTTCTGTTTTGCATTCCCTTTTTCTGGCCCTTCACCGTTTCTTAAAATTCCGGAGATCCGTAACTCCGATTGGGCTGACATTTGAGGGGATTTTTATGCATAAATTATCTTTCTTGTGGCGAAAGAAGGGCAATAACCGCATTACGAGGTTCCCATTACCCATCAGGGTGCGCCAGGCACCCCCTGGCACGCCCTGGTGCGTAGTGGGCCCCTCGAGCACCGCCTTGTGTTGATTCTTCTTCCAAAAATTCACATATATTCCAAAAAAATCTCCGTAAAGTTTTATCGTGTTTGGATTTTGTTTGGTATGGATATTCTGAGAAACAAAAAACATGCAACAAACAAGAACTGGCACTGGGCACTGGATCAATATGTTAGTCCAATAAATCATATAAATTGTTGCCAAAAGTGTGTGAAAGTTGTATAATATTGCATTGAAACAATAAAAAATTATAGATACGATGGAGACGTATCAGCATCCCCAAGCTTAATTCCTGCTCGTCCTCGAGTAGGTAAATGATAAAAAAGATATTTTTTGATGTGGAATGCTACCTAGCATAACCTTGATCATATATCTAATCATGGCATGAATATTAAGACACGAGTTATTCAAAGCAATAGTCTATAGTTTGACATAAAGACATTAATACTCAGGCATCCCAACAAACAATCATGTCTTCCAAAATATCAATGCTACAGAACGCTATCCCTACAAAATCATATAGTCTTGTCATGCTCAATCTTCTTAACACAAAGTATTTATCATGCACAACCCCGATGACAAGCCAAGCAATGGGTTCATACTTTTTAACGCGGTTAAGCTTTTTCAACCCTCACGCAATACATGAGCACAAGCCATGTACATAGCACTATGGGTGGAATAGAGTATGTTGATAGGGGTAAACATGAAGAAGACAAAAAAGTAGGAAAGTCTCAGATCAACGCGGCTAATCAACAGGCTATGGAGACGGCCATCAATTGATATCAATGTGAGGAGTAGGGATTGCCATGCAACGGATGCACTAAGAGCTATAAGTGTATGAAAGCTCAACATGGAAACTAATTAAGTGGGTGTGCATCTAACTCTATAATGAAAAATTCTCACTAGTATATGAAAGTGACAACATAGGAGACTCTCTATATGAAAAACATGGTGCTACTTTGAAGCACAAGTGTGGAATTAGCATGCCCCTTCTCTCTTTTTCTCTCATTTTTTCTTTTTCTTTTTTTTATTTTTTCCCTTTTTTTTATTTTTCTTTCTTTCTTCCCTTTTTATATACTTTGTCCGAAGTCTCATCCCGACATGTGGGGAATCATAGTTTCCATCATCCATTCCTCACTGGGACATGCTCTAATAATTAATAATGATGATCATCACACTTCTATTTACTTACAGCTCAATATTACAACTCGATACCTAGAACAAAGTATGACTCTATATGAATGCCTTTGGCAGTGTACCAGGATGTGCAATGATCTAGCGTGGCAGAGATATCAAAAAATGAACAAGCCATGGAAATATCATGCTAGCTATCTTACGATCATGCAAAGCAATATGACAATGAATGCTCAAGTCATCAAAACGGAAGCGGTGGAAGTTGAATGGCAATATATCTCGAAATGGCTATGGAAATGCCATAATAGGTAGGTATTGTGGTTGTTTTGAGGAAGATATAATAAGGCTTATGTGTGATAGAGCGTATCATATCACGGGGTTTGGATGCACCGGCGAAGTTTGCACCACGTCTCGAGGTGAGAAAGGGCAATGCTCGGTACCGAAGAGGCTAGCAAATTGCAGAAATGTAAGAGTGCGTATAATCCATGGACTCACATTAGTCATAAAGAACTCATATACTTATTGCAAACGTTTATTAGCCCTCGAAGCAAAGTACTACTATGCATGCCCCTAGGGGGATAGATTGGTAGGAAAAGACCATCGCTCGTCCCCGGCCGCCACTCATAAGGAAGACAATCAATAATAAATCATACTCCAACTTCATAGCATAATGAGAGACTATATGTGCTTGCTTCAAGAATTACAAACATTAACACCAATATTCTTACTAACCACAACCATTTACTAATACCTCCCACATATTATCATCTCTATATCGCAAAACTATTGCAAGGAATCAAACATATCATATTCTGTGATCCACAAGTTTTATGTAGGATTTTATGACTAACCATGCAAATGACCAATTCCTGTTGACTCTCTAAATAGATATAACTGAAGCATGAGAGTGTAATTCTTTCTACAAAAGACCATGCTCTAATAAATATAAGTGAAGCAAAAAGAGCATTCTACAAATAACGGTTTTCTATATTTAGAGAAACAGGCAATCCAGACTTCAAATGATATAAGTGAAGCACATGAAGCATTCTATAAAGCCATACTCAAAAGATATAAGTGAAGTGCAATGACCATTCTATAAATCACTAGTAGAAAACAGGGCTTTGGTCCAAGCTCGATCTACACATTAGTCCCGGTTGCATTACGAACCGGGACTAATGTGAGCATTAGTCCCGGCTCGAGCGGCTAGGGCGCCGGGCAGGCATTAGTCCCAGTTCAAATGGGACCTTTAGTCCCGGTTGGAGACACCAACCGGGACTAAAGGGTGTGATGCCCTTTAGTCCGAGTTGGTGTCTCCAACCGGGACTAAAGATTAGACCTTTAGTCCCGGTCGGATCCACCAACCGGGACTAAAGGGGTTGAGGCTTTAGTCCCGGTTGGTGTCTCCAACCGGGACTAAAGGTCTAACCTTTAGTCCCGGTTGGAGACATCAACCGGGGCTAAAGGGGTTCTGAAATTTGTTTTTTCTTTTTTCTTTTTAGTTTCTGTTCAAATTGCTTATATCTTTTAGGATATTTGATGTTTTTGAGTGATTCTTTTTGCACTAGATTAAAAATTTTGTCTAGTTTCTGTTTGTGCCTTTAGTTTTCAAATTTGAATGATATAAATTTGAATATGTTCAAATTTGCTTCAAACCCTAGATTGTGAATAATTTGAGTTTAAAAATAGTTTTTAATTTAATTCCTTTTGCTCCTAGTCACAAGTTAGATTGTTGTGATAGTAAGATTTATTTGGTTATTTTGAGAATAATTTAAATTAGGATTTTAATTAAAACAGTACTATTTTGCTTATATAGTTGTTTTAGTCCTTTAATTGTTGTTTTCAATTATTTTTAGTTAGTTCTTTCTGTAGATTTTAACATGTTGTAGTATGCTTCTGTTAGACAACAGTAGATAAATGTTTATAATTAATTAATATTAGTTTTGCTACTGTTTCGTATTAATAGTTGTTTAGCCTTTAATACTAGTTGACAAAATTAGTTTTGCTATATTAAAAAGTAATTCTTTTTGCCACTTTAATAGACCGTGACTCTGGCTGGGCCGGTGCTAGCAGATGTAGTCGACGGTAGGATTGGTTGGACACCATCCCGGACTAAAGGGGTTCTTCAATTTTCAAGCTCTACCCCCTTGTATCGCCATTTCAGTTTTGAAAAAAACAAAAGAAAATGATAAAAACTTCAAAAATTAAAATCCTTCGAGATGTAGTTATGTTACTACATCTACTAGTTAGGAAAATTAAAAAACATAAATTTCGACATGTTTTGCAAAAAATTGTTCTGAAAAAGTAAAACAATTATAACTTTTGCATACGATGTCGAAAAAAAGTATAATATATCAAAATGTTCAGCACGAAAAGCCAGTTCCGATTTCGACCGCCGTAGGCCGTTTTGCAAATTTTTAGAATCCTCAAATTCTGAAAGGAAAAAAAGTTATCCTCAAATTTAAGTTTTTTTGAATTTTTGGTCAAACTCTAGTCAAACTATGGTCAAACTACTTATTCAAGAAATATTATTGTTACTAAATAATTATTGTTTTTTAGAATAATAGTTTCAAACTCAAACAGTGAAACGTGTGACTTCATGGTCAAGTTCAACTCCTAAGGGTTAATAGGATTGACAGCTTACTATTGTTAGGAAAACAACAAGTGCAGACTTGGAAACTAGGGGGAATAGAACTTGGAAGTTAAGCGTGCTTAGGCTGGAGTAGTGAGAGGATGGGTGGCCGACCGGGAAGTAAGACGATTTGGAATGAGTGCTCCACACTAGAGCAGTGATGAGGGGTGATTAGAGATTAAATTGTTAAATAAATAAGAAATTTGAAAATCAGAAAAAAATTCAAAAAAAATAAAATAAATTCTAAAATAAAATTTAAAAAAAATCAAAATTTATTTTAAAAAAAATTCAAAAAAAATTCCTTTAGTCCCGGTTGGTGTTACCAACCGGGACTAAAGGTGGAGCTCCTTTAGTCCCGGTTTTCAAAGGTCCTCCAGCCCCTTCGTAACAACAACCGGGACTAAAGGTCCTCCAGCCCCACTCCAGATAGCAGCCACGTGGAGCTCCTTTAGTCCCGGTTCGTAAGCCAACCGGGACTAATAGTAATGGGCATTAGTCCCGATCGTTTTGTCCCGGTTGCAGAACCGGGACTAAAGGCCCTCTGGAACCGGGACTAAAGGCCCATTTTCTACTAGTATGGACTATCTCATACCAGCATGGTGCATAAAAGAAAAGTGAAAACTACACACAAAAGACGCTCCAAGATTTACGCATATCACGTGAACGAAATGAAAACCGAAACATACCGATACTTGTTGAAGAAAGATGGGTTGCCTTCCGAGGCATCCCCAAGCTTAGACGCTTGAGGCTCCTTGAATATTTACTTGGGGTGCCTTGGGCATCCCCAAGCTTGAACTCCTACCTCTCCTCCTTCTCCTCATATCAAGAACTCCTCGATCTTTGCACACTTCATCCACACAAAACTTAACAGAAAGCTCGATGAGATCCGTTAGTATAATACTGCAAATCACTACTTTAAGTACTGTTGCAAACCCATTCATATTTTTTTTGCATTATAGCTATTGTATTATAACTTCTCCATGGCTTATACCACCGATACAATCGATAGTTTCATCAAAACAAGCAAAACAATGCATCAAAAACAGAATCTGTCAAAAACATGATAGTCTATAGTAATCTGAACATTGACCATACTTTTGTAACTCCAATTTTTTTGATAAATTAGGAAAAAATAAAAAATTTGCATAGCAGTACTGTGTAAATTTTTCAAAAACTTTTGACATTCCAGTAAAAAATGTAAATTCAGGCACTACAGCCAAAGTTTCTGTTTTTGCACCGCACATACCAACAAATGAGCTAATCATCCTAAAGCAAATCTTGGCACATTATCTTTATAATACAATGGATTTGTACAAGGGGATAATTATTTTTGTTGAAAAGATTGTGTAATTCAAGATTTGCAAAGTTTCCATGGGCATGAACAAAGTTCAAGGAGCTCCCCCCCTTCAACGGTTCTCGTCTTTCTTACTTTCACTTTTCTTTTTGAAATTTTTTAAGTTCCCCTCTATATTTTTTTGTTTTTAAACTTTATAAAATCACATAACAGAATAAAATGACTCTCTAAAACTTCCGGGTTGTCTCCCTGAGAGCGCTTTCTTTAAAGTCATTAAGCTAGGCATAAAGTGCTCAAGTAATCGATCCACCCGGATCCCCAAGTATATCAAAGCCAATTTTAATTAGCAATGATTTATAATTTAGTAGTGAGCAAAAAGAAACATATATCATGCAATTAAAAAGTCTAACTCTCTTCCTATGCATCGGCATGTCATAAAAGAACAATTCATGCACATCAAGTAAAGGCCAATACATAGCATAAACAGTTTCTTGCAATTTTATCGTGTTGGAAACATAGAGAGGCGGAGATGTAGCTCCTCTCTCATAATAATTGCAAGTAGGAGCAGCAAGCACACGCATATTATATTCATCAAAATCATCATGTGGAACATTAAAAGGCAACCCATCAATATAATCCTTAATAAGAGCAAACTTCTCTGATATAGTGTAGTTGGGAGAATTCAAAAAGATAATAGGACTATCATGTGTGGGTGCAATAGCAACAATTTCATTCTTAACACAAGGAACTATAGCAAGTTCATCTCCATAAGCATAATTCATATTGGCATCTTGGCCACAAGCATAGCAAGCATCAAGTTCATCAAAAAGGGATATTTCAAAAGAATCAATGGGATCATAGCAATCATCATAGCATTCATCCTTCGATAAGCATGAAGGGAAATTAAATAACATATGGTCGAAGAGTTACTCTCATTTGAAGGTGGGAAAGGGTAGCTAATCCACTCTTCCCCCTTTTGTTCTTCTCTCTCCTCCTCATCTTTTTTATCCAATGAGCTCACAATTTCATCAATTTCTTCTTCCGTAGACTCCTGCAAAATATTAGTCTCTTGTTGGACAGCGGAGACTTTCTCAATAAACTCATTAATATCGGCATTATATTCATAATTCTCATAGCAATATTTAAGTATAGAAAAAAATTTAGGTCTATAAACTGCATCATCAAAATCTTCATACTTTTCGAACAAAAATTCAATTTCATAAGCACCCTTAAAAGCAACACATTCTTCTATTCGTTCCACATCATAGTAATCATATCTACCATTATCATAAGAAGCCAAGGTTTCATTATAGTTAAATTCACATGAAAAGGGAAGGTGTCGAGCCTTCATCCTAGAGCAACAAGTATAATCATATCTCGAGCATAGATTCCAAGCATACCATTGGCAACATTTCAATTTGATCCCATAAGAGTTTTCCTTTTTGAGTCAAGCGATAATCCCTAAAGTATTCATGTTGATCCAACGTGTCTCCCATTATCAAGTTGAATGGGGTTTTCTCAGGATTATCAAAGTAGTGTTTAATATTTTTCACATAACGAGCATCGAGTGTTTTAGGAGGTTCCCCATCTCCATGAGTAGCAAGTACAACTATTTTTTTTTGGTATTTCGTGTTTCATATCCATAACTAAAGACATAAAATAAGTTAGAACAGTAAATAAAAACTACTTAGTGATAAAGCAAACAAGCACACACGAGAATATTCACCCCACGCTATTGCTCCCCGGCAACGATGCCAGAAAAATGTCTTGATAACCCACAAGTATAGTGGATCGTTTGTAGCCTTTTTCGATAAATAAGAGTGACGAACCCAACAAGGAGCTAAAGGTAGAACAAATATTCCCTCAAGTTCTATCAACCACCAATACAACTCTGCACACACTTGATGTTTGCTTTACCTAAAACAAGAATAAAACTAGAAGTACTTTGTAGGTATGAAGGGATAAGTTTGCAAGATGATAAAGAACGTAAAAATAAAAAGTAGGTGATGTTCTAATTAAAGTACAATTAAATTAGTATAGCGAGTGTGGATTAGTAGTGGTAGGTTTGTGCAATTGTCCCTAACCAATTGACTACGTTACTAGACCGATAGCAAGTTTTTATGTGGGAGAGGCCACTGCTAGCATGTCATCCCTTACTTGGAATTCTATGCACTTATGATTGGAACTATTAGCAAGCATCCGCAACTACTAATGTTCATTAAGGTAAAACCCAACCATATCATTAAGATATAAATTTGTCCCCCTTCAATCCCGTATGCATCAATTTCTATGTTAGGAAGAAGCTTCAGTCACTCTTGCCCTCCAATGCATAGTCCTATCAACATACAACTAACCCTATGGTGTGATCCACACGCGCGCTCATATGATGGGCACCAAAGGACAGCAACATAACCACAAGCAAATTAAACCAATCATAACAATTCACCAATTATCGGTAGGACAACAAAAATCTACTCAAGCATCATAGGATGCAACATATCATTGGATAATAATATGAAGCGTAAAGCACCATGTTCAAGTAGAGGGTACAGCGGGTTGCGGGTGAGGGAGTCCTGGACTAAGGGGTCCTCGGGCCATCGACCCATTATGTATGGGGCTGGACTCATGGGCCACTATGGGGCCAACCTAGAGTGCGGACCCGTGACCTGACAGGAGATCTTCGGAGTCGTCGTGTGCCCTCCAAGTCAAGATTAGTGTGATCTTTCCTTCATTGTAACCGACCGCGTGTAATCCAAACCCTACTGGTGTCTATATAAACTAGAGGGTTAGGGCTTTAGGGCTAGAGCTACGTCCATCACTCTTCCACATAGGGTTTAGCTCGCTTGATCTCGAGGTAGATCTACTCTGTAACCATATCATACATCAAATACAATCAAGCAGGACATAGGGTTTTGCCTCTTCGAGAGGGCCCGAACCTGGGTAAACATCGTGTTCATCGTCCCTTATTCCCCATTGATCCTAGATCCACAGCTTGGGACCCCCTACCCGAGATCCCCCGGTTTTGACACCGACATTGGTTCTTTCATTGAGAGTTCCACTTCGGACCACCGAAGGATCGATGGCTGAGCCATTCATGGGAAACCCCACCAAAGCCAGGGACATGTACATCCCCGGCCAGATTTTTATGTTCGGCAGCATCACTTTCCGCGTCGACCTCACCGGACGTTTAAACCCGGTTGAAAACCTCACCGCCGATCGCGAAGCTAACTGCCAGAACTTAGAGTCTGGCATGTGCCCTCGGCGAAGCCCTGCTTCCGAAGAACCCGCTGGGCCCGATGCCTTGACCTCAGATTCAGTGGACGTAAAGGGAACCAACGCTGCCTGGGACCTGGCCCTAAAGCCGGATCCCATCAAAGTGTCCAAAGAACATCCCGCCGAACACCCAGGAGGCATGCCCTTGACGGGAACCTATTCGGTAAACAACGTTTTGGATCGATTCCTATCTATGGGAATCTCCGTCAGCAGGCCTACGGCCTACAACCAGTTCGGGCTTAAACCCGACAACAAAGAGATCCACACACCGCCTATCACTCACCTCGTCGCTACCATCGAAGAAAGGACGGAGGGATCATGATCTCCAAAGCTTATGACAATATACACCCGGGTCTCTAGCCCGGATACAGATACCCGTCAAGATAAGAGTTTGGACTCACCTTGTGATATTTGGATCTGACCTTGAGTCGACCCAACCACATGCAGGCATTCACCCGAACACTGCGCTATTAGATCCGGATATAGCCCAGGCACAGCTCGCCGCTGTCCCGGACTCACAGAAGACGGGATCGCCCAAAAATTTCCCACGCACCTCAGACGCCGAATACTGTCCAGATGCAGGAAGACCGGACGTATGGGACCTAATGTACGTCAAGCAGCAGCCCGATGAAACGGTCCATCATTACTGGGCCAGATTTCTCCTGATAAAAAACAAGATAATCGACTGTCGTGACGAAGAAATAATTGAAGCCTTCTGACTCAATTACCGGGATGTAGGGATCTTAAATGCCCTCGCCCGCCACCACGTGCAAAATTTCGCCGAATTATCGGATATGGTACGCAAATATTGCGCCATGGAAAGCACCTAGAGGTTACAACAGATGTGCAGGGAGCCAGTCCCTACCCGAGGCCTAGGAAAGCGCAAGTAAAGCGGGCATATGCGAGAGGTTCGCCCGAACACGAGCCTGCCGAAAAGAGAAAATAAACCCATAACAGTTCTGGATGAATTACTGGATAAACCGTGCCCTATACACTCAGCCCTGCTTAACGCAAATCCTATTCATAGGCTTCGAGCTTGTTGGGTGGTAAGGCAAGTGGCCAAAAGCGGTGAAAACATACTCGGTCTCACACCCCCTGTTAAACAATCAACAACGCCACCTCATGACGACGTCCTGACAGTTTACGAGACTTTCTCCTCAAACAACCAAAGGAAAGGGGCTCTTCGAGAGCTCGGCCAACTCTACCAGGTGATGGCCACACAGCCATGGGCGGATGCACCTATCACCTTCGATCAGAAGGACGAGCCAAGGTCCCGCCCCACCCACGTGCCCACCGCACTAGTCCTCAACCCCATAATCGATGGCTTCAGGATAACCAAAGTACTGATGGACGGAGGCAGTGGCCTAAACCTCATCTATGAAGACACGCTCGACAAAATGTAGCTCAACAGATCCTGCATCAAGCACAGTCATACCACATTTAGGGAATTATACCCGGTAAGTAGGCGCCTTGCTCCGGACGCATAACCTTGGACGTAGTGTTCAGCACTCCCGGTAACTATAGATCTGAACCCTTGTTATTCCACATCGTGCCCTTTTGCAGCGGATACCATGCCCTTTTGGGACGTGAGGCATTTGCATGATTTCAAGCTGTACCGCATTATGGATACATGAAGCTTAAAATGTCAGGGCCCAATGGCGTGATTTCGCTCACCAGCGATCCGAATAGAGCCCTCCGAGCGGAAAACAAGACCGCATCGCTTACCCTCGCAACACTATCCAAGGCCCTAGCAGCCGAAGAATTAACAATGCTCCGCACTACAGTACACAGTGATGATGTCGTCCTCAGTAAAAGGCCAAAATCCACGTCATTTAAACCAGCTGATGAGATAGTAAAATTCCAAGTACACCCGACAGACCTGAATAAAACGGCGTCCATCGGAGCACAACTGGATCCCGCGGTTGATGAAGCACTGCGTGCGGTTTTACACAAAAACTAGGACTTATTTGCCTGGCACCCTTCTGATATGCCAGGCGTCCCACGGAGGCTTGCGGAGCATAGCCTAAACATCATCAAAGGCTTCAAGCCAGTCAAACAGACACTAGCCGATTCTCTAAACCTAAATGACAGGCTATGGGTGAAGAGTTGGCAAAACTACTAGAGGCCGGATTTATTCATGAAATAAAGCATCCGGAGTGGCTAGCAAATCTGGTCATGGTACCCAAGAAGGACAAGTCATGGCAGCTCTGTGTCGACTTCAAAGACCTAAACAAGGCTTGCCCCAAGGATCCCTTCCCCCTACCTCACATAGACCAGATCATCGACGCCACTGCCGGACATGAATCACTATGCTTTCTCTACGCATACTCCGGATATCAATGAATAAAGATGAAGGAGTCCAACCAAGCTGCAACTGCGTTCATCACCCCCTACGGGCCATTCTACTTCAACACGATGCCTTTCGAGTTATAGAGTGCAGGAGCCACGTACCAACGCACGATTCAAACATGCCTAGAAAACCAAATTATCAAAACGGTCGAGGCATACGTAGATGACATGGTCATTAAAATCAAAAAAGTCGATCAACTCGTGGACGTTCTCCGCTTGACCTTCGAAAATCTACGGGCCTATGACATACGGCTCAACCCGGACAAATGTGTCTTCGGAGTCCCCACCGGCAAACTGCTCGGATTTATTGTTTCCCATAGAGGAACTGAGGCCAATCTGGCTAAAATCAAGGCCATGTCCCAGCTTGCAATACCAATGGAGCTCAAACACGTCCAGAAGCTGGCAGGTTGCGTGGTAGCTCTAAGTCGTTTCATCTCCCGCCTCAGCGAAAAATCACTACCTCTCTACAGGCTATTTAAGAAAACAAAAAACTTTGAGTGGACCCACGAGGAGACTGCTACACTAGAAGAAAACAAAGCACTCCTGGCAAGCAACCCCATCCTGGCAGCACCAGGTATCGGTGAACCTATGCTGTTATACATCTCAGCCACCAACCAGGTGGTGAGTGCGGTACTCGCCGTAGAATGGGAATTAGAGGGACACAAGTTTCAGGTCAAAAAACTAGTCTACTACGTGTCAGAGGTCTTCACACCATGCAAGTCCCGGTACCCTCACTACCAAAAGATAGCATATACGGTCTTTATGGCATCCCGAACACTGCGACACTACTATCAAGACTGTTCGGTGACAGTAGCATCCGAGGTACCCCTCAATGAAATAATCAATAACAGGGATGCCACGGGCCGCATTGCCAAATGGGTCATAGAGCTCCTCCCCTTCGATATCGTATACAAACCACGCTGAGCTATTAAATCTTAGGTGTTTGCCGATTTTTTATCTGAATGGACAGAAGCCAAACTCCCCAAGGAATATAGCGCGTATGCTCACTGGACAATGTACTTTGACGGCTCTAAAATGTTAGCCGGACTGGGGGCTGGGGTCATCCTAATATCCCCCACATGTGATAATATCAGGTATGTTTTACAGATCATGTACACGGACTCCAATAATGTAGCCGAATACGAGGCACTGTTGCATGGTCTTCGGATAGCAATGTCGATGGGTGTTCGGCGGCTTGAGGTGCGAGGAGATTCGAACCTCGCCATCTCCTAGGTCAATGGTGAATTTGACGCCAAAGATCCAAAAAAGGCGGCATATAGAAATGTCATCCTTAGGATGTCAGCCCGATTTGAGGGTTTAGAATTCCATCATGTCTCTAGAGACAGTAACCAGGCCGCAGATGTTCTTGCCCGCATGGGCGCCAAATGAGACCCAATACCTAGAAATACCTTTCTAGAAAGGGTATTCAAGCCATCCATAGCATGTCAGGGTAGGGACAGGGGCACCTCAATCAATGAGCCCACCCAGACCGCCCCCCCCAGAAATCGAACTAGACGATAATATCATCGGAGGCTCCGCACTTGAAGAAACACCTTCGGCCCATGAGATCATGGCCATAATCGCCCCTTGGACCGAACTACTGCTCGCCTACCTCCTGCTAAAGGTGCTCCTCGACAATCAGACGAAGGCGTGACGCATAATCCGGCGCTCTAAAGCGTACAAGGTCCACGAGGGCGAGCTCTATAAAAGGAGCACTACGGGGGTCCTTCAGAGGTGCATCTCCGAAGAGGAGGGGTAGCAGCTTCTCGCCGAGATACATGCCGGCATGGGCGGCCACCACGCAGCAGCTCGGGCCTTGGTCAGCAAAGCCTTCCGTGCAGGTTTATTCTGGCCCACAGCCCGCGCGGACGCTTGCACCCTAGTCCAACATTGCGTTGGGTGCCATCTATTTGCAAATCAAAGCCATATGCCTCCAAAAGCTCTTCAGACTATACCCATAACCTGGCCATTCAACGTCTAGTTGCTTGACATGGTCGGACCACTTTAAGGGGGGACCAAGAAAAAGAAATACCTACTAGTTATGGTGGATAAATTCACTAAGTGGATTGAAGCAAAGCCGGTAACCTTTGCGGAATCCGGACTAGTTGTTGATTTCATATCCAATGTTGTACACTATTTTGGTGTTCCCCACAGCATAATCACGGATAATGGGTCTAATTTTACCGCCCAAGAGGTTAAAGATTGGTGTGCCAAGATGGGCATAAAGCTCGACTATCCTTCGATGTACCACCCACAAACTAATGGGCAAGTGGAACGAGCAAACGGACTAACTATGAGCGGCATAAAACCTTGTTTAATCCGTTCCCTTGAAGAATCAGATTGCCACTGGGTAGAGGAGTTGGACTCCGTGCTATGGGGGCTGTGCGCTACTCCTAATCGGTCGACAAGATACACCCTGTTCTTTATGGTGTACGGCGCCGAAGCAGTCCTCCCATGTGATTTGATCCATGACGCACCCAGAGTATGCATGTACGAAGAAAAGGAGGCCGAGCTGGATCGGCAAGAGGACCTTGATGCACTGGAAGGAGAGCGCGACATCACTCGGGCATGCTCCGCATTCTATCAACAGCAAGCAAGGCGTTACTAGAATCAAGAAGTTCGGGCAAAGGCATACAATGTGGGAGAGCTTGTCCTGCGCCTCCCCGATAAGCAGAAGCACAAGCTTTCACCTAAATGGGAAGGCCCCTTCATTATAGATGAAGTACTCGCAAGGGGGCATATCACCTTCACAGCCCGTCGGATACTCGCCTCGAACCTAACCCATGGAACGCCGCTCGGCTTTAGCGTTTCTACACATAATCCGGCATCGTCATCAACACTCCCCGCTCTATCTTCGTCTTTTTCTCATCGTTCTAATTTTTGGAGCTTTAGCCTCCCCGACCTAGGGTTTGGATAAACCGCAAAACGGCAGGTCACCATTGTACACATCTTCGGTTGTACTACCCAGCTTTTACCTAGGGGCTTCTTTTAAAAACGGCCATTCACAATATACTTCTTACAACCTTGTTTCTATTGTTTGAATTGATCTCCTTCCCATATCTTTCAAGCCATTATATGCACCTATTTGACTTAAGTCCTTTGCCAAGTTGGGTTGCCTGGCTCCTGTGTTTACCCCTACATTTCCAATTGTTTGGCTAGGAACTAAAGGAAGCAACTCTGCGATTGCTACGCCGGGTAATCGTGATACTTACCTCAGATAGGTGAAGCTGAAAGCTAGCGTTCTTACAGAAAATAATGGGTCGTCCTCTAGGGAAGTGAAAATAAACAGGCGCTAGCCGCCATCCAACTATTCTTGGTTCCTAAAAACCACGAAATATCCGTGTGTCGCCGGCTTCCGAACTCACGGCTTATGGTCAACATACCTCAACGAAAGAAAGGAACCCTTGGAGGAACTATTTTCTTCGAACAACTATTCCTATGTTACAAAGTAATATAACATTGCTCGCTGCGCGCATTTTGTCTGTTCGCACCAAATGGCTGGATTGCCTGGTTACCAGAATTATCCCCTGTTCGTCAGGGCATATAGTACAGAACACTCCCCGATCACTGGCCAGGAAGGCGGAAGCCGATGGCCGTTTAAGACAACGTTTTTATGGAGGTTTGAGAATTGCGCAATGTAAAGTACATGGATACATAGAATCACGCACCCTACTCTTTATCAATACAATCTATCAAACTGTCCAAGGCACAATCCTTCTGGTAGTACCGAGCAGCGGGCATCACTTGGTCATATACTAAGCTAAGCGGTATTTCCTGCCCATCAGGCCCCAGGGGTCCCACCCAAGCCATGTGTTCGGGTTCAAGTTTGGTAAATTGGGTCTTCACCATTGCCCAAGCCTTGCACGCTCCTTCCCGGCAGGCCGACATCTTCCACAATTCAAAGCGTCGCCTCGCCCCTTTAAAGTGGCTAGCCAGCTTAGCCATGCTCTCGGGTGGCACTTCCAGTGGCCATAATGCCTTAACCATGCTTTTCATGGCCTTCCGGGCTCTTTCATGTGCCTTGGTCAGTTCCTTCAAAAGGTTCCCACTAAAGGAACCCACCTCCTCTTCGGGCCGCCTTTTTAGGAGACCTGGCAAACAGGGGTAGCACGTGTTTCAAAATATTGTGATCACCAACATACGCGTGATATTGAATTCATGACTTACCAAATATACCACCTTTTAGCTTCTGGTTCTCCTCCAAGGCCTGAGCCAACCGAGATTTCAACTGCTCGATTTCCTCGGCTTTCCACCGATCTTCCGCTCTGAGCTCATTCTTCTCTTCCTGACTTCCTATCAACACTCGTTTGCCAGCCTCCAGTTCCCTTCGCAATTGATTCATCCCTTCGACGACTGCGGGAACAACATGGCATCAATATGCAGGAAACATCATACAATTTTCAGCATTCTAAAGCTTTTTCACTTACCAGTATTTTTGTTGGTAGCCTTTTTTGCCGCTTCTAGTTCGGCTTTAGCACCGGCTAACTGTGTTCGACTCAGCTTGATGTCTTCGAACAACTTGCTGTTCTGCTCCCTCACGGCCTACAAAATCAAGACAATAGAAGGATCCTTAACTCGGCTATCCCGCCCAAATTAAGGCTTGGGGGCTGCTAGGTTAGGAATTATAAAATGCTTTTAAGCTATCTCGCACCTGCATTTTGGAAGAAAAGAGACCGGCGATCCCCTCAAGCCCGGTTCGGGCCGCTCCAAGATATGCGTCCACCGAATTAAATGTGTTAAACTCCTGATCGGTAAAGGCAACATGGCGCAAGGATTCTCTCTGGTGACGGTGATTCATTACACTCTCGACCTCGAAGTTGGTCACCGAAACATCGTCAGGGTCTTCTGGATGTGCGCCAGCTGCTGTGTGTTTGGCAGGGTCCCTAGCCTGCGCCAAGGGCCCATGGCTGGAATTACACCTTGGCACGCCCGGCGAGTCCCCGAACTGGCATGCTGGAACTTTTCTTCTGTGTAGTTAAGCAAACATCAGACGAAAGATATTGAAAATGACCCTTTTCGTGGTCCCAAACCATGTTACCTTTGAGCCGAGGGAGCAGGTGATTCTGCTCCAGCGGAGGCCTTCCTCTTTGATGCCCCATTAGGGGCCGAGGCCGGCGTATGCCATGCTCCTCCCGCAGTTGTTCGACGTGTAGTACGGTGACCCTTGGGAGTAGAAGTTAGAGTACGCGGGCTGGTGCAAGGCGATCGCCCCATTCGGGAAGGGATCCTCCTTTCACTTACAGTGGAGGAAGGAAGAGCCCAGGATGATCAGCCGTCACGGCAACCTTCGTGCCATCAAGGCTTTCTTGGTAAAAGACCCCATCTTCGAAATCAACCGACGCCTCCGGATCGTCATGATAGCCCGGGTCACCATTGCGGGAATGATTCTCCAGTTGAGGGGAAGGGCAGTGGATGGACTCGACCTGACGCCTCCAACTCTGCGTGAGAACAAAGTATAATCAACAGGTTCTCGGACGTAATGGCCAAATTACAGACAAAGAATTGAAGCTTACCCAATCTGCCATATTGTTGCCGAAGCAACACTCCCGGATACTCAACTGAGAAAAGTCTTCCTCCTCTCCTTTAAAGAGGTCGGCTAATATCTTGGCCATGGCCGCTTTATCATCCGGCCATTGTTGCTTATAGCGGGTCGCGTCACTGGTCCTGTTGTAGCACCATAGAGGATGCCCCCTCTGTTGAAGGGACTATACACACCGGGTTATGGCGACGGCCATTACTTCGATCATGGTCAGCTTATTGTGGGCCAGCAGTGGAATCTTGGTAGCCAAAAGGTGTACCTCTTCACTGTCTAGCTGGGAAGGGCTCTTGGGCCACCAGTTGAATTATTTCTTTAGCGGGGCACTTGAGTATTTGGGCAGACCCATCCGAACTGGGTCGGAGAGTTGAACATCTTCAATGTAGAACCATTCCGAGGTCCATTCCTAGGAATCCTTTCGTGGGGTCCCAATGGGGTAACCCGTCTCGGCTATCCGCCACACCTCTGCTCCACCCACTTCAAAGATTGACCCCTCATGGGTACGAGGGGCGAGGCGGAAGTATTTCCTCCACAAATCTAAGTGGGGTTCGCAGCTCAGGAATATCTCACAGAGGGCCACAAAACCAGAAATATGCAGTATGGACCCTGGGATGAGGTTGTGGAGCTAGAGCACGTAGAACTCTAATAAACCCCGTAGGAAGGGGTGAATGGGAAAACCTAGGCCTCTTAAAAGGAAGGGGACGAAGCATACCCTCTCTTCCTAGCTTGGGGCGGGGGAACTCTCGGTGAGTGCTTGACCGTCGATAGTGATTAATCCAGCGCGGACGAGAACGAGATCCGCGACGCTAAGATTGCCCTGCATCTGCAGATTACTCAGATGGAGGCGTGAGACTGAACAACTCGTCCAATCACCAGGGAGAGGGCCATTGGGTCATGAGGATGAACCAGGAATGTCGGCCATGGTGCCTTTTGATCTCTTCGGCACTGTTTTTTGTGAAGGAGGTGGGTTGACCGTCCCCTGCACCTTTGGATCTATAAATAGGTGTTTCGCCTCAAAACTGAAAGGACGGGTTTACACAAGGCGGCATTGGGCCACGTGCCTTCTAAAAAGGTGTGTGACAGTCAAAGTTGACCCTCGCCCCGAGGTAAGCTTTAAACTCCGATGGGCCCACTGTGTTTTGGTGTGGTCCTAAATATCCGGATTATCAAACCGGTCGGGCACGAATACAGTTTTGATCCGGATTATACTGAGTGGTAAACGTCTGATGTTGATCCGGATAGTGTTCGGCCATGAAACACTTCTCCGAACAATTTAGGTAAAGATGAAGAACTCACCTCGCAAGCCGAAGATTTGTAGCACGCCAAATGACAATCCCGGCATTGGAGGCTAGTTCGGGGGCTACTGAGGGAGTCCTGGACTAAGGGGTCCTCGGGCCGTTGACGCATTACATCTGGGCCGGACTGATGGGCCACTATGGGGCCAAGCTAGAGTGTGGACCCGTGACCAGAGAGATCTTCGGAGTCATGCTGTGCCCTCCAAGTCAAGATTAGCGTGATCTTTCCTTCATTGTAACCGATCGCATGTAACCCTAACCCTACTAGTGTCTATATAAACCAGAGGGTTTAGGGCTAGAGCTACATCCATCACCTCATCCACTTAGGGTTTAGCTCGCTTGATCTTGAGGTAGATCTACTTTGTAACCATATCATACATCAAATACAATCAAGTAGGACGTAGGGTTTTACCCCTTCGTGAGGGCTCGAACCTGGGTAAACACCGTGTTCATCGTCCCTTGTTCCCCATTGATCCTAGATCCACAGCTCGGGACCCCCTACCCGAGATCCGCTGGTTTTGACACCGACAACGGGAGAGTGGACCACTGAATATAGATGGGGGAAGGTGATGGAGTTGTTGGTGAAGATGACGGAGTAGCTGGAGTAGATCGCCGTCACACGATGATAGCCCCGGTGGCGTTCTGGCGCCACCGGGAGAGGGCGGGGAGAGAGAGCCCCCTCCTCCCTCTTTTTCCTTGGCCTCCCTCCTAGATGGGAGGAGAGTTCCCCCTCTGGTCCATGGTTTCCATGGCGTTGGAGGGGCAGGAGCCCCTCCTAGATTGGATCTATATCTGTGTTCTCTTCTGTTTCACGTTCCCGTTTTCTGGCCCTTCACCGTTTCTTAAATTCCCAGAGATCTGTAACTCCGATTGGGCTGAAATATTTAGGAGATTTTTATCCATAAATTATATTTCTTGCGGCAAAATAAGGGTAGCAACCGCCTTACAAGGTGCTCACGACCCATCAGGGCACGTCGGGCACCCCCTGGTGCGCCCTGGTGGGTAGTGGGCCCCTCGAACACACTACTAGGAAAATGCTTATACACATGAGGTCAGTAGTAGCGCTTTTTATAAGAAAGCGCTGCTGCTAAATAACGGTAGCGCTTGTCACTGAAGAGCGCTGCTACTATTCATGTAGCAGTAGCGCTTTTGTTATAAAAAATGCTACTACTATATTTGCCAACGGTTGCATGGCAGTGTAGGTATACTAGTAGCGCTCGTTATTAAAAAGCGCTACTGCTATTGTGCATAGCAATAGCGCTGTCCACTGACGAGCGCTACTGCTAAATAGCAGTAGCGGTTGTTTCTAAAAAGCGCTACTACTACACTTACCTTATCCATGCCCGGCGCCCCACGCGCGTCCCTCACTCTCCCTCACACACTCTCGTCACTCGCCGCACGTCGTCACCTGCGCCGTCGCCCGCCCTCACCGTCGACGCCCCCAAGGTATCTGCCTCCCTCCCTCCCTCCTCCTCTCGCCGCCCTCCCCTCCCTCCCTCCCTCCTCCCTCCTCTCGCCGCCCTCATCTCTCCCTCCTCCCATGGCCATCCTCTCTCCTCCCTCTCTGCCGGTGGCCCCCTCCGATCCTCCTCCTCCCTCTCCGGCGGCCCCCTCCTCCTCCTCCTGCCTCCTCCCTCTCCTGCGCTCTCCTCCTCCTCCCTCCTCCTCCGACATAAATGTAGGTCTTTTGAATAGAATAGTGATGTTATATGTATGATAATATTCGATGATGTACGGACGAAAGAGATGATTTAGTTTTGCTTATTGAATGAATGCTAATTTGAATACTAATTTATTTTATGATTTGGTTTTGCTTATTGAATGCTCAAATTGGAAAACTACTCCATCAAGTTTGAATGCTCATATGATCTAGATATAAACATGTATATCTTGTGTTGCTCAAATAGGATATGTGCTTGCCCAAGTGGCCTGCCATGTTTGCAGGTTACACCTCCTATAGTGGCCTATGTTTTGCCAGGGTGTTGATTAATTTCCGTTCCGGCAAATTTCAGGCGCTCGATATGTCCTTTTTTAGCAAAGGTCATGCCGGATTTAATTGTACAAGTTTAATCTTTGAATTATGAACAAAGGAAATGTCGTACTCGGAAGACGAAAGTCTCCCGGGGGAGTGCGACTGGTGTAACGACGACCGAGGTCTGTGCGACAGGCCTCACCTGGACGAAGATCGGCGCTTCAGCATTAAGCTCCAGGAGACCTTCGATGTTGAAACGGTACGCAACGATGTCAAGTGTTTTTTTTCGTAATTAAGCACGAATTCAACTATTTCAACGTGTAATTTTCATCTTTTACAATTCGACTAGCTTATCCCATGCCATGCAAGACGCTATGTCTTGGAGAGGATGGGTTTTGAAGACCATGAAAGTATGGAAACAAAGAAAATTCACCTAAGGACCCATCATGGTATGGATTTTGAAGTAAATCTGTACAATTCTGAGAGCGCAACCCATTTTGGTTGCCCGAATTGGGAAGCACTTTGCAAGATGTATGGTTTTTATGAGGATATGCTTGTCACCATGGATCTTGGTGATCCTGACATCGAGCAAGACAATATGGACATTTGGGTCCTTGGATACTCTTCCAATTCTACCGCTATGTGAGTTTCTCAAACATAGTTATTAACTAATTTATATTGTCTATTTCAAAATAGTTGATAGCTTATTTCCATTGACAGCTTATTTTCATTCTTCAAAGAATGTGCGGAAGATGGTAGACAGAACCTAATACACCGATGGCTCTAAGTTAACTTATCAGGAGAAAAATCATCTAATCGCATTTTGTACTGATCTTGAGAATTACAATATGTATTATCAAACTCCTCCACATTATGGTCAATACGTGCCACTAGTGCATGTGTTAAACTACGGTAACATCCATGGAGATGCCATGGTAAGATTTTTTACTCTTACGACATCCGTGCATCTTTTGAATAATTTTTTTTTAAAACTTAACTACATTGCTAACTACGAAGTTATTACTATGTTTTTCAACAGAAAATCCCGAAGGATTGTGTGCCTCATCTGATGTATCAGAATGCTCACCTTGATGTTTTGAACATACAGCCAGGTCATCCTACGAATCACACCTGTCCATATCAGATTTCTAAAACCAGTGAAGACATGAAAATCAAAGAATGGAAAAATGTATGGACAGTCGTAAGGAGGTACTTGGAAGCAACATTGTGCGAAAGGCAAGAATTGGAGACAGGATAATCTCCATTCTCCATAATGGAGAGTCAGGGCCTATCTTGTTTTATGCTATTTTACCTAAGAGAAGGTAGTAGGTCCTAGCTAATAATACTCATGATCATGTGCTAAGAACAACTAAGTAGGATTGGTTAGATGACTATGATGATGATGTGGTATCGAGTAGAAGTTGTATGATCGATGATGATGAGTTATTTATTATTATGATCGATGATGCATGATGCTATGTTGTTATATGAGCATGATAAGTTATTATATATATATCAGTTGGTGAAATGAACAAGGATTAGATTCAAGTGGAGGCAACATGTGGTGCACATCGAAAGTACTACTAATCCAAACTAGATCAAGTTTGGATTAGAGTAGTACTTTCGACATGCACCACATGTTGCCTCCACTTGAATCTACTCCACATTCATTTCACCCACTGTTATATATAATAACTAATCATGGTCATAAAATCATATGATGAAAGTACTGTATATAAGGAAAATCATACTATGCATATTATTAGCCAAAAGTATGTGATAGTTGTGTAATATTGGCATGAAACAATAAAAAGTTATAGATACGACAGAGACATATCAGTGCAATAGATTATCTTTATGAAGTTTTGCTTGAAATTCGTGAATCTGAAAATTGTGATGAAGTGTCAAAAGAAGAAATTTATAAAGTGGTTCACGATAGATCCTTGAATGAAAAGCATGATTGCAATGATGTTATTATAAATTCTATTAATGACAATTATGCTAATAATATGCAAAACCCCAAGCTTGGGGATGCTAATTTTGTTGTGTCCGCTACTTATTGCAATGATCATGATTGGGGTGATTCTTCTTATGATCTTGAAATTTTATTCAAGCATCATGATGAATATGATATTGATAATAGTGTTTGCAATAATATTGAAAGTGGGTTTGGAAGAATTCCAACTATAGGTAATAATGATCCAACTACTTTGGAGAATGATCAATCTTATGATATTTTGGATAAAAGTGGGCTTGGAGAGGTCATGACTTTCTTTGATGATAATCCCACTATTTTCAAAGAGTGTCAACTTTGCATGCATGTGGATCATGTAGAGAATAGGTTATTTGATAGCTATATTGTTGAATTTGAATATGATCCCACATGTAATTATTTTGAGAGAGGGAAATATGGTTCTAGAAATTTTCATGTCACTAAATTACCTCTCTTCATGTTGAGATTGTCAATGTTTTATTCTTCTTCCTTGCATATGCTTGTTTTGATAATTTGTTTGCTCATAAAATGCCTATGCATAGGAAGTATGTTAGACTTAAATGTGTTTTTCACCTGCTACAATATGCTCTCTTCATGCTTCAATTACTATCTTTCGTGTGAACATCATTGAAATCTGAAGCCTATGTTAATGGCTATAAAGAAAGAGCTTGTTGGCAGGCAACCCAATAAATAAAATAAATTTTTATCCTTTTCTTTCTGTTTTTGTATGTTGACACAACTATGCTACTGTTATGATTGTGTTTTTGTGTTTTAATTAGTGTTTGTGCCAAGTAAATCCTTTGGGATCATGTTGGGTTATAGTTGATTTGATCTTGTTGAAAAACATAAACTTTTGCGCCCCCTAGAAGATTTGTTAAAATTCACAGAAGCGTGATAGAATTCTGAATTGTTTACACAAGATTTATATACAAATTGCCTAAGTTGTCCTAATTTTTCAGTATTTTTGTAGTTACAGAAGTAGGGTTAGAGTCTAGATTACTACAGACTATTTTGTTTTTTACAAATTCTGTTTTTGTTGCATTATGTTCTTATTTTGATGGACCTATGGATTGTATCGGGGGGTATAAGCCATGGTAAAGTTAGAATACAGTAGGTATAATGCAATAATAAAATATTAATGGGTTTGCAACAGTAGTTAAAGTGGTGATTTGCTTTATTATACTAACGGATATCACGAAGGTTTTATTAAGTTTTGTGTGATTGAAGTTTTCATGTTTTGGGTGAGATCACGATGGATGAAGGAATAAGGAGTGAAAAGAGCCTAATCTTGGGGAGGCCCATGGTACCCCAAGGTAATATTCAAGGAAAACCAAGCAACTAAGCTTGGGGATTCCTCGGAAGGCATCCCCTCTTTCTTCTAACAACCATCAGTAATTTTACTTGGAGCTATATTTTTATTCGTCACATATCATGAGTTTTGCTTGGAGCGTCTTCTTGTATTATATGAGTCTTTTTTTGTTTTGCTTTTTAGTTTGTCACAGTCATCCTTGTTGGACACACCTATTTGAGCAAGCCATAATGATTCTATGATTTGTTAGAATTGCTCTAGTGCTTCACTTATATCTTTTTGAGCACCGTGGTGCTTTAATTTTTGAAGAAATACTCTCATGCTTCACTTAGATTAATTTGAGAGTTAGTAAATTTTTGAAGAAATTCTCTCATGCTTCACTTATATTGTTTTGAGAGATGAAAATTTTGATGCTCATGTTCTTCACTTAAATTTGTTTGAGAGCTTGTTATAAGCAATGGTAATATATTAAACTAGTCCCAAAGTGATAGATATCCAAGAGGGATATAATAAAAACTTTCATGAAGATCATTGGACATTATAAACTTGATTCTTTGTAATAGTTTTGAGATATGATGGTAATAATATGTGAGTCATGTTGGTGACTAATTATGCTTTAGTAAGAATATTGGTGTTAAGGTTTGTGATTCCCTATGCATGCACGAAATTCAATAGTTATGCAATGAAATTACATCCTACTTGTGGTGCATTATTCGGTGTTAGTTATGCTTAATGCTCGTTTATGAGAATTTTCATTTCTTGGTTGGTTGCTTCTCAATCTTTTTGCAAGCCTTTCCTTGTACTAAGTAGGAATACTACTTGTGCATCCAAATCCTTAAACCCAGTTGTGCCATATGAGTCCACCATACCTACCTATATGCGGTATTTTCGTGTCGTTCCAAGTAAATTTGTATGTGCCAACTCTAACTTTTAAAATGAATTTCCTTTTTGTGTGCTCGTACCGCTCATGAAGCGGCAGGGGGTGGCTAATATTTTTTCATGCTAGATGTGTTATTCTCAAGATGTGAGTTTATTCACTTGTCATTGCATGAGACTGTGGCGATAATAGGGATGCCCAGTCCCGAAATGAAAAAGAAATTTACTTTATGTTGTCAAATAATTAATTCCTTTGAAAGTGTTGCTATGGAAGGCACCCGTGGATACGGCTAGCCATGGATTGTGAAAGAATGGTGGAAAAAGGAATAAACTTTATTTTATGTTTGGGAACCGCCTATGATGTATCTAGCATGGAAAGTATTGGGAATTCTCGGTCGTTTTCATTGACGGGAAAAGTATGCCTCTCAAAATATTTTTATCTCTCAATTTAATCTGTGAGCTCGGGCACCTCTAGAAATCCCTACTTCCCTCTGGGAAGGGCCTATCTATTTACTTTATGCAATTTTTATTTTTATTTGAGTCTCCATCTTCTCTTATAAAGAACCAAATAGGGAGCACTATGATCATACTTGTGCATTGGATGTAGCTAATATTCGAGTGTGTTTCTTGATTGAGCATGATGGGCTAGGGATAACTTTCTTTAGTGTTGATATTTTGAAAGACATGATTGCTTGTTGATATGCTTGAGTATTGAAATCTTCATGTCAAATATACACTATTGCTTTGAATCGTCTAAAAGTCCAAATGTCCGTGCTACAAAAAGAAAGAATATGTGATGAATGATATGTCCATTTTGCATCATTCTTTTATATTGATATTTATTGCATTATGGGCTGTTATTACACATTATTGTACAATACTTATGCCTTTTCTCTCTTATTTTAAAAGGTTTACACAAACAGGGAGAATGCCGGCAGCTGGAATTCTGGACCGGAAAGGAGCAAATCTGAGAGACCTATTCTTCACAACTCCAAAAGTCCTGAAAATTTATGAAGAATTATTTTGGAATATATAAAAAATATTGGGCGAAGAAAATACCAGAGGGGACCCACCAGGTGGACAAAAGCCTGGGGAGCGCCCCTGTGGCTTGTGGGCCCCTTATCAGGTCTCCGGTGCCCATCTTCTGCTATATGGAGGGTTTTGACCTGGAAAAAATCAGAACAGAGTTTTCAGGATGAAGCGCCGCCGTCTCGAGGCGAAACTTGGGCAGAACCAATCTAGGGCTCCGGCGGAGCTGTTCTGCCGGAGAAACTTCCGTCCCGTAGGGGGAAATCGAAGCCATCATCATCACCAACGATCCCTCATCGAGAGGGGGTCAATCTCCATCAACATCTTCACCAGCACCATCTCCTCTCAAACCCTAGTTCATCTCTTGTATCCGATCTTTGTCTCAAAACCACAGATTGGTACCCGTGGGTTGCTAGTAGTGTTGATCACTCCTTGTAGTTGATGCTAGTTGGTTTATTCGGTGGAAGATCATATGTTTAGATCCTTAATGATATTCAATACCCCTCTGATTATGGACATGAATATGCTTTGTGAGTAGTTACGTTTGTTCCTGAGGACATGGGAGAAGTCTTGTCATAAGTAATCATGTGAATTTGGAATTTGTTCGATATTTTGATGAGATGTATGTTGTCTTTCCTCTAGTGGTGTTATGTGAATGTCGACTACATGACAATTCACCATGATTTGGGCCTAGGGGAAGGAATTGAGAAGTAATAAGTAGATGATGGGTTGCTAGAGTGACAGAAGCTTAAACCCTAGTTTATGCGTTGCTTTGTAAGGGGCTGATTTGGATCCATATGTTTCATGCTATGGTTAGATTTATCTGAATTCTTCTTTCGTAGTTGCGGATGCTTGCTAGAGTGGTTAATCATAAGTGGGAGGCTTGTCCAAGTAAGGATAGCACCCAAGCAATGGTCCACCCACATATCAAATTATCAAAGTAACGAACGCGAATCATATGAGCATGATGAAAACTAACTTGACAATAATTCCAATGTGCCCTCGGGAGAGATTTGCTTTATATAAGAATTCGTCCAGGCTTGTCCTTTCCTACAAAAAGGATTGGGCCATGTTGCTGCACCTTTGTTACACTTGTTACTTGTTACCCGTTATGAATTATCTTATCACAAAACTATCTGTTACTGATAATTTCAATGCTTGCAGAGAATACCTTGCTGAAAACCGCTTGTCATTTCCTTCTGCTCCTCGTTGGGTTCGACACTCTTACTTATCGAAAGGACTGCGATAGATCCCCTATACTTGTGGGTCATCAATGAACATGTTAGGCATAATTCCACATCAAATTTTTTGTTTTTATCATTTACCTACTCCAGGTCGAGCAGGAATTAAGCATGGGGATGTTGATACATCTCCAACGTATCTATAATTTTTGATGGTTCCATGCTGTTATATTATCATTCTTGGATGTTTTATATTCATTTTATAGCAACTTTATCTCATTTTTTGGGACTAACCTATTGACATAGTGCCGAGTGCCAGTTGTTGTTTTTTTGCTTGTTTTTTACTTCGGAGAATATCAGTACCAAACAAAGTCCAAATGCCATGAAACTTTTTTGAGATTTTTTTCTGCCCAGAAGACAACTTGGGAGCCAAGGAAGTACTGGAGGGGAGGCTCGTGGGGCCCACAAGGCACCAGGGCGCGCTAGGGGCGGTAGTTGGGCCCACAGGCCCCCTCTCCATCGCCTCTCAGCTCAATAAATACCTTAATATTCCAGAAACCCTAGGGGAGTCGACGAAAAACAATTCCAGCAGAGGCAAGTTCCAGAACCACGAGATCCAATCAAGAGCCCTATTCTGGCACCTTGCCAGATGGGGACATGATCATGGAGGGGTTCATCATCCTCATTGGTGCTCCTCCGATGATGCGTTAGTAGTTTACCACAGACCTACGGGTCCGTAGGCACTAGCTAGATGGCTTCTTCTCTCTTTTTGATTCTCAATACAATGTTCTCCTCGATGTTCTTGGAGATCTATTTGATGTAATGACTTTTTGCGGTGTACTTGTTGGGATCCGATTAATTGCGAGTTTATGATCAGTTCTATCTATGAATATTATTTGAGTCTTCTTTGATATCTTATATGCATGATTATTATAGCCTCATATTTCTTCTCCGAAACTTTGGTTTGGTTTGGCCAACTAGATTGATTTTTCTTGCAATGGGAAGAGGTACTTTGTGATGGGTTCGATCTTGTGGTATCCTCACCCAGTGACAGAAGGGGTAGCGTGGCACACATGTATCATTGTTATTAAGGATAAAAAGATGGGGTCTATTCCTACATGAATAGATCTTGTCTACTTCATGTCATCAATCTTATTGCATTACTCCATTTTTCCATGAACTTAATACACTAGATGCATGCTGGATAGCGGTCGATGTGTGGAGTAATAGTAGTAGATGCAGGCAGGAGTCGGTCTACTAATCTTGGACGTGATGCCTATATACATGATCATTGCCTTGGATATCGTCATAATTATTTGCTCTTCTATCAATTGCCCGACAGTACTTTGTTTACCCACCGTATGCTATTTTCTCGAGAGAAGCCACTAGTGAAATCTATGACCCCCGGGTCTATTTTCTATCATATTATTTTCAGATCTGTTATTCCAAAAACCCAAAAATATCTTGCTGCACTTTTCTTTGTTTATTTTATTTTGTGCTTTTTTTAGATCTATTTATCAAACCTCAGACAATTTAATCTATCTCAATACCGAGGAGGGATTGACAACCCCTCTTACGCGTTGGGTTCCAAGTATTTGTTATTTGTGTGCAGTTGTTGTTTACATAGTGTTGCTTGGTTCTCGTACTGGATTGATAACCTTGGTTTCATAACTGAGCAAAATACTTACCGTTGTTGTGCTGCATCATCCTTTCCTCTTCGGGGAAATACCAACGCAGATACAAGCAATCAAGGATCTAGATCTAGCTCTAATTTGATCAACTAGAAGTAGAACTAGAGGAGACTCCAAAACTTCTATCTAAAAGTGCCCAAAACCTCAAGTATATATAGGTTGGAGGAGTGGGAGGGGGCACCACAAGGGGGGAAGGAAACCTCCCCCCTTTGGCTGGCCAAGGAGTGGGTCTCCCCCTCCAATTTGGGCTCCCCTATTGGGCCCAAATGGCCAATTATCCTTTCCATCACTTGGCCTTTTAAGGCCAGTTGATATTTAATTAAATATAAAAGCTTCCTAACTATATTAGAGCCTTTTATTATTAATTTAACATCCCCCTAAACATTTTACACCTATATAATATTTATCGGTATTACCCGGTAAAACCCAAAACCCTTCTGGTGACCCCGAAACGCTTCTGGTTCCTATCGAAACTATTTCAAATATTAGTGAAACTATTTCATGAATATTTCCTCATTACTCCTCTCCTACTATGTAGCACCGCAAAAATTCAACCATGATTTTATTAAATAAAATCTGGCCAGAAATAAAATTTTGAATAATACTAGGTCTTTTATTAATTTCAGAACCATTTTCTGTTTCTGTTTTTCAAAATTCTTCCCTCCGTATAGCAATTTTTGGAAATAATATTGTGGCTTTGGTAATTCTCTTAAAACATTTCAATTGTATTTTAATAACAGTAAGAATTATTTTCAGAAAAAAAATTGCCCCAAAATAATTCTTTTAATAGCTATTTCTTTATTTTAAATGCCTCTGTTGCACTATAACTTGTTTAAATAATTCTTTTTAAATTCCACAAAAATTATGAGAGGTCATGTGATGCCTAAAAATCACTTTTATGCAAGAACACAACTTGGTCTTTTGGGAATTTTGAGTGAAACAATCTCTTTTCAATTCTGTCCAGTATTTGAGTCTCTACTACAACCCCAATTTTCCTTGCCCCAAAAATCCTGAAATTTTTCCCATTTATAGTCCTTCCAACCAAACCCTTAAAGTCCAAAATTTTAGCTCCAGAGGAATCTTTTCAGTTCACTAAATATTCCCCTGAAGCTTCTGTCCAGAACTGAAATTCACCAAAAGTTGCACATGCAAGTGTTTCCTTTTGTCCATCCAACCCCACCATCATCTTCACCATCTAAGGAGACATCACCCTGCCAAATTTCAACTCTAGAAATAACCCCTAGGTGGCCCTAGCATTTTGTCAAGCAGGTTGGGTGCATGACAGAATTTATGCCTCTACCTAAACTGCATTGAGCACTATGTTAGTTATCAAAAACAGCATGTCCCTAACCTCTCTCATGCCCATAAGCACCACCCTGATGAGTCTTAGCTCATTTAGGTCTCTGTAGATGTCAATGGCATTTGTTCGAGCATGTGGTGTGCGTGCAACTGGCGCGGCCAGAGCACGCGTACCACACCCCTGGCATCGAGCTCTTGCCGCTCACTCCGCTGCTTCCCTCACCCGTCCTGATCTACCCCTTGACCACCGCGACCCTCTGGAAGCTTGCTGACAGCCAAGCTTGGCCGCTGGTGCCGGCCATCACCGCCCGAGCCACCTGGCCTTGCCAGCTCGCCCTCGCCTTAACTGCGGTCGCTGCTGTCTCCACCGACCTTATCCACAGCCCGCCGACCACTCCACCGACCTCTACCGTCCTCAACCACCTTGGCGGCGCCATTAATGGCCTCTGCCGCCATGCTTATCTCCGGGAGCCCGCGAACCGACCTTCCTGGCTACTTAAAGCACGCCCCGAGCACTCCTTCGACACGTCCACCCCTCCTCCTCCCTCTGAGAGCTTCCCAGAGCAGCCCGTTGGACCAGACGAGGTCGTCTTCTCCATTTCTGACCGAGGCGCCCGCTGTCACTCCTCTGTCAAATACCACGCCCCGAGCTTTCCCCTCCTTCAGTTCTACACCAACAGCACCCTCTTGCTCCCACGGCCCCGTTCCACCGCTCAATCCTGCTCGGGACCCATCGGAGGCAAAAGCCCCATCCTGCCCGACGACCGCCGTCCGCCGCGAAGCTCACCGCTGGCCACTCCTGTAACACCCCATGTCATTAGCCACAGTAATCACTTTTGATAATGACAAGTCAGCAAGTTTAATAGTGCATGATCATCATTAGCATCATATTGCATTTTAACTCCTAAGTCAAAATCCAAATTTAAATGAATGTGGAAAATAAAAGTTGTTCAACATAGAAACTAAAATGTTCATTGAATAATAAATATCCCAGAGACCATTCTAAAATTGTAACCAACATTTATTACATTAATTAAGTAACCCAAACCTCCTCTAACAGTGGCTGAAAATAATATTTAATAACCTTTTAATTAATCTAGAACAAATATGAAATGATGTTTTGCCCAAACTAGTTTTTGGAGTTAGGGTATAATGCACTGGTATTTATGGACTAGGTCACACTTTTTACAAAATTCATTTGGTGCCCAAACATTTTGCAAACAGAAAAGAAAAGAGACAGAAAAAGAGAAAAAGGAAAAGGCCTAAAGACCCTACTGTGCACTTAGGCCTACCATCTGCAGTGCCGGCCCGGCCGACCCCGCGCCATCCCCTACCTCACTGCTCACCGCGCGCCTCGCTGTCGAGCACCTCACGCACGTGAGCCAGCCCCCCCTCCGTGCGGTCGACAGCGTGCCCGTGCCCGCGCTGGGGATAAGAGCAGCTCCCCGCTCTCCCTGGCGAACCCTAGCCACCATTCCCCCTTTCCTCCCTCGTTCCCCGTCTCGCCCGACGCCGCCATGATCGGCCTCTGCTAAAGCTCTCGGCCACCGCCTCTACCTCGCCACCGCGACGTGTCCACGAGCTCCGCCGTGCTCCTCTACACCTCCTGCACCGACGAACCGAAGCCGAACACTCTGCATCTCCGGTCTGCTTTGCCTTCTTCCTCTACGGCCGCCGACGATCGCCGCCGTCGATTCGCGCCGCCCCGAGCTCCTCCGTTCTTCCCCGGGCCTTCTCTGCAACGCCGGTGAGCCCCTGCGCCGAATGCGCCCTCCCCTGCCCTCTCTAGCCGCCCGTAGCGCTTGCTCCACCGTAGCCCGAGCCCACCCCCACGGACCTCGTCGCCGACGTCGTTCCGGTGACCTTTTGGTCATTTGCTCGCGCCCGTCTTGCTCGCGTGTGCACGTAGGCCTCGCTCTGCTCTCTAGTTTGCCCAAACTCGCACCGTAGCCCTGTCTTCGCCGCACGCCCGAACCACCTCGCCACCGGCGAGCTCCTGGCCCTCCACGCCGGCCTCCCCAGCACCCCGCACCACCACCGTTCGACGCGCGACGCTGAGCCGCGTCGAACACAAGCAACCGCAGCCCCTGGGACCCCCTGTGTGCGAATCCCGAGCCGAGCTCGACGCGCGCCGCCGTGTTTTGGCTCGCCGGAGCTACTCCGGCGAGTCGCCGGCCACTGCTGACCTGGCCTGGGCACAACAAGGCCAGGGATAAGCGTGCCCAAATGTAAGGTGTGCCACACCATCAAGGGAGCTCCAACCTGTTTGAGTACGGGGATCACTGGGTATGTGGTTTGCTTCATGATTTATGCAATTTCATTCTTCATGCTAGCTTGAGCCCTTAACCAATATTTTGTTCCTCTCTTTTAGGCGCGACACAACAAGAAGGATGTGCCACCACTGTTCGACCTCTATGCCATGGCCCATACTGCCCCGTAAAAGAAGGCCAAGGCATTCTCTGAGGATGACCTCGATCATCCAGAGAGCTTCACAAACATCTCCTCCCACAACAAGCTCGTGAGGTACAGGGACGTTGGGAAGACGAGGAAAGGGGAGGACTTCAACTCGAGCCAGGGTCCTTTTGATCCAGAGATCGTGATGCTATCTGGTGGTCGGAGGTACCATGGCTCGGTAGCCATTGGGGATGGACTCATACGTTGTCCTAGAACTCTCCCGGAGATCAAGAAGCGCCAGACGATCTCCGATACTGAGATAAGGCCTCGTCCATGGCCAATGGAGCTCGCCACCGAGGCTAGGGCCCAGGAGCTTCTGACGAAGGCAAACAGGCAGGCGGCGGAGAGGGAGAGGGACATGGAGGAGAGGACGGCTAGTCTGTTGGAGGTGGAGAGGAACCAGAACGACGCATCTCACCGGGCCCTATACGAGCTCCTCGTGGTAAGTTTGTCCTGCATATTAGCCAAATCATGCACGTAATGTTCGTTTCATTACTAACTAATATCACTGACTCGTGAAAACAAAATGTGCAGACCGTGTGCCAGAACAACGGTCAGACCCCTCCGCCGATGCCCCAGATTGGTATAGCGCCCACTGTGAGTTTCATTTGAATGGTCATTAATTACTAGTATTCACATATGAGTTGCATCATGCTAAGGAGACATTGCAAATGATCTTTGGTGCAGCATGCCTCCCGACAAGAATCGACCGATCCTTCTCCGTCTAGCACTGGCGCAACCCCGACCGGTCCTTCTCCGTCTAGCACTGGCGCAAACCCGACCGGTCCTGCACCTCCGTGATGATGGTAAGTTTTCCCAACTATTTTGCTTAACAAATGCATACTTAGCTTAAGAAATGACCTACTTAGCTCCAAAATGACCTATACTTAGCTTATTTTCCTCGAAAATGACATAATAACTTTACTTAGCTCCAAAATGACATATTTTACCTAGGATAGCTATAAAATTACCTATACTTAGCATTTTTTCCTCCTAAATGACTTGATATGCTTAGTTAGCTAAAAAATGGCATAACTACCTAGGATAGCTCAATAATGATCTATACTTAGCTTAGCTAGTTCATTTATGACATAATTAGCTCACTTAGGTAAAAAATGGCATAATAACCTTGGTTTAGCTCTAAAATGACCTATACTTAGCTTATTTTCCTCGAATATGACATAATAACCTTACTTAGCTCCAAACTTACATACTTTACCTAGGATAGCTATAAAATGACCTATACTTAGAATTTTTTTCTCCTAAATGACTTAATATGCTTAGTTAGCTAAAAAATGGCATAACTACCTAGGATAGCTCAATAATGATCTATACTTAGCTTACCAAGTTCATTTATGACATAATTAGCTTTCTTAGGTAAAAAATGGCATAATAACCTTGGTTTAGCTCCAAAATGACCTATACTTAGCTTATTTTCCTCGAAATTTACATAATAACCTTACTTAGCTCGAAACTGACATACTTTACCTAGGATAGCAATAAAGTGACCTATGCTTAGCATTTTTTCCTCCTAAATGACTTAATATGCTTAGTTAGCTAAAAAATGGCATAACTACCTAGGATAGCTCAATAATGATCTATACTTAGCTTACCTAGTTCATTTATGACATAATTAGCTTATTTAGGTAAAAAGTTGCATAATAACCTTGGTTTAGCTCCAAACTATCATATAATTAGTTTATTTTCCTCGTAAATGACAAAATAACCTTACCTAGCTCCAAAATGACCGATTTTAACTAGGATAGCTCTAAAATGACCTACACTTACAATTTTGTCCTCCAAAATGAATAAATATGCTTTGTTAGCTCAAAAATGAAATAACTACCTAGGTTAGCTCAAAAATGACCTATACTTAGCTTCTTTAGTTCATTTATGAGATACTTAGCATACTTATGTAAAAAATGGCATGATAACCTTGGTTTAGCTCCAAAATGACATAGACTTACCTTATTTTCCTCCAAAATGACAAAATTACCTTACCTACCTCAAAATGACCGATTTTAACTAGGATAGCTCTAAAATGACCTACACTTGCCATTTTGTCCTCCAAAATTAATAAATATGCTTACTTAGCTCAAAAATGGCATAACTACCTAGGTTAGCTAAAAAATGACCTATACTTAGATTCTTCAGTTCATTTATGACATACTTAGCATACTTAGGTAAAAAATGGCATGATAATCTTAGTTACCTCCAAAATGACATAGACTTAGCTTATTTTCCTCGAAAATTACATAATAACATTACTAAGCTCCAAAATGACCTATTTACCTAGCTTAGCTCTAAAATGACGTACACTTAGCATTTTTACCTAGCTTAGCTGAAAAATGGCATTTTTACCTACCTAAGTTAGAAGAAGAAGAAGATAAAGAAGAGTAGAGGAGAAAAAGAAAGAGCAGAAAAATTCTTCTTCTTCTTCCTCTTCTTCTTCTTCTTTTTCGTCTTCTTCTTCTTCTTACTTTATTCTTTCCCAATTTGCAGATTTGCTTTAGATGAGGAAGCTTGCGTTGATGGAGTCTACTCTTCTCCTTGTGCTTCCTTTTTGTTTTGATTCTGTACGATGAACAATGTGAAACTTGCGACCTATATATGTATGTATGGATGAAACCATTGTATGCTTGTTGTTGGATATGTTGGCTAGCTATATATGTTGCATATGGACTTTTGATTTGGTATGTTTATGTGTTGGATGATCATATCCATATGGCAGGGATATGATTTGGTATGTATATGTGTTGGTATGCTTGTTGAAAGTATTTTCAAATGTGTGTGTGTGTATATATATCTGTGAAATTCTATGAAATTGAATGAATTTAAGAAAAAACAGAAAAAACAGGGGCTATATAGGCTCTTTGCCGTCTGCTGGCAGACGGCAAAGAGCTTTGCCATTAGCCAGCAGATGGTAAAGCTGCCACATGGCAGCTACCTACACAACCTGGGGGGGCACTGGGCTGGCCTATATGGTTGCTTTGCCGTCTACTGGCAGACGGCAAAGACCTTTGCATCTTTTCCACCTAGTCAGTCCCTCATGCCGCGATTTAGGAACACCAATTGGCTTAAGGCCAGGAATAAAGTCAACACAAAACTCAATGACCTCCTCATTTTCATGGCCCTTGGAGATGCTTCCTTCTGGCCTAGCACGGTTATGAACATATTTCTTAAAGACTCCCATGAACCTCTCAAAGGGGAACATATTGTGTAGAAATACAGGACCCAGAATGGCAATCTCTTCGACTAGGTGAACTAGGACGTGCGTCATGATATTGAAGAAGGATGGTGGGAACACCAACTCGAAACTGACAAGACATTGCACCAAATCATTCTCTAACCTTGGTATGATTTCTGGATCGATTACCTTCTGAGAGATTGCCTTGAGGAATGCACATAGCTTCACAATGGCTAATCGAACGTTTTCCGGTAGAAGCCCCCTCAATGCAACCGGAAGCAGTTGCGTCATAGTCACGTGGCAGTCATGAGACTTTAGGTTCTGGAACTTTTTCTCTGCCATATTTATTATTCCTTTATATTCGACGAGAAGCCAGACGAGACCTTCATACTGAGCAGGCATTCAAAGAAGATTTCCTTCTCTTCTTTGGTAAGAGCGTAGCTGGTATGACCCTGATGTATGCCGTCTTTTCCGTGCATATGTTGCTGGTCCTCCCGTGCCTCTGGTGTATCTTTTGTCTTCCCATACATGCCCAAGAAGCCTAGCAGGTTCACGCAAAGATTCTTCGTCACGTGCATCACATTGATTGCAGAGCAGACATCTAGGTCTTTCCAATAGTGTAGGTCCCAAAATATAGATTTCTTTTTCCACATGGGTGCGCGTCCGTCAGCGTCATTTGGAACATATTGTCCGCCAGGACCCTTTCCAAAGGTTACTTTCAAATCCTTGACCATATCAAGTACATCATCACCAGTACGGTGGAGAGGCTTCTTCCGGTGATCTGCCTCACCTTTGAAATGCTTGCCTTTCTTTCTTACGGGATGCCTGCTCGGAAGAAATTGACGATGTCCCAGGTACACATTCTTCTTAAATTTATCCAAATATATACTCTTGGTATCATCTAAACAGTGCATGCATGCGCGGTATCCCTTGTTTGTCTGTCCTGAAAGGTTACTGAGAGCAGGCCAATCATTGATGGTTACAAACAGCAACGCATGTAGGTCAAATTCCTCCTATGTGTGCTCATCCCACGCACGTACACCATTTTCATTCCACAGCTGTAAGAGTTCTTCAACTAATGGCCTTAGGTACACATCAATGTCGTTGCCGGGTTGCTTAGGGCCTTGGATGAGCACTGGAATCATAATGAACTTCCGCTTCATGCACAACCAAGGAGGAAGGTTATACATACATAGAGTCACAAGCCAGGTGCTATGATTGCTGCTCTGCTCCCCAAAAGGATTAATGCTGTAACACCCCCGGTGGTTAACTACAGTAATCACCCTTTTGATTATGCCATGTCATCAAGTTTAACAGTGCATGACCATCATTAGCATTATATTGCATTTCAACTCCTAAGTCAAAATCCAAATTTAAATGAAAGTGGAAAATAAAAGTTATCCAACATAGAAACTAAAATGTTCAATCAGTAACAAATAATACAGAGACCATTCTAAAATTGAAACCAACAATTAATAAATTAATTAGGTGGCACTAACATTACCAAAATAGCTAGGATTAATGTATTTTAATTATTATAAAAATTGTGTGAGTTCCAATTGACTCCAAACCAATTTTTGGTAGTAGTAGGGGATGCCTAGTAATTATTGGAACAATTACTATGTTTTACAAAAACCATTTTGAGGCCTAACTATTTACTAAACAGAGACTTATGAATAAATAAAAAGAAAAGACAAAAGAAAACAGAACAGAGAAATAAAAAAAGAAAGCCCCCCCCACGACTGGGCTCGGCCCAGCAGGCCCAGCAGGCAACCAGGCCGGCCCAGCTGGCGCACCTTACTAACCCCCGACCCCGGTCGAACCCTAAACTAGCTCCCCACCACTCCCCACTCGATTCCCTCTCCCTCCCTTGATCTGGATCGGGGGGAGTGACCCCGACGACGCAACCGACGCCGCCCCGACGTCGTCGCCTCGCCGCCGCCCATCGCCACCGTCGCCGTTGCCTCGTCGCCTCCCTCCCCGACGAGCTCCACCACGCCTCGCCGCCCCCTCTCCCCTGCACCGTTCGGTGAGGCCCCCGGCCTCCGGCCTCTCCCCTCCCTCTCTGCCCACTGCGACGACCGCCGCCGCCCACGTACTCCTCGTCATCGCCACCCCTCGCCACGCTCATCGCAACCTCGGCCGCCTGCTCGCTCTGCCGCGCCGCCCGTCTGCCCCTGCCCACGTGTGGCCGCACCCCGTCGCTCCCGTGCCTTACCGCGGCCCGCTGCGCCCGCGCTCGACCTTGCCGCCGCCGTCCGCTCGCCCGCGCGCCGCCCTCCGGCCTTGGCCTCGCCTCTGCTTCCCCGCGCACGCTGGCGCTCACGCGCTCGCCCGCGGTCGCCGCGCCCATCGCCCGCTCGCCCCTAGCCTCGCGCGCCCGCCCGCGCGTGCCTGGCCGCACCCGCGCCCGCTAGCCTCCTGGGCCACTGCCCAGTGGGGTCCGTGGCCCTGTGCCACAGCCGCTGGGCCCCCACCCCCCTGGCCCAATGACATGTGGGGCCCACGGCCCCGAAACATTTTTAAAATAAAAAATAAAAATAATTAATAAAAATAATTAGTTAATTAAATAATTAATTAGTGAGTTAAAATAAATCCTGATTAGGTTAATCTAATTTAGTTAATTAGTTTAATTAAACATTAATTAGTTAGTTAATCCCTAATTAACCTAACAGTCAATGACAGGTGGACCCCACCGATCATGTTGACTGCTGACGTCAGCATGATGTCATGCTGACGTCATCAGTCACTTTTTCGGATAATGTTTAATTTAAATAATTAAATAAATTCCAGAAATTGTTTTAAACTTTAAAAATTAATATAAAATAAACCGTAACTCCGATGAAAATACTTTCTACATGAAAGTTGCTCAGAATGACGAGACGAATCCGAATACGTGGTCCGTTCGTCCGTCACATGTCCCTAACTATCCGAACATGCAACCGTTCCCCTCCGGTCATCTGTCTGACAAATGTCCGGAGCCGGGAAAACATTCCCGGATGAATCCCACCTTCGCCAGTATCACCCGGCAATGCGTTAAATCACCTCCGTCACCGCGTATTGCCATGTTATGCTTTGTGCTGCACTTGTTCGCTGTGTATTTATACTGTTTCCTCCCCCTCTTCTCTCTCGGTAGCCCCCGACACCGACGTCGTCCCCGAGGCCGACGCAGCTCCAGAGCCCGAAGACACCATTGATGACCTTGCCCTTGCCGCCGAGCAACCAGGCAAGCCCCCCCCCTTTTGATCATCCCGATATCGCCCATTCTATTTCTCATGCTTGCATTAGAATTGCTGCTGCTGCTGCTTTACCCATTCTGATGCATAGCCTGTTTATTGTAACCTGCTGTTGATAATTACCTGCATATCCTAAACTGCATAGTATAGGTTGGGTAGAGACCTATCAGTGACCCCACTTATCCTGACTGCCCCGCTGGATAATCTGAAGACCCGATTAACGGGATTGAAGACCAGGCCCCGACACCGCACATCACCCCCCTTAGTTGTAATGACACTGCAGCGTTACTATCGAGTGCCGAGGGTGAAACCTCTTGTAGCACTTCTGATGTTAACTCTATAGAGTAGCTATTCGGTCGTGGTCATCGAGGGTGATTCCTCCTTCACCACTTCCGGTAACGACGCTGTCGTGCAACACATCTAGTGTGAACCCATTGAGGGTGATTCCTGCGAGTTCACCTTGACGATTACAACGAGTAGGAATCCAACGAGGGCGATACCTCTGATTACACTGTTACTTGGACTTTACACTGTTACTTGGATAGGCGGGTCGACCCTGAGGGGTACCCACGTGCGCCTGAGAGGCGAGTGTTGTGAAGACGGTTGCCTGTATGGTGCCCGAGTGATGAATACGAGGCGCGGCCGGGCATTCTTAACCCTTGCAGCAAGTCCTCGAGACGGGGCGACGGGGTCACATCTTTCGTGAGTCTCTGCTTGTTACCGCAAGCCCAAGGTACTAACGATTTGGATATTTGATCCGAGCAGGCCTCTGGCCTCATAGCACTAACCATCACGTGGGCATAGTATGGGCGTTCTGCATCGTAGCATCAGCCGAAAGCTCTGTCAGACGTCTAGTTCAGCCTTGCAGCCGGGACGGACTGGCGCCCCCCTGGTGCCTGGCTTCCCCCTGCATGCAACGACTCAGAGTGCACAGGGCGATGGCCCAAGACCTATGAGCGCTTAGGATGTAGACCGACGGGGACCTCTCTGCTGAGCTCTAGGTAGGGTTGTGATGTGTCATTTGGCCGAGGCCGGGCATGACCCAGGAAAGTGTGTCTGGCCGGAGTTAATCGTGCGTGTTGGGTAAGTTGGTGCACCCCTGCAGGGAAGAACACTTCTATCGATAGCCGGTCCTACGGTAAAGGACACTCGGAGTTGTATCCTGATTGATAAATTTTTTACAACAGGATACTTGGATACTACGGCTCTAGGATTGCTTCTCGCAGGGAGTCGAGAAGGGATCTCAGGACGAGGTTGATGACTATAGGGCTCTGGGATTGCTTTCTCGTAGGGAGTCGAGAAAGGATCTCTGGGTGAGGATGAGACTTAATGATACTGCTACATTATATTGTACTGTTCTACCCTCTTCTATTTCTGCAAGACCGCTGAAGATGCTAGTCTTCGATAGGACTAGGCCTTCTCTGTATTCTGGCATTTCTGCAGCCCAGTCCATATATACAGCCTCTCATTGAAAATGTTGCATATGTAGTGTAGATCCTTGCTTGCTGAGTACTTCTGAGTACTCACGGTTGCTTTGTTTACCTTTTCTCCCCATATCAGTTTGTCGTGACCAAGATGACGGAGCCCCTGATAGTGTTTTATTTTGCCCCGCCTTTCTAAAGGCCTTTCTGTTTCTCTTTTAATATCTGTACTCAGATATCTGATGCTTCCGCTGACGCTTGTTCACAAGCTTATGTATTCGAGCCCTCGAGGCCCCTGGCTTGTAATATAAAGCTTGTGTGACTTTATTTATGTTTTAGAGTTGTGTTGTGATATTCTTCCCGTGAGTCCTTAGGCTTGATCATGTGCATTTGCGTGTATGATTAGTGCACGATCAGGCCGGGGGCATCATCAAGTTGGTATCAGAGCCGACTGCCTGTAGGAACCCCCCCTTTCCAACTCCTTGGCCGAAGTTGAGTCTAGTAATCGAAAACTATTTTACTAACTTGGCTGTGTGGCTTACGGGCCCACGTCGCCAATTGGGTGGTATTAGGATCTTTTACTCCACGACCTTTACTCTGGGACTCTGATCTCTCTTCTATTCGGGTTAAAGTTTTACTAACTCCAACATTAGGTTCTCGTGATCACATCCACCTGGAGTTCTGAAATATCCCCCCTTGCTTCGAGATTATGGGCCAGGTTCTGCTTACAGGATCCTCTTATCGAGGGCACCCTGTTTTGTCACTTGCAGATTCTTCGCTCCAATAGTTTTCTCCGACGTTGATGTAGCCTTTGCTATGTCTCGTTGTGTATTTCCTTGCCGCGTGCCTGCGCACCGCCTAGATGTCTAGCCTTCCCTTTCAACTGTCGTAATGCCGGATACTAACCGAGGCTATGTGTGGCTTTGAATGTCTGGTGCGAATATGCTGAATTATCTATTGCACTTCCTTCTGTTGTGTGTGATACTTCATGAATCATTCCATACACATGCAGTTTTTCTTGCTAAACTGCCCCTGTTGATTTGGCAGGATGGCTGACGATCCTCCACCTCCACCCTATATTGCCACCATGATGCAGCAGTTTGAACTCAACCGTCAGCAGTTTGAGCTCAACCGTTAGTTTATGACTGGAGTATTGGCTCAATTCCCAACTCAGAATGCTCAGCAACAGAATGCTCCAATAACTCTGCTAGAATTTGTGCGCCTCAGTCCATCCATTTTCCGCAACTCCACCAATCCTATGGATGCTGATGATTGGCTTCATGACATCCTGTTTAAGATGGAGTTAGCTAATGTTGCCCCTGACAGTCACGTCACCTTCGCGACATTCCACTTAAAGGGTCCCGCTGCTCAATGGTGGGAAAGCCACAAGGCTATGTTGCCTGCAGAGACTGTAACCACTTGGCAGGAATTTCAGTCAGCTTTTCATGCATGTCACATTCCTCAAGGTCTGATGGACCAGAAGAAGCAGGAGTTCCGTAAACTCTCTCAGGGCAAAATGACTGTGGATGAATACCAGAGGAAATTTCTTGAATTGTCCCGCTATGCTGCGGATGACGTTGACACCAACACACGCAAGCAGGAGAAATTTCGTGAAGGACTGCGTACCGATATAAAACTTGCACTTGCTGTCCATGATTTCACAGACTTCGCAACGCTTGTCAGCAAATCTTTCCAAGTTGAAACAGCTCTGGCTGAGTACCAGGAGTCGCTCAAGCGCACTCATGAAGCTGGCTCATCCTCGGGTCAGCCTGTTCAGAAGCGTCGAGTGTGGATCCCTCACAATGTTCACCACCGGCCTGCTCCAACACCAAGGCCGTCTTATGTTGCACCTCGATTGCCTTCACCGCCGAGACAGCTAACGGTTCATGATGGACAGCCTAATGTTATGGCTTCTCCTCAGGATGTACCACGTCCTCCTGATGGTCGTACGAAGGGCCATCGAACCCGTCGTTGCAGAAATCATAAGGCCAGGATGTCTGCTATGGACCGAGGCCAGGTTACTCACGTCAAAATGGGAGAAGCTCGTGAGTCTCCAAAAATCGTGATGGGAACTCTGTCAGTTAATTCAGTTGCAGCATCTGTTCTCTTTGATTCCGGGGCATCACATTCCTTTGTGTCTCAACAATTTGCTCAGCGACATGAGCTACCTCTAGAGTTATTGCACACACCATTAGAGATTATCACTCCCCGTTCCAGGTGGCAAACCAAGATGGTAAGTCACAACAATCAGATCAAAATTGAAGGGTTGATGTTCTCTGCTTCCCTTATTGCTCTTGGACCTTCCGACATAGACATCATTCTCGGTATGGACTGGTTGACAGCGCATAATGCTTTGATTGATTGCGCTACTAAGACAGTCCAGCACACTCTCCTTTCTGGCCAGACAGTCCAATACTCAGCCCGAATAGCTTAGGATGCCGAGACTCAAATATATGTTCTGAATGCATTGAATGCTTCACCTCTTGAAGGCATCGAGAATGTTCCAGTGGTTCGTGATTTTCAAGATGTATTTCCAGAGGAACTACCAGGAATACCCCCTGCTAGAGCTGTTGAGTTCGTCATCGACTTGAAGCCTGGCACTACCCCTATTGCGAAGCGCCCTTATAAGATGCCTCCGCATCATCTTCTCGAACTTAAGGAAGAAATCGACACGTCACTTAAGAAAGGTTTCATCCACCCCAGTTCCTCTGCTTGGGGAGCACCTTCACTCTTCGTTAAGAAGAAGGATGGAACTAACCGATTGGTTCAGGATTATCGGCCCATTAACCAAGCAACAATTCAGAATAAATATCCGCTTCCTCGGATCAATGATTTGTATGATCAACTTGATGGATCATCGGTATTCTCTAAACTTGATTTGAGGTTGGGTTACCATCAGATCCGTGTTCGTGAAGAGGATATTCCCAAGACTGCATTTGTTACTCGCTATGGCTCCTACGAGTACACGGTCATGTCCTTCGGCTTAACCAATGCTCCAGCCACATTCTCCCGTCTGATGAATTACATCTTCATGGATTACCTCGACAAATTTGTCGTGGTATATCTGGATGATATTCTGGTATATTCGAAGAATAAGGAAGAACATGCCGAACACCTCCGTCTTGTACTGGAAAGGCTCCGAGGACACCAGTTGTATGCCAAATACTCCAAATGCGAGTTCTGGTTATCTGAAGTGACATACCTTGGTCATGTGATTTCAAAAGATGGCATTGCTGTTAACCCAGAACGAGTTCAGGCTATTCTTGACTGGACTCCTCCGAAGAACGTCAAGCAAGTGAGAAGTTTTCTCGGCCTTGCAAGCTATTGCCGTCGATTTGTCGAGAACTTTTCCAAGATTGCTAAGCCTTTGACTGATCTGCTTCACAAGGGCGTTAAGTTTAAATGGACAGAAAAATGTCAGGAAAGTTTCCAGACACTCAAAGACAAGCTGACATTTGCCCCAGTACTATCTCCTCCAGATACCCACAAAGACTTAGTGATCTATTGTGACGCATCCCGTGAAGGATTAGGCTGTGTCCTAATGCAAGAGCATAAAGTGATTGCTTATGGCTCTCGTCAGTTGCGCCCACATGAAGAAAATTATCTGGTACAAGATCTAGAACTAGTTGCTGTGATCTATGCATTGCAGTTGTGGCGACATTACCTTCTCGGTAATCGTTGCGAGATCTACACGGATCATAAAAGTCTGAAGTACTTGTTCACTCAACCATCTCTAAACCTCCGTCAGCAAAGATGGATGGAGGCCATTGCGGACTATGATTTGGGTATATCCTATACCCCTGGCAAGGCTAACGTGATGGCTGATGCCTTAAGCCGCAAGTCCTATTGCGACAACCTCATGGTTAGGCGAGCTCAACCTCGTCTACATGAAGAACTGCGCAAGCTGAATCTGTGTATTGTTCCACAGGGTTCTCTTAATAACCTTGTGATACAACCAGATCTTGAGAAAGCTTTTAAGAATGCGCAAGCTAAAGATGCTGAAATTGATTTGATGAAGAAAGACCTTCACCTTGTAAAGTACAGGGATTTCTCGCTGTCTGAAGATGGAACCTTGTATTTCAGAAACCGCATTGTCGTACCTCGATTCGATCTTATGACCGACAAGGTCATGAAGGAGGCACATGATACCCCACTGTCTATTCATCCGGGTAGCACCAAGATGTATCGTGACCTCCGTCAAAGGTACTGGTGGTCTAGAATGAAGCAGGACATTGCTCGTTATGTTGCCGAATGTGATGTGCGTCGTCGCGTTAAAGCAGAACATCAGAAACCAGCTGGAATTCTGCAACCACTTCCCATTCCTCTATGGAAATGGGATAAGGTTCAGATGGATTTCGTTACAGGACTTCCGAGGTCACAGAAGTGTCACGATGCTATTCTTGTCGTCGTCGACCAACTCTCTAAAGTTGCACACTTTCTGCCCGTCAAAGAGACTATCACTGCTAGTTAGTTAGCAGAGTTGTATATCTCCAGAATTGTATCACTCCACGGTATTCCGAAGGAGATCAGCTTGGACCGTGGTGGTCTTTTCACTTCCAAATTCTGGGAAAGTTTCCAAACAGCTATGGGAACTCATATTACCTGGAGTTCAGCTTATCACCCCCAATCCCAAGGCCAAGTTGAACGAGTTAATCAAGTGCTTGAAGACATGCTTCGGGCTTGTGTTATATCGTTCGGTAAGAAGTGGGAAGAATCTCTTCCTTATGCGGAATTCTCATATAACAACAGCTATCAAGCCAACTTGAAAATGGCCCCCTTCGAAGTACTCTATGGACACAAGTGTCGAACCCCTCTGAATTGGTCAGAAACTGGGGAACGACCGCTCGTGGGTCCGGATATTATTCAACACGCCGAAGAGCAAGTTCGTATTGTCCGGGAAAATCTCAAGGCGGCTCAGGACCGCCAGAAGAGCAACTACGATCGCAAACGATGGGGTTTGACTTATCAACCTGGTGATCAAGCTTATCTTCGTGTCACCCCGATGAAAGGCACTCACCGTTTTGGAATCAAGGGCAAGCTAGCTCCGCGCTACATTGGTCCTTTCCGCATAATTGCTAGACGTGGTAAGGTGGCATATAAATTGGAGTTGCCACCGCAATTCTCTCATATCCACGACGTCTTCCATGTGTCGCAACTTCGTAAATGCTTCAAGGAATCTCCGCACCGAGCAGTGGATCACGAGATGCTCGAATTGCATGATGATCTTTCATATAAGGAGCATCCGATCCGCATTCTCGATGAAGCTGAACGTCGGGCCCGTCAGAAGGTTACCAAGTTCCTCAAAGTGCAGTGGTCAAATCATACTGAAGATGAAGCCACTTGGGAACGCGAGGATAATCTTCGTGCGGAATACCCCGAAATTTTTCCTTCTACCTCTTAATTCTAGGGACGAGAATTCTTGTTAGTGGAGGAGATTTGTAACACCCCCGGTGGTTAACTACAGTAATCACCCTTTTGATTATGCCATGTCATCAAGTTTAACAGTGCATGACCATCATTAGCATTATATTGCATTTCAACTCCTAAGTCAAAATCCAAATTTAAATGAAAGTGGAAAATAAAAGTTATCCAACATAGAAACTAAAATGTTCAATCAATAACAAATAATGCAGAGACCATTCTAAAATTGAAACCAACAATTAATAAATTAATTAGGTGGCACTAACATTACCAAAACAGCTAGGATTAATGTATTTTAATTATTATAAAAATTGTGTGAGTTCCAGTTGACTCCAAACCAATTTTTGGTAGTAGTAGGGGATGCCTAGTAATTATTGGAACAATTGCTATGTTTTACAAAAACCATTTTGAGGCCTAACTATTTACTAAACAAAGACTTATGAATAAATAAAAAGAAAAGACAAAAGAAAACAGAACAGAGAAATAAAAAAAAGAAAGCCCCCTCCCTCGACTGGGCCTCGGCCCAGCAGGCCCAGCAGGCCACCGGGCCGGCCCAGCCGGCACCCCTTACTAACCCCCCACCCCGGTCGAACCCTAAACCAGCTCGCCCCCCACTCCCGACTCGATTCCCTCTCCCTCCCCTGATCTGGATCGGGGAGAGCGACCGCGACGACGCAACCGACGCCGCCCCGACGCCGTCGCCTCGCCGCCGCCCATCGCCACCGTCGCCGTTGCCTCATCGCCTCCCTCCCGACAAGCTCCACCACGCCTCGCAGCCCCCTCTCCCCTGCACCGTTCGGTGAGGCCCCCGGCCTCCGGCCTCTCCCCTCCCTCTCTGCCCACTGCGACGCCCGCCGCCGCCCACGTACTCCTCGTCCTCGCCACCCCTCACCGCGCTCATCGCAACCTCGGCCGCCTGCTCGCTCTGTCGTGCCGCCCGTCTGCCCCTGCCCACGTGTGGCCACACCCCATCGCTCCCGTGCCTCACCGCGGCCCGCTGCGCCCGCGCTCGACCTTGCCACCGCCGTCCGCTCGCCCGCGCGCCACGCTCCGGCCTTGGCCTCGCCTCTGCTGCCCCGCGCACGCTGGCGCTCACGCGCTCGCCCGCGGTCGCCGCGCCCATCGCCCGCTCGCCCCTGGCCTAGCGCGCCCGCCCGCGCGTGCCTGGCCGCGCCCGCGCGCCGCGCCCACGCCTGCTAGCCTCCTGGGCCACTGCCCAGTGGGGACCGTGGCCCTGTGCCACTGCCGCTGGGCCCCCACCCCCCTGGCCCAATGACATGTGGGGCCCACGGCCCTGAAATGTTTTTAAAATTAAAAATAAAAATAATTAATAAAAATAATTAGTTAATTAAATAATTAATTAGTGAGTTAATTAATTTAATTAATCCTGATTAGGTTAATCTAATTTAGTTAATTAGTTTAATTAAACATTAATTAGTTAGTTAATCCCTAATTAACCTAACAGTCAATGACAGGTGGACCCCATCGGTCATGTTGACTGCTGACGTCAGCATGATGTCATGCTGACGTCATCAGTCACTGTTTCGGATAATGTTTAATTTAAATAATTAAATAAATTCCAGAAATTGTTTTAAACTTTAAAAATTAATATAAAATAAACCGTAACTCCGATGAAAATACTTTCTACATGAAAGTTGCTCAGAACGATGAGACAAATCCGAATACGCAGTCCGTTCGTCCGTCACACGTCCCTAACTATCCGAACATGCAACCGTTCCCCTCCGGTCATTTGTCTGACAAATGTCCGGAGCCGGGAAAACATTCCCGGATGAATCCCACCTTCGCCAGTATCACCCGGCACTGCGTTAAATCACCTCCGTCACCGCGTATTGCCATGTTATGCCTTGTGCTGCACTTGTTCGCTGCGTATTTATACTGTTTCCTCCCCCTCTTCTCTCTCGGTAGCCCCCGACACCGACGTCGTCCCCGAGGCCGACGTAGCTCCGGAGCCCGAAGACACCATTGACGACCTTGCCCTTGCCACCGAGCAACCAGGCAAGCCCCCCCTTTTGATCATCCCGATATCGCCCATTCTATTTCTCATGCTTGCATTAGAATTGCTGTTGCTGCTGCTTTACCCATTCTGATGCATAGCCTGTTTATTGTAACCTGCTGTTGATAATTACCTGCATATCCTAAACTGCATAGTATAGGTTGGGTAGAGACCTATCAGTGACCCCACTTATCCTGACTGCCCCGCTGGATAATCTAAAGACCCGATCAACGGGATTGAAGACCAGGCCACGACACCGCACATCACCCCCCTTAGTTGTAATGACACTGCAGCGTTACTATCGAGTGCCGAGGGTGAAATCTCTTGTAGCACTTCTGATGTTAACTCTGTAGAGTAGCTATTCGGTCGTGGTCATCGAGGGTGATTCCTCCTTCACCACTTCCGGTAACGACGCTGTCGTGCAACACATCTAGTGTGAACCCATCGAGGGTGATTCCTCCGAGTTCACCTTGACGATTACATCGAGTAGGAATCCAACGAGGGTGATACCTCGGATTCCCCTGATGTTATGGACACACGGATACTTGGACTTTACACTGTTACTTGGATAGGCGGGTCGACCCTGAGGGGTACCCGCGTGCGCCTGAGAGGCGAGTGTTGTGAAGACGGGTGCCTGTATGGTGCCCGAGTGATGAATACGAGGCGCGGCCGGGCATTCTTAACCCTTACAGCAAGTCCTCGAGACGGGGCGACGGGGTCACATCTTTCGTGAGTCTCTGCTCGTTACCGCAAGCCCAAGGTACTAACGATTTGGATATTTGATCCGAGCAGGCCTCTGGCCTGATAGCACTAACCATCACATGGGCATAGTATGGGCGTTCTGCATCGTAGCATCAGCCAAAAGCTCTGTCAGACGTCTAGTTCAGCCTTGCGGCTGGGACGGACCGGCGCCCCCTGGTGCCTGGCTTCCCCCTGATCGCGATGACTCGGAGTGCACAGGGCGATGGCCCAAGACCTCTGAGCGCTTAGGATGTAGACCGACGGGGACCTCTCTGCTGAGCTCTAGGTAGGGTTGCGATGTGTCGTTTGGCCGAGGCCGGGCATGACCCAGGAAAGTGTGTCCAGCCGGAGTTAATTGAGCGTGTTGGTTAAGTTGGTGCACCCCTGCAGGGAAGAACACTTCTATCGATAGCCGGTCCTATGGTAAAGGACACTCGGAGTTGTATCCTGGTTGATACAATTTTTAGAACTGGATACTTGGATACTACGGCTCTGGGATTGCTTCTCGCAGGGAGTCGAGAAGGGATCTCAGGACGAGGTTGATGACTGTAGGGCTCTGGGATTGCCTTCTCGCAGGGAGTCGAGAAAGGATCTCTGGGTGAGGATGAGACTTAATGATACTGCTACATTATATTGTACTCTTCTACCCTCTTCTATTTCTGCAAGACCACTGAAGATGCTAGTCTTCGATAGGACTAGGCCTTCTCTCAATTCTGGCATTTCTGCAGCCCAGTCCACATATACAGCCTCTCATTGAAAATGTTGCATATGTAGTGTAGATCCTTGCTTGCTGAGTACTCATGGTTGCTTTGTTTACCTTTTCTCCCCATATCAGTTTGTCGTGACCAAGATGACGGAGCCCCTGAGATAGATGCCCCGTCGATCGACTACTACTACTACCCAGAGGATGGATACTACTACGAGCTTGCCGTCGACCAGGAGTAGGATCGGAGGGTCCCAGGCAGGAGGCCTATGCCTTTCGATCGTAGTGCTTTATTTTGCCCCGCCTTTCTAAAGGCCTTTCTGTTTCTCTTTTAATATCTATACTCAGATATCTGATGCTTCCGCTGACGCTTGTTCACAAGCTTATGTATTCGAGCCCTCGAGGCCCCTGGCTTGTAATATAAAGCTTGTATGACTTTATTTATGTTTTAGAGTTGTGTTGTGATATTCTTCCCGTGAGTCCTTAGGCTTGATCGTGTGCATTTGCGTGTATGATTAGTGCACGATCAGGCCGGGGGCGTCACAAATGCCATCTGCACTTAGACCAAACCATATGTTCCTTGCGTCATCTGCAAAGTCCTCCCACTTTCTCTTGATTTTTCTCCACTGCGACCCGTCAGCGGGTACTCTCAGCTTCCCGTCTTTCTTACGGTCTTCTTTGTGACAACGCATCAACTTGTCATGCTCTTTGTTTTGGAACTAACATTTCAACCGTGGTATTATAGGAGCATACCACTTCACCTTGGCAGGAATCTTCTTCCTGTGGCGCTCGTCCTCAACATCACCAGGGTCAACACGGCTGA